>LGAG01000622.1:378861-443689 GCA_001278395.1 Lerema accius | reverse complement strand
ATGCGTTGCTTGTTTTAATTAAAACTTACTGGGCAACCAATTTCGCGTTACTTGATACAATTGGAGCCTCCAATCCCTGCGGCTACAGTGTATTTTAAATTGTAATTAGGTTAAAAAAATTAATTACCGACGTAGCGAATTAACAATATAATTATTATCTCTTATATATTATCTCGTATATTCAATTACTAACCCGCTTCGCTACACGAAACCTATGCCTTAATAACTGTACTTGGTGAACATTTAGACTGTTCCACAAATGTTCTTTGCATTTTGCTTTGCTGCTCTATTATAGTACCTCAATAACAACACCACCTAACAAGTCTAATTTTCGTCCTAAACTATACTCAGTCTGTCTTGAATATTACACAAAAATAGTATTAAATGCAGTCCAGCCATTTAGGAGGTCTGTAACAAATACACGTAAGTACGCCTTCAGCCGTTTAAGAGGACTTCATTATCAAAAAGACGTAAGTACCCTAGGACCACAAAATGTAAAGATTATAATTCAAAGGAGATACTGTTGTTTGAAGCTTATTAAATGCCTAGAGTTTTATAGCCAACACAGACAAATACGCACAGTGATATGTAAATTACACACAGTTTGACGACCCCGTAGTCTAGTTGGTAGTGAACCTGCCTACAAAGCGAGGAGTCTCGAGTTCGATACCCGGCCTGGGCAGATATTTATGTGACAAATAAATGTTTGTTCTCAGGTCATGGGTGTTAGTGATGTGTTATTAGTGTTGTCCATGCCACCCGCTACACAGGGAATCCTACTGCGGGGGTATTAGTTTGTTAGCGTTTAGTAACAAATCGTTTTCAGTGTAGGTATTATACCTACGTCTGTTTATAATGATTTTCAGGGTGAGAGAACCAAAGTTGAAGTAACGCGGAATTTAGGGTAAGTTTTAATTAAAATTGTTTGTTAATCAATACAGAACTTGTCTTCTATTTCCGTCCGGAATAATTAAAAAGTTCATTAAAGTTTTATTGATAAACAAGTCGCTTGTTTACATAAACTAAAGTAGGTATCCACTCTGCTGTAATGTGGAAATTATAGTTCATTAAGTAAAACTATAGTTTATAGAATCGTTCGAAATTGCTGTCAAAAGATTGAAAAATTAGTAAATTAAATCAATGTGCCAAAGTTCAAACTTTTTATAACCTAAAATCAAATACGTATCTATTCCATAACGCATATTGACACTATGCAATATTAATCCCACAAAAGTGTAACCTTACAAGACTCCAGGATACAGTCAACAAGAAACAATACAATTAAATTCTGTCAACAAACTTTTATAACTCTCACAAGGGCCGGAGAAAATAGAGCGGACTTCAAACTGTTATCTTACATCGTACAGACCCGTAGCAACGGGCCGTTCGTGTCTTATCTGCATCCATATTTAAATACCGGTTCATATTTAACCGGTTTGTACAAATACCGGTACCTGTTACGCAACAAACAATCATTACGGCCGTACTTGTTCCCCGTTTCGTATAAATGCTTTCGGGATCCCCGACGTAGCGATTCCGGCGCGTCCCTTAAGCGCCTTTAGTGTTAACGATTTTTCGTCGTAACGCTTTTGTCGTAATGATTGATGTTACTAGACTTTAATCTCGATTATGAGAGTAGAATTATTGCATAGAACAGCTATTTGTAGAGACGACATCCCCTGGTTATACTAAAAGCCAAAGCTTTAGCCAAGGTTCTTCTTTAATTAACAAGTCTGTTTTACCTGACATATTAACGACAAGTTAATTTAGTTTTGTTAAGATATAATTAGTGCACACTATAACTACAGCACAAACGGCGAACTTATCACTACATAGCCGTTATTTCCAATGAACCAAAAAAACATAAGAGGGGAGTTTACCGTACACAAATTAATCGTGAGGTATAAAAGTACTTACGCACACCTAATACCTACGTGTTTCGCAACTGACGTTTAATATTTTAAAGTTCGTTTCATTTTATGTGTGCATATAAAAACCGGTGGAGTGAGAATTGGAAAAAATGATGGAGTTAAATAAATGAAGACCAAAGGTGTTTCAGAACGACCGGAAACGAAGGCCATAAAAACGAATAGAATATTTAACCTTGGAACTTTATTTTGACGTATGAAATAAACAGTTTGATTAAATATTATTCGAAAGTATTTGGGCAGCATATAATACTGATATAAATCCCATGCCACAGTCCAGGATCACAGACCAAAATATATATAGACTTCGGAACAAAAAACGTAGTAGGAAAACTCATAATGTTAATAACAAATGATAACGTTTCCGGTACATTGCGCGGCAAACCATGCTCGGTGACGTACGAGTACGTCAAATCGTTAAAAAAAAAGAAAAAAATTGTCCTAATTTTTTTGTTCCGAACACTGCGTCTATATGTATATTCTTTGATCTAAGTTATCGTAAGAGGCGACAGAAATCGCATATAAAATATTTTGCTAGTTAAGAACCAAATTGAGTTCTATTTTGATACGAATCGCATTACTTTACATGCACTTTCGAATTTAATAATTTAGATACGGACATCCTGAATATTTTACAAACGCTTTTACCTTTAAAATATCAAAGCTTGCACAGACCGGTTGAAACTACGTTTTAAAAATCTATTGAAGCATACCCGATAAATTTTTAATTCCGTCACACAATAACCGTAATTTTGTTAAAAGTTTAATAGTCATTTTTTTAAAGGCTTCAAAAAAAAGGTTATCAATTTTACATGAATGTATGTAATATTTTTTAAACTGAAACAAACAAGCAATTTATATACAAAATGTTTTATTGTTCAGGTATAAGTATCGCTGGAAATCGAACCCAGGACCCAGGACAACTGGTAGGTTAACACGTCAAGGGAGCACAAAAATCCAAACATCCAAAATCCTTCATTCGCATTATATTAGCCGAAAAGGAAGTAGGATATTATCAATTAACATCCTGAGTGAGTCGATTGAGCGCTCCTTATAGGCTCAACACTAATTGACGTTAATCACTAGAGATTAACGCTCCGTCTGTCTCTTCTCATTGAAGTGTTTCCTCGTCGCTCCCATTTACAATTTATCCCTCCCTAATCTCCTGTAACTTTGTAACGATAACCTAATGATACGCAGAACTCACTTTTCATTACGTTGTCTTTGAAAAATGATGTACTGATTTTATTCTACGCTCTTCTGTCAGTAGATTTGATTTTTAACGAGGCAATTTGAATGTTGTTTTTTGATTTCCTATATTGGTGTACCTATTTGTATATTCCTCGATGTCACAAATGACATGGAATTCTAGTATGGGAGGGGGAGTATAGGGGTAAGATTCACTAGATTTTTTTGTACTTATAAATGTGTATAGTAGTGTAATAATAAGATAATGAGAATATTTAGTAGTCCACTAAAAATACAGAACTAAAGGTACAGTCCCATAACATCATATCGTAACACATAAATATCCCACCGCTGCCCCTGAATGACAATGAATGTCCAAAACACAAAGTAACTGTATGGGCCTAATTGGTTTAAATACGATCATTATTTTACCAACCTGCCCAGCCAACGAGCTCCGAAGACTGCAGAAGAAAATAAAACAATAAATAAGCAAATCCGAGAGAGCATCGCGTTACCAAAGCATAGTAAATCCTTTTACTGATCTAAACTAAGCACGTGTAAAAGTTGCGGCCATTGAAAAAGCTATTCTCTTGCTAATGAGGACTAAGCTTAAGAAAACAGATATTAATCAGTAATGCATTAAAAATTAAATTTAATTTTTCATAACGAATAATTATTTTGAAGAAAGTTATATCTGTTTATTTACATACTTAATTTAATGGGCACATAATAAGACCTCATTACAACATCTAGTATAACTTATGTAATAAGTGCATATATAAATATCTCTAACGTAGTAAAATATATACAATCCGCTGTGAATAAAGTTTAAAATCATCTGATTTATGTTATTAATTAGTGTGAATAATGTTCCGCACTTCTAACTTTACTCGGAGCAAGGTTTTCATCTACCGCACTTTTCTCTAGGGTGAAAAGAGCGTCCTTTCAATTTACTTTTAAATAGGTGTTACTTCACGCCCCACGCTTCAATGTACTAAATAGGTTAACTGAACCTCTTAATTAGTATTACGCCTCGTAGACATCCTTACCTACAAAGGTTTTGGGTCACATGAATGTTTACCAAAAATAAAACATAGGTATATAATGTTTCTTAGGAACGGTGTAACTTATTGCAACAATAAATTAAGATAGTATGAAATTGGGTTATCTTTAGCGAATGAAACGTTAGACCATTGTGTATTTAATGCCATAGTATTTTCTGTTATGGTAACTGAGTATAATTAGGTTTGTGTACCTATCTACAATTTTTGGGACAAAGGTTAAAGGCTTTATGAAATTACAAAAACCAGACATCTGGGATATTGGTAAACGTAGAAAGGGAACGTTAACTAAAATGTATGTTAGCTGATATTAAATTATTATGTAAAAATCATAACCCTCCTTTTTGCTTCGCCGTAGTAGGGTAAAAAGTACAGTATATTCATAAATATTTCTCTATCTCTATCTTTTATACTTAGCTTGAAACTTCAACTTATGAGCATGTATTACGTAGTCGTATAATCCAATTAAATACACGAGGATATAAGCATGTTCCTGATAAATTCAGGTCTTCTTCCCCAAGGACGAAGTTTTCTGGCGTCAAAGGACACTGCGGTGACTCTCGTAAGTCTGTAACTTGCTTCAAACTATTTAACAACTAACCACTACGTCACAAATTATTATCTTGTATGGAATAACTGAGTTGTAAATAATTTTAGCATATTCTAGAAACTTGTATTATAGTAAGTATTTAAACAATGGCCGATAGATGAAACTTTAGTCGTAATTAGGCGCCCTAGAATACTGACCCCGATTCGAAATTAATAGACCGTTCTGGCAGAAATCTTGAGCGGCGACAGAACGCGGTCCCTCGCTGGTGGCGGAATTTTATAGAAGAATTATATTGTTTACATCCTCAATTTTATAGACATCAATATTATTATAATTACAGGCAATATTAACTTTAGAAGTGTTCAAATAATAAGTAACGCAACTTTTTAAACACCCCGAGCTGTAATGTTTTTCAAAACCCTCCCTAATCGTTACGTAACACACAAATTACCATTTTAATTTCAAAATATACCATTTCCATTTCCCCGAGTTAAAAGAATTATATTTTCTAGTCTTTTTTTATATTAAAAAAAAATGTAAAGCGTTGTACGCTTAACTGAATGAGTAAAATTTGACATGTTTTTCCTTATTTAAAATCACTTTACAGTTTTGCAGCCAGTATTAATAGTTAAAATTGTACAAAATAAACCTTATTTCTTTACAATAACGAGCACTGTATATGTGTACAAAAGATTTCATCATTATCTAGGTTATACATAGCTGGTTACATAGGTTATTTAAGCTTTTCATTCGTGCTATTCATTAGGCAACTGGCATTGTAAACAAACGGCGAAGGCGGACTCTCCCTAATGTATGTAAATATCTCCAAGTCGCTTCTAATTTAGAACGCTAACGACATTTGAGTTCTTTGAACGTGGCGTCGACGAAATAATGTTAATTTGTTTTAATTGCTCCTCGTAATGCTTGATTGCTTCAATCAATATTAAATAGAACTGTAATGAGGTCAAATCTACAGGTCAGATTTTTTTTTGGAATTTTTAAGAAGGTAAATTTTGTCATCAGAATTTAGACTAAATTATTCTATCTGTATTTAATGTAATAATACGTGGAGAATTTAACTTTGGGCCTGTTTTTAAAAATTCCATTTTTAAAATTTAAAAACCGAAGAAGCCAAACCAAGTTGAATGATATTACGTTAGGCTAATATATTGGTTAATCGAATAGCTCTCAGAAATCTTTATAGGAATATACAATATGAATTGCAATTTCAATAATTCCATCAATTTAATTAAGTATTTACAAAAAACGACACAAGTCACTTGATAAAATATAACTATACAAAATGTTCTCAATATGCAGGCAATGCAAACGAGCGGACTCAAATTTCCTTCCAAGTACTTAACTTTAACTTTATCAAGAACCGAGTGAAGTTAAAAACAAGCGTCACTTTGAATAAACAATTGTGTTTCGTCCCAACTCGGTTTTACAGTCATTCCGAGTGACGATTTTATGCAGTTAACTGTGTACTATAGATTCTCGAACTTAACTATGAAATTCGAATTGCAAGTCAAATTGCACTAAATTTTCGCGTCTATCGCTATTTTTTCGATAATCCTAACTGGCAGATGTGCTTTTAAATAATCATAACAATTCCTATAAATAAACATTTTTCAATTGAAGCTACCGGGGGCAGACTAATTATTGTAAAAATTGTGTAAGTTTAATAGTTTGAAAGTGTAATTTGGATTTAAAATCCGATCCATGTGAAAAGTGTATGGCTGTGTCTATAATATTTTTTTATAGGCGGCCATGTGTCTATTTCGGTTACCAATATTAAATAAATAAAAGCTAACACACTCATAACCCCACAGTAGGATTCCGTGTGGCGAATGGCATGGACAACTCAAATAACACATTACTAACACCCATGACCCGAGAACAAACACTTATGAGTCACATAAATATCTGCCCCGGCCGGGAATCGAACCCGGGACCCCTCGCTTCGCAGGCAGGGTCACTACCAACTAGGCGATGGGGTCGTCATTATTATTTTCATTCGCATTCCATTCGAAGCGAGTACAAATGGTAAATGCACTTTACTCCATTCGGTTTTTCTAAATATTTATGCACTACCCGCGAATTCTAACGGTATTTCTTTACCCTACAGCGTCTTTATTTCACTCTTCTGTTTCGTTCTCATGGTTTCTATCTGCGAAATTTAATTTAAGTATGTCTTTAAAACCAGTCATGCGATTTAGCTCGAGTTTTCTATAAAAAGATGATGATAGATCAGCAAATGTTCCTCGATGAAATTTTATTTTATCTTTTAATGTTTTTAATTTTTTTAGCTAATATACCTACGCAAACAAATTTTCGGATCACGCGAGTTTTTATACCACTCTATGGCTAGTCTAGTGGTTGGCAAAGTGCGAGCCGCACTCCGGATATGGCTCTTTGGCTCTTTAAGTACGACTCTAGCACAAATACTTATACATATACTAATTTACTTATGTAGTGTTATAAAAGTTATGTAGTGTAATACAGGTATACATGCAGATTTGGCCCCATTTTTTTGTAAATTTTTGTAATGTTCATATTTGGCTCTTCTATAGGTACTAACAATATAAAGCTGAAGAGTTTGTTTGTTTGAACGCGCTAATCTCAGAAACTACTGGATCAATTTGAAAAATTCTTTTAGTGTAAGATAGTCCATTTATCGAGGAAGACTATAGGCTTTATAACCTCACGCCAAGATGAATAGGAGAGGAGCAGCAATAAAAAACATTGCGTAAAAGGCAAAATTATGCTGGCGGAGTTGCAGGAGATTACTAGGTAGCTAATAAGTTTGCCCACCACTAGGCTAGGATAAGCAACGCAAGGACGACAAGTTGTCGAGTATAATTTAAATTTAAACGGTTCGAAAGGCGAGTGGACGTCACACAGCTATCCGAGCTGTCGATCAGCACAGCGTTCGGCGACTGACGGATGTCCGGATAGCGACGAGCCATACTACATCACTCGTGCATTCATTTATGTATGCTGGAGACAAATTGGGATTGAATGAAACATGACATCTGGTTTTCTGTCTCTTGTTTGTAGTAGACGTCATGTTATCATATTCCACTCTTTATCGTATTCCGGCATACACGATATTAGTGACTTTTATTAGAATTTGAGGACTATTAGGTACGCTGTCTACACAATAAAAGTGAATGCAACTTCATTTTACATTACAGTATATTGACATATGCGACAGCGACTCTAGAAAAAGGCGGTCATCGAAGTTTTCATCGACTTTGCATTAAAATTCATTCAGCGATTTGTAACGTTATTCATAATCACCACTAGCATGATCTAGTCGTATCCCTGTTGCACGTTAGGATATAAATTTTTGCCTTTCAAAGCTCACCTCACCTCGTTTAGAAGAATTGTGTCTTAAAGGTTCAAAGGTCATACTTCAAGTGCAGATGAACTTTACCTGAGTTCTGGATCAAACGGCAAGGTCATTGTTGCTTTAGCGTGATATATAACAGAGGTGCAACGCAGAGCCACAGAAGCGGCGTCGTACAGCAGCTGTCGATCACCGTCAGCTCAATGTTCCATGGCTGACGGATGACGAGATACGATGGCCGAATGGCGGCGTATGTCAGGACTGGGTACTATTTACGAAAGTGCTTCACAGAGTAGGTGGGATAGATAATGATGTTATGGCTAATCTATTACTAAAGCTGAAGAGTTTGTTTGAACGTGGTAATCTCAATAACTACTAGACCGCTTTGAAAAGTTCTTTTAGAGTAAGATAATGCGTTTATTGAGGAAGGTTATTAGCTATATAACATCACGCTAAAATGAATAGGATAGGAGCAGTAATAAAAAATACTGCGAAAACGCCAAAATTACAAGGGTGGAGCCGCGGGCGATTGCTAGTATGGTTATAAAATGGTTTAGGCATCTACTCTTTACAAGACAGTCCCCTGCAGTTCCTGTGATATCTCAGACAATGTCTTTTAGAGATTGTTGGGTATTTCGATGCTGTCATAACGGCTGATTTAGAAGTCTCAACCTACAACATCTAGCAAAGAGTGGTATAGTTAGCCAAATATTACTAAATTGGTAAATTACTGTAATTAAACTTATAGAAGTATTGCAGCGAATAACATTATCCTAGTTCGCTATTCTCGGATAGCGTCGCTGTGGATGAAATCGGTCCTAAGAAATGCTAAATGGAACGACAGTTTGGTAACATGAAACTGTTCCACTTAATTCACAGCCACTCAAATCAGCGCTGTCTTACAGTCTCCAGTAGCCAATTAGAAGACGAGTTCGGTTCGATCGCGGTGTTTTCTTACAGCTCAAATTTAATAAGGCCGGCACTTAATCTTGGATTAACTGCGACTTATTTACAAGAAATTGCGGGACAGTTTATTTACAGATCTCTGATTTAAACATTACTTCGTTTAAAAGTTTTTATCAATAGCAAACTGGACTTGGGTTTTGTGAAAGTGATAAAAAAAAATTTACTGAAGTGATTTTTTATATAGAGCATGATCCGAGTAGGTTAATTTTCTTTGGAAACACAGAAATACTCAATATTTTTTTGCCAACAGCTGTTAAGTTCACTTATCATAATTGAAATCGGATCGTTAAATACCTGGTAATTACAATCCAGAGTCCAATTAACATTCAAAAGGTGCACATGTTCGGTTCAGAGAACAGGAAATAGACCTTTGCAATAACTGTCTAATGTCACAGGCTCAACGAATATCTTTTAAGTTATTAGGAAGACAAAATTATATTTCACCGTTCCTTGTAATATGCAGACAATTTTGACGTAGTGTTACAGTAGAAACATGCCCATGAATCATTTTCTGTACTAATTATTGTGGTAGTAGTACTGCTCAATACTTTTATTTCTGCAACAGTAATTGCGTTTTTATTGCGGAAGCCGCGTTTAGCACCCACAACGGTATTACTTGATAGGATCGGTTTAAATGCTTCCACGTACCTTGTCGCTGTAATCTGCAATTCCTAGTATTGTTCCTATAACTTTAAAAGGTTTTTATTTTTCTATAACATTACAGAATCTCGATAGATTTCCTTCTAAAACTGTCAGAAGAACATATTTTCTGAGTAACAAACATGTCGCAGATTTACAATAGTTACTGTAAAGTGAAATTTCTCGAGTGTAAGTACCAGGATATCATAGGCAGGTTGACACAGACGTAGCGTCTAATTGAAAGCAAACAGAGGCTCGTGTCGGCGTGCCTCCCGCGCGGGCTTTGTGCGCGCCTCGGGGCTACTCGCTAATTCACTATTGTAGAGACGTCAGCCAACTTCAATTATTTAGAGCCATTATCCGTAGTAAGCTGAAACTAAAGTCCTTAAAGCCCGAAGACCTTTTTGGGTCCAGTGGTCAGGTTTAGCAACTCAAAGATTAGCTACTAACTCTTGAGAGCATCTGTTTATAGCAGCGTGATGAATTCACATTAAAATAAAACTGAAAATTGGGGGGGCTCTGTTGGGCTGTGTGTTTGAAACAGCATCACGCCAAAAAGGGTGATTTGGCAAAACGATGGATGAAATACATTCATAATCCATAACTCAGGGCATTATTTAGAGGGATTTAATTAAAATCAGTCCATTGTATCAAAACTTATTACAATTTAAAGTTTCTATGGCTCTAACTGACGTGACTGACAATTAACGTGGTCAGCCATATTGAAAAAACATACAAAAGTAGTAGTCATTTGTTTTAATCATTTCAGGCAACAACTTTGCATGTTTCTTACTTATGTGAAGAATATGAAGAGCCCTAATCTAGAATACGTTATGTTTAGGGAAACGTTTTTGTTACCGCGGGATAACAGTTAAAAGGTACACCGCAGCGAAACGAGGGCGGGTCCACTAGTGTTAAATGTAATATAGAAATTATGATAATTCATAATTCAGTTGCAATTTTTCTTTTCAAATACCAGGGCATCATAGGCACGCTTGTGACGTTACGTGTAATTGAAAGCAAACCTTTGGTACGTAAGTCTCCCCAAGCGTTGTCTGTAGCCTGCAGCTCTCGTTTGCCAGTTAATTAGCTTGTACCGGTGAAAACTAAACGGGCTTTTATGTTGCCTTTGAAAGTCTGAATTCCTTTTGGAGTGGTTCAGTTCTCAATTCATTTAACGCAGTCACTTTTAAATGTTTCATTCGAATCCGTTTGATATTGCGTGTGTTGTAAAGCTGATCTTAAAAAGGAAAAAGAACTACAAATTATTTGATGACAAAGCAATACAAAATCAGCAATAATTTTGTTATTATTGTGCTTACCCAAATACGTCCATCACTGGGTTATAGCACCAATTGTCAGTGATGGCTTGGTGGCGATTTTAAAGTTAATAGTTTTCGTATATTATTCACCGTCCATTTAGATTCTAGATAGATAAGTAGGCAAAAACTTTTGAAAAAACTTTTGTAATAAATGAAAGAGTAATTTAAAATTGCCCCGGCTGCAGCAACTTTTAACTACTAGAAACAAACTACAACGAAGATTATGCAGTAATTCCTGAATCATATTAAAACATTTTTTTTACAAGAAATTAAATAATCCTGATAGTTTTAGTACTTCGAGAAAATTTATTTGTTAAATCTTTATTGACCTTAATACAAATGTCACAGGACCTACTGCAAACTTAAGGCTTATTTCATTAACTACTATAAATTCGACTAACCAAAAATACCGAAAATGCTTCACCAAAAATATCTATCATCATCAAAAATACGATCAAAACAACTAGGTAGGCCCTGTTTTCAGCAAGCTCCAAAAACATGTTACTACCCAGACTATATTGGGATCAAAAGGCTTCACAGTTTTCGGCCTATCACCGTCTGGTGTGAGAGCTGGGGATAAAAAATTAAACAAAAAATTAATTAACCTAACGATCCTGTCGACAAGGGCTAATGGCATGCCAAACTCCCAACAGTTCCGACACGTCATGTTCGTGACGAGCATATTCTGAAAGGAAATATTTTAATCAACTTTAGTTTTGAACATAATTAGGAAGGGTATTTTTTACTCCATATAACTTTTGGCCTTTGAAAATGAAGCGGTTTTTGAAAGTAAGGTCAAAGTTGACGTTTGATACCAGACTATAGTTATAAATTTTAAAAAATCCTTCGACAAGATTGGTGATTATATAAGTGTGAGATAAGAAAAAGGGAGTGGTAATGGAAAAATAAGCATGGAACTCAGTATAAATAATAGAAGACATACTCTGAACATAGACCAAAAAATATATGACTGTATAACTGAATATATAACTGAGATTTCGGAATAAATGAGTGTAGTAGTAAAAAACATGACGTACTTATCAAATGATAACGATTCTCGGTAGGCCATGCTCTGTTACATACGTAAAATCTCAAAAATAAAAGAAAAAAACTAACTTGATTTTTTTGTTCTGAAGACTGAGTCTATACATTTTTTGGTCTGAGACTCTGTAGTCTCAATTCGACCAATAAGTCTAACAATATAATATACTCGTAAATTTTCTACGATATCCCTGACTGTCAGATTATCAATGTCAACATTACTGCCTGTCAGTATAAACATTAAATACCTGATACATTCCCTATAAATCTCAAATCATAAATAAGTCGTTTCCCTGAAAGCCTATTTTTATATCAGCTATAACGACATATTTAGCTCTTAGTTATAAAAACAGAAAACTATAAAAATAACCACTATCCCGCAAGCAAACTGCTCTCCCAGGCATACACTAAGAAGCTTTACCTTGCAGTGTTATTATAAAAACAATTGCTTTGTAAATCGTGCTTTGTATAATATCTAGCGATATTATGAAGCTATTTATTTTGTAACGAGCCAATAAAGAAGTCGACAAGCCATCTGAAGCTTACGAGCCACCTGAAGCCGACGAGCCGCATGAAATTGACGAGCCATCTGAAGCAGATTATCCAGCTGAAGAAATTAATTGTGTTAAAATTAAGACTAGGCAAATAAGTAAATTTAACTTAAAGCAAATTCGGGCAGTCCTAGAAGATAACTGATTCCTAAAGAGGGCAGTAGACATAATGTTGAAATCCCGTCTAGCTAACATAGAGCTACATAGGGCTGTAAAGCGTGCCAATAGAAAGGACATACAAACATACATAACAAAAACATTTTTAGTTGAAAGCACTTCGAAGTGATCACACCACAGCGTTAGAGTTAATTACACATTATAATACAAATTCAATAACGGATAATCCAATATTCTAATAACATTAAATTAATTGGCATCTAGTGGAGTATCTCATCTAAATGTACATTATCGAATATCCAGCCTAATTAGTTAACTACAAACACGCATTACAATTTGTAGGGCGGCGAGATTTGATGTCGAAATATAGGCCGACGCCGGTATTGAGATAACTTGACTTCATTTTTTTAAACTTAGTTATTGTATATAAAGATAAAACTAATATAACGAAATTTTTTTCCCGAAATTAAATATTTTTATTATATGTTTTTAACAGACAATATTTTTTTTGTCTGAAAAGATAATTACATATTCCGAATCATCTCTATAAATATTTACAAAAAATATCCAATGAAGATACAACTTTCACCTTATAAGGATTTAAGTTTTAATAAGCATCTACCTACGAAACATGATATTAATCCATAATAGGTACCAGTCCAATAATAACAGTAATCATATCCAGTCCTTGCATAATAAGTTAACAAAATGCTAGGCCTAGGGTAGTTACAATAAAAATACCCCCAAGTATACAATACATTGCATTATGTATCACTGTGTCTTGTATAATCTGCTTTTATTACAGCTAGACCCCTTAAGGTCATTCTAGGAAGGTAATTGTATCTCAGGAGTGTAACTACCGTATAGTGGGAATATGTTGGACTGGCATCTAGTAGATATTCAATTACTTTTCTTGGTATACACTAAGTGACAAAATGTATACATCCAATCGCAAATTATACTATAACCTTATTGATATATTTGTGTTGTTAGCAATACGAATTATAAATGTGAAAGAAATCCTGTTTTTCTGTCTGTCTGCTGACTTTTTCACGCCTAAACCACTTGCACGGATTCAGTTGATTTTTTTTAAATTGTATTTTTTTGCCTCACGCCAAGCCAAATGATGTTAACTACAATACAATATACATTACAATATCATAAAATATACATTGCAGTACAGAGAGTGGTATGATTCAAGTAGGGCATGAAATGTTATTCTTCGTAGGTCTCTTATATTTTATTCAAGACTCGATGTCGTGCATTTGACTTTGTGATGACGTTTTCTTGTAATTGTTATTGTAGGATACAACTTACTTGAATGTATGATCATCACAGCCAATAAATGTCCCACTGCTGGGCTCGGGTTTCCTCTCATACTGTGAGGGGTACAGGCCATAGTCCACCACGCTGGCCTAGTGCGGATTGACAGACTTCACACACCTTTGAAAACTTTATGGAGAACTATCTGGCGTGCAGTTTTCCCCACTATGTCTTCCTTTACCCTAGCAAGTGATAATTAATAACTAATGCGCACATAAATTTTTAATTTAGAATTAATTTAGAAGTGCGTGGGGTTTGAACCCAGGAACTTCCCGTCCAGAAGCCAACGTTTAAACCACTAGGCTATCATTACTTGAATGTATTGCGTTGTATATTTGCTTAGAGTACGAACGAGAGAGCAAATAACTATCATGAAGACGAAAAAAGCGTCCGCAATATAGCGTGGGACACTCGGTTGTTTAGTAACGACGTAACATAGCCATGTTATAAATAGGTATTTATCGTATAAAATACAATTAATCAGATAATAAGTAATCACCATCGCCCATGGACTGTAAAACCAACACAACTTCAAAGGGAATAGAACCTTAAATATTTCTTAAACTAACCATTAAATCAATATAAGTCGTCTAGCTAAGCAATAACTCGTCGAGATGTTTCTAATAAATCAGAAACTTGTGTCGACGTCAAGGCGCGTTGACAGATCAGACAGTCATGACTACGTTGACGTGTGAACGATTACTGAACAATCGTAACTGATAGAAATCATAGAAAGGGAGGGAATCATATCTCCCTCTGTGTACGAGCTTGTATTTTCTCGTGTATCTTTGTAGGTTGAATAAAAAAGCAGCTTGTCAGACATGAAATAAAGTTTAAAGGTTATGGTTATATATTTTGTTTAAAATGTGTACTTAATACAAATACATTTATTCTTCAAATGAAAGCAAAATTCAAGTTACGCGTTTTATAGACACAGTACAAAACTACAAAGTCGTCACACGGAAAACTTTATAGAGCCAATTGACGTTGAGATTCACATCTTCGAACCAGGACATCGAACAAAACTGTAATCTACCTAATCTATCATCATGGTCTAATTTTGACCACAACTCGGTCCTCTAGTTACTATAGTCAGTTTAACGTTGTGAGACAATGGACTTGAACCAGATAAGATTACAGAATAACCGGCGACCCGAGCCGGCAGTACATCAGAGCGATGCATTTAATAAATCAGGAGAATCGACCGCTGCATGTCATCGGGGGATGACAAATTGCAGCGCACATGCAACCGATTGATGATTGCGACCCGATATCGAAGAGAACACTAATCATTATTACATTTTTCATGTTTCATACTCATCTACCTCTCCTATATTGTAACCAATGATATGTTTTTCTTTTAATGATTTTAATGATAACCTAACATGGACTATTGATTAAAATCATAGCCTTATTGTCGTATCACAATATTTACACATAATTTTGGCCATGTTCGTTTATCCTTGTTTGCGTACATATTTATCACAAAGTCAAATGAAAAAAGCCCTAATTTTTTTTCATCAATAAGGTCTATAAAAAGTAGAGAGTTATGACACTTTCCTCAATTAAAGGAGGTAAAGGAGAGAAAAAAGCTAAAATTAAATTACAATACATTGAGTGCACTCTGAGCAATTGCTCAAGCATAAAGGCAAAACATTTCGTTGGAAATTCTGCAAACTGTAAACGAAATAATAAAATAATTCTATTGTAAGGTCGCTACATTTAAAGTTCTTTTTGAAATATATACTTCGTTGCAATAAATAGGAAAGTTACTATATCTATTGAAAGGTTTAAATTTTAACAGTTTTCTGTTAAAGTACAAACAGGACGGCAAATAACTATCGTAAAGACAAAGACGATAAGAAAACTTGTAATGTGGCTCGAAACACACTTTTTTTGGTTTTTTAAAGTTCTAAAACTTAAAAGGCAACCTAGTACCTATTATTTAAAGGAACCTCATAATTGACCTTTTTTTGGGCTTCGAATGTGGAATATATTTTTGACGCAACCCCGATGACTAGTCTACAAAACTCTTAGGTTCCACAGGACCCCATTTACGAATCCCTATTTTAGAATTGTGACAAAACTAAACTGTCATTCATATTTTCTCAACTACATTTCCCGGTTTTACTGAAAGTGGAACGAGAGCATTAAGAACTAAACAACGTTTAAAACCTCGTACCTGCAAACAATACGCGTCGGACGAATGCATCTCCGTACACCTGACAAATGTATGGCGGAAACTTGTGAGAACGCCTCCTCTACTGTTCTAATGTCGGTAAAGACGTAGCCACATTGTCTATTTTATATTTTTGCACGCCAGAAGAAAGAAGGATGATTTACGAGAGTATGTATGTCCATATATATTATAGGTAGGTAGGAGAGTATATATTATAGGTGTCATTGGATTATCCTCCAATAAGTGATTATACTCGTATCATTTTCACTCTAATCCCTCAATTTTTTAACAGCAAGGCTTTTGTTAGATGCTAGTTTAGGTACTAGATTGATCAATCGCCTACGGCTTGAGCAGAAAAGTTCTTTAGAAAGTTTTTATTCATCGTTCAAGGGTCCCCGCATTTTACCCGACATAATAATAAGTTCTAAGAATTTTGGCTATAAGTACACAATCATCAAAACATAGTCTTCTACTACGTAGTGTATAAATCGTAACAAATTGAGGCTATTGCTCAATTCCAATCACCAAAAGGAAACCGCGGAGCCACGACTTTAGAAGCGAAGTATTTCTCTGTAGTAGAGCACAAAGCAGTGAACCCTCAGCTTTAGTTCCATGACCACAACGATACATCAAGAAGAAACACCTCTGATGGAGATGGAATGCTCACGTAAGTTTCGTTTAGATACCTACAGCTTTTAGTAAAGCTTAATATGAGCACAGTACTTAATGGCTTTAGCCCTTTTGAGGGCATTGATAGCCAGTTAAGTTGTTTTATAAAAACAATGTCTAAAAGAAAAATAAAAACTAACTGCTAAAAATTTTGTTCATGGATAGGAATGACGTAATAAAAAATATGGCCTATGTCATCGTCTGAAGAATATAAGAATTCAGCTCGTTCAAACAATTTCCCAAACATAAATATTATCTCACTGAAGTATCATAGCAAAAGCGAAACATTGAACATTCTATTTCAAAGAAATACACTGAGATATCGTTTCTCAAATAAATAAGGTATGGCACTTTCTTATAAAAACATCAAAATTAGCGAGCTATTTCGAGTTCCCTCTCGGATCGAGTACGCTCACAATAAACAGGGTCTATTTACGCGGGCCACTGTCGCGGGGAGGCCCCTCGGGGGCCCGTTCTGCTCGGGGCATCTAAAACGTCGTGTTTTATTGCGCCTTTTATTAGCTTGACCTATATGTATATAATATAATCTTTTAATGAATTTTTATTATCGACTTTTAGGTGTCTAATAAGAATACTAAAATTGCCGACGACAAGATTTTTTTTGTAATAAAATTCTATGTTTTAATAGAATTTTAGACCATGAGCATCGTAAGCTGATCTTCAAAGTGGAGACTTTAAAAAATTGTTTTTTTAAAGTAACTTGTTCCTCTCTGCCCCCTACCCCTCCCATTTCTGAATAACACTTATTTTTCTGCATTATCTCTTCACTCTAATACCACTTACAAAAATATATCCCTGAATAATGTCAAGTGCTTCCTTATAAACATAAAAATTACAGGACCGTTGAATAATTCGTGTTCCTTTTGGTACCTGTAGGTGGGTCCACTTACAACGAACGGGGATTATTTACGCGGGCCTCCGAGCGATCTCGGGCCGCCTCAAGGGACCCAGTGCGTTTGCTTAGGGGCCTAAAATGTCGTGTGGCTAGATGTCCTTAATGATTTTGACGAAAATATTTTTGATGTAGTCTTTAGTCAAGGAGTTGTAAACATAATTAAATATGTTGGGTTATAATGAGACAAAAAGTATTTTTTACAACTCCAAAATTTTTTTCTTTGTCCTCACATAGGGCGCATCTTTAGATTTCATATTCAGAGCACAAAAAAAAAAAAAATTCGTCACATATATATGCATTTGATTAAAAGCCCCGTTGATAAACAATCGGCATTGAAAATTACATTACATGAGTCTATAGCACAGATAAGGAAATATTTACTGTCTATAGTTTAATGTTTGGCATTAACTTATGGTTCAATTTCGAGGAAATCTTGTCCGGCGGCATTTTAGAGCTGTATCAACTCAGTAAATACGTTCATAGTGTCAGTCAGTACAATAACAACTCGAGGGACGAACGTGATGCGAACCAGCAACTACCGTCAACTTTGTAGCGAAAAATTGTTTCCTAAGTATAAGTCATGTATAGAGTACATTACTGTGTATACTTGGGGTATATGATCGTATAGTTCTGTGGTATTTTCAAATTCAAATTATTTATCTATTTCTTCTTAAGAACTACTTGTAACAAACATAAATAAAGGACATTTACATCAATTTATCAATATCTTAATACCTTTACGAAAGGCAAGTGCATACTTAAGACCAGATATTAGGTACTTAGTGGTGCATGAGAAAGAGAGTCCTATTTATATTATGGTAAGTCAAAAAACTGCGTTATTCGTTTTTTTCATTAATCACCTGTGCTGTACAGTAAAAAGTTTTCTTTTCGGTTCTATGCTTGATTTACTGTTTTACCCTCTGGAATAAAACTATTGATTGCACAATACATGAACTACAAGATCCGCTGTGTTCAAAATGCGATTACACCTCATTATGTCACAATAGATTGTGACACATAGTACAATTACATAAAACAGGCCTTTGAAATTAATGTAGTTAACGAATGAAACATTTTAGCGCTGTAAAAACAACACAAACTCAGGCGAAGAGGGACACGGGACAGACAAAAAACTGAACGTGAACTTTGGACAGGAAATTGTTTTAAGAACCGTGCACGAGACTCACAGGTGGACACTTCCGGCTCTATACTGGCTCTTATTTTACAACCGTTGACAACAAACTTTGTTGTCAATTCAATTATTTGTTGTGTTGTTACAACAACGCTTCCTTTTAGTTTGTTAGTCAAAGGTTCAGGCAACTTCTGAGAGTAATTTATAAGTGCAATTTTAATGTTATGGACAACGTTATAAATTCCGCCATTATTCATATTGTCAGGTTAATACAAATATACGGAGTCAAATACAAATCGAACCAAGAAAGTAATTAAACGTCTCCAAAAGCTGATTGCCTGATCATTAGCTCGTCATGGAAGTAAGCAGCCCTACAACTAGATAGGAGCTTTACCTTGGACGATACATTTAAGTACCATTCAAGAGGACTCTTGTTATCTCGTCCGTTATCATATTGAATGCACTTTGAGCAGTAAGTAAGCTTGAAATCAAAGACGTCGGAAGCCCTTTACAACCATAAACTTCAATTTATGTGCATCAAAACATTTTACCAAACATGAAACCTAACAAGTTTCCTAAACCTCGAAGATAAACGTTTATCCACACGAACGACAAAAAGACGACAAAAATTCGCACGTCCCAACGACGTTATTAAATAGGTTTACTAGCACGAACGACATTTTTCGGTTGGCGGTACTGCTACAACAACAACGCAGCGTCAAAATTACGGACCAAAAAAAAATACGTTATTACGTTTAGTGGACGCTTTGTCGTGTCTTTCTTAAACAAAGCAGTTATAGCTTAGTGATCTGATCGTTGGTCTTCCCGACAGGAGTACCTGAGTTCGAATCCGGTGCGCTCTAATTAAAAAAGTTATGTGCGTAAAGAAAACGTGAGAAAATCTGCACATCTGAGAGTTTTCCGCCAATTCCCACTCTACCAGCGCGGTTTACTATGGTCAGTATCTTACATTGAGAGAGGAGACTTAGGCCCAGCAGTGGGATATTAATAGGCAGTGATAATTATTGTCGCACGTGTGAATTACACAAGCTAAAGTTTAAATTCGGCTAGTGTTGTGGAGATCGTATCTGCGCTCGCCGCTGCCAACTTCTAAACATAGATAAGTTAAATTGGAAAAGAGATCATCTTCTCATCTCCAAGCTCTAAAGATTATGTCGTATAAATTATATAAAATACCTCACATTTCATACCGCAAACAGAAAAACAAATAATCCTTATGTATACGTTATACTTTCACATATAAGTTATGTTATGTTATACCTACTTTGTAGCATTAGTGAATGAAGATGAAAATAAAATTATTTTTATGTCATAGTTCACTTAACAAAAGTAAAATCTTGTTATTATAAAAACGTTACGAAAAAACATTTGCAATAAAAAATTCGCCGTCGACTGTTAGATGATTTAAATAAAAGGGGCAAAAATTAGCCTTTGTTATTGCCACAATAAAAACAAATACAGTGACAATGCATAGCATAAATGTTAGAATCTACCAACCCGTTTGAATTACCCTCATTCTAGTTAGGTAAATATGAGTTTTAATTTAAATATAGTCGCTTGAAATACCTCGTAAATAAAATTTTATGAAGTATAGAACGTCATATGAAATTTTTTCGACATATGCGATAATGTTATAAGCGACGATATCTAAAGACAATTTTTATGATAACACGACGGGTAATAAACATGGCGTCAGCGTCACATCATCAAAGTGACACTATAACCAAACTTCATCAAAGTTTTCCCAAGTTGCTTGATTAAATACGTGACGAGAGCAACACTTCTCGTAACAACTTCGACTAAGACACACCACATCGCATGAATATCGCTTTTTACCCGACTGCACCGGAAGGAAGGAAATGTTTTTCGAACGTATGTATGTCTATTTCTTTAGCACGCCCTACAGCATAATGAAGTTATACAGACTATAATAAAAAAGAGTATTAATATTCTGCTGACTGAGTCGGGTAAAAACAATTTGTCGCTTTATCTCAGTAAAGAATGAATAGTTTATACCTAGGAAACTTTCTTATCTCAAATCTTATGTAAATGCTGGCACAAAGAGTTACTCTTACATTTTATGTCCTTTAACCGATGAAAATTCTAGCTTTGTTTTAGTTAGTCTTCTATTCTGGTTAACGATTTCTGTAAGTATACAACGTACCCGAACTATAAGATTTACGTATAATTTCCACGCTTCGCTGAATGAATTAACTCATAGCGCAAGTTGTTCCATAAAGACAGAATAAATTGTTCCGCCGTAACAAATGGATTTTTAATGTTCCGATAGATGTTTACGGAACTAGTGCGCTGGAACTAACTTCTAATTGAATCTTATCTTTATTAATTGCTTAAGTTCGGGCGCAATCTTTCGAGTAATTTCAGCTTTTGTTTCTGTTACCACTGATTAAATGCCACAGTTTTCCGGCAGCATTCTGGTAGTTCAAAACTATTGTGCTTAGACCAGATTTTACCAGCGTCACTATCCGAGAATAGCTATCAGAAGGATGATGTTACTCTCCGCATATTCTATACGTTCACATAATTTGTTTCCCCACAGTGACCCGCAAACTGCTTATGTATACCGTCTTTTAGTAAGACTTTTTGTGTTAGGAATGTGAACCAATGAATGAATGAATAAAGAGCAATAAATGTGAATGCAGACAATTTAAATAGGCTTATCATTAACTACGGACTAATTTCATGTACGAAGTTCCTTGACTAGGATATAGTTATGTTTACTTTGCATTTCACCAACTACTTATCCGAGGAATAACCAAGCCATAAATTAATAACTTAACACCACTGTTTTTCGAAGAAATTGTGAAATTACACACTGTTTGATTTGGACCTAAAGTGCCTTAAACTTGTTTTTGAACTTTTACTCGCTGGTTTATTACCAATTTTATTACAGCAAGCAATAGGATTTTGCGTTATGAAAATATACAACAGAAAACAAGCTATAATCTGAAGGGAAGCAGCTTGTAATATCATAATTTATTGTTACAGAAATCCGAACGCCGTAAAACAGCCGGATGGCGGCAAATCCGAGAAATATTTCAATAAAAATACACCCTCCGGAACTTGTTTGTTTTTGTGATCCTTGTCTATTCCGCTTCCGGGAATCTCATCCGGGTTTTATATCAATGTTTGATTTTGTCAAAAGCATCTCTGGGTTTCTATTTCTCAAGAAATAGTATCCGAGTGAGCCAATGTGTTACCGGTTCGGTTCCACACGAAAGATTACTTAAGGATCGGGTATTTTGACTCCGAATACTGTTGGCACATAGTTTTGGGCCAATATTTTACAATGCATTGTAGGTTATTTATTTGTCGGTTTATCTGCAGTTTATTTTTTTACGGTTACTTTTTTCGACACATAAAATTTTCTGTTATACTATTTAAAAAATGCAAGTGTACGT
Organism: Lerema accius; assembly: GCA_001278395.1. NCBI lineage: Eukaryota > Metazoa > Arthropoda > Insecta > Lepidoptera > Hesperiidae > Lerema > Lerema accius. The sequence goes on along the minus strand of LGAG01000622.1, from coordinate 421,312 downwards.
AAGTATATCTTTTACTAGACTTAGATTATTTTTTATGAAAAATTAATTATCGTTTAAAGTTATGGACAGTATTGACCGACATTAATATAATAAAAAAAAAAACATTTTTGTTTATATTAGCATTAAATCAGGATAATTATTTGAGATTTCCAGTTAGCATACTTTCAGAAAATCCTTATTATTTCACTTAGAAACACGTGAGCAAACAACAAATCAACATTAAGTTGCATCGCAAGCAAGCGCGGGCCAAGTTTTTCTAAATTGGGCGTCACGGTAGAGGAGGTTCTTTAGGCGAAGATATTTCCATGTCCTGAGACCGGTCGTAAATCGAACGTTCTGGAATCGTGCCCACTGTTTCCTTTGCTACTAACTCTTGGGATTTGCCTCTTTGCATATTGTAGTTTAAGTTACATTTTAATATATTCAGCTGACAGAACGGGACAGTAAAGTCGGCGATCATGTACACGATCGCTAGTTTTGATGCTGGAACTTAGATTACATGCATGCTAGTATGCATAAATTATCATGCAATATCCGCTCCATAAATAACATATTTACATGTCGATACCAAAATGTAAAGTACGAAAGGGCTGTGTAATAATTGACGCTATTCAAATAACTAATTTTAACTAATAAAATTATTTCCCCGCCCAAATGAGGCCAAAAAATGAATTGTACTTTTTTTTTCTTTTTTTTTGATCCCCAATTCCCCATACAAGAAACATTTTTTTAAATACGATTTAGACTTCCACTTGGGCCATTAAATTACTAAATCAAATTAAGAATGTAACTAAATAATTAAACTAAAGTAAATGTCACTATATTATATAACTTCTCAACATAACTCAATGTATAGTTTCGAGCGCTAATAAATCAACAATTGGATTATGCTAAAGAATTTTTTGCTTCGCTTATTCTCACCGTTAACCACGTTTGTTTGAGTTTTGCGCGTTGTTATTTAATTAAAGCAAGGCAAGCCTTTGCGCGGCGCAAAGATCAGCTTATCTGTGTAGAAATGTTTACTCTTTTAACTGTATAACCTAGTGTTTAAATGTTTTTGAAGGAATTGCAAACCAGGTTTGGCAAATGTTCTGTATAGATAAAATTATTTTGATTATGTAATGTAATTCATTTGCTTCGAATAAAGGTGACAGTCCTTTAGGTTTTATATCTTTTGGAGGATTAAAAATACGTCAGTAATCTAACTTATGTGTTTAAAATAAAATCGTAGAACATTTTTTAAATCATATTATGAGACAAACCCTTCTCATATAATAAAATGGTTGATGAACATCATGATGATGAACTTAGTGAAACTACAGTACTTTAATCGTGACCTTCAAATTAATCTTTTCAACATAAATATTAGGCATGAAACCAATGAAAATCAAAACCGTTTCTTCTGTACAATAAGTTAATCTATGACGATACCTCCACTTTAACCTCATCGGCCTTGATTTTAAAGCAGCCTTGAATGCCGAGCTAATTAAAGACTTTGTTTTTGCGTCCCGCCTTCCGCGAGCTTTCAGCGGAAGTACACGGTTTTGTGTTCGCTTCGTTCTATTCGAATGCTTCGGCGTCTGAGTAATTGTAGAGAAAGCTGAGTGAGTTTAGCACTTAAATGCCTAAAGAATTTAGATCTAACGATTAGGGATTTGAGTTCGTTTAAATAATAGCTAGTTGCTTGTTACAAGAGGACCCGCTCTGCGGTCGAAATCCGACCAAATATGTATTTCAAATTAAAGATTATAGCCTCGTTCGTAATAGTATAGTAGTTGCCTACGCTGGCAGCAGATTGTACAATTGACTAAATCATACGCAGCAACATCAAAAAATCAATGTTGCGCGTGGGTTAACTATTAATATAAAAACTAGTTCAACACAATAGCCAGGGCTATTATCAGTAGCCTAGATAGCCGCTCTAAAACAGCAATATCCATCATGTTATTGTATTGTCTGTACTAGTCCCGCAGTTATTGGCATTCGTTTTATTTTCGAGTAACGATTGATTGCCTGTTACACCATACATAGATGCTTTTTAATCAAAAACTCAGATTCAGTTGGATATTAAAAGTTCGATGAAACCAGCTGAAAAATTGCATGCGTTAATAGAACAATGGAATTGGATTTCTGTTATAATTGAACGTTGAAAACCAATTCCCGCGCCTCTCGAAAATTTGTTATACTAAATGTCGTTTACGGACACATATCAATTTTCTAGGACTTTGGTATGCGACGTCTGATGTGTATGAAGTATTAAAAATGTATAGTAAATGTTAAAAATAATACTTAAATTAATTGAAACTGACTATTATTCTTTAATCTGATGGAAGAAGTCGACGTAAGAAAACGTAAATAAGTAAAAAATCCGTTTTCGATGGAGCCTAAAAACTGTTAAATTATAAAATCAAGAAAACCATTAGGCGTAGATATTCGTACCTTATATTGTTTGACCAAATGAGTTATAGTCCAATTTAGACAATAAAGTTTATTTTCTAGTTACAAATTCATGGCGAAAATGTTACGTTGAAATTAATCTACCAACATTATAATATAGTACTATAATCGTTTAAAAATATTTTTCTCGACTCTAAGTGTTGCGTACGCATTTCCGTTAAATCTAAAGGGTGGCGGTAATTATGGAGCCCACTTGTGGTACGCACTTGACCGAAAAACCACCCCTTACTAGAACAAGCAGTTGCCAGTATGTATTTTTATGACATAATTTATTCTGCGTAAATGCGGTTAGGTACCTATTGTAAAAGCAATTTTATTTTTATATTGGTATGCACCTCTTTTAAAGCGCCAATAGCCCGGCGGCTTTTAATTCTAAGTGATTGTCAAAGTTAAGCTACGGTGGACATGGCAAGAAAGTGGATGGGTGACCGCTAGTGCAAAATTTTTTGGGCACATCCGTGTTTCTCAGGGCATATTACGGCATCGTTCCAAATGCTGTCGTCAGGTGACAGTCGTTTAGACATGCTGGTTTACCTTAGACGGTATAAACACATCCAACACTGGGGTTGATAATTAACTTCTTTATCAATCCTCATTGAAGCAGGGTGAACCCCTAGACCTCCTCAATTATAAGTGAAAATTATGTATCTAAATTGACGAAATATCAAACTTTTAGAATGCATCCAAATACATTATAATAAATTACTTTTCTGAACTTTTGTAAACGTTGCACCCAAAATCAACCGACAAATTGCCTTTCTGTCCATTACAATGCAAAAACTATGAAAAAACCGTCATAAAATTTTTCATATCGAAATAGAAAAAAGGCTGGGAGTAGAGCAATCTAGATAAATGTATTTACATTTTTCCATAGCTTTCAGAGGTGTGTGTGATATAGAAAAAAGGAAAGTTTATTCTAAATACTGTAGCTAAAATAAACAAATTTACTTATTAAGTTTCCAGTGCAAACGAAAACATTTCGTTTCCTTTACGTATTCGTAAACCTGATCATCTGAATAGATTGACTTAGAAAAAAATCTAAACTGAAAAACTAAAAGGAAAAGATGTAATAAGAAATCCTGTTTTTTTTTGGCTACAGCACTTGCGTTTTCTTACCTCGAAATATTATAGTATAAAATATAATAGCGTGACCCTTACTTTTATACAGTAGGTAAGCGTAAATTAAACATTTTGTTCAACAGCCCCTTGAGTGTGGGACTTGCTACTATTAGATAACATTATGTACCTATGTTTGACTCCAAAAGGCACCTCTTTGAATGACAAGCGACAAAATATTACCCTGTAACAGGCAACAATACGACACTTTGGTGTATCGGAAAATATTCACGTTCTCGTGAAAATTGGATTCTCGCATGTGACAGGTGAAGCCGAACGTATCGCGTGTATAAACATATACCATACAGTTTGTAAGTTTCTGTTTTTTTTGTACATCTTGTTTCCTTATTTGACATTCACTATGTTATACCTATCGACAAACCGGGTCAATCATACCTTCTGTAACTAAATTGAACACTAATATTTTTTTAATATATTTCTCTCACTAAGTAATTGAAATGCAATTGCAGTAAAAGCTTCATATGACAAAGGTATAATATTATACTAGGCTACTAGCTCTATGGTCGAATATGAATCCAAAGTTTAAAGTGTGCAAAAGATACATCTTCTCTATGTACAATGTGCATCCTACCAAAGATTTATAGCAGATCAAAATAAGTTGCCAGCTAAGCAGTCCTTACAAAAATTATCAATTTTTCTCAACCAACATGTTTATAACGAACACTGTAACTCAGTTGTTCAGTTGTTTCAAAGTGTCAATAAAGTGCAACAGTACCAGAGCGTCCACCTGAGAATCTCTTCGCAATTTCCTTACAATTCACTAACAAAGTTGATGCGAGCTTTTACAAGAATGCTCCAGAAAGCCGATATTGTTTTTAAGCGTTATTATTTATGTGTTGTATGTAATGTGTTTAACATGTCTGAAACGGAGGGATTTTAACATAAGATTCGTCTACATTGTAAGAGTGGCTTGGATCATAATATACCTACATAATGAATACGGTGATGGGTTTAAGAGTAATACAGATATTTACAAGTATGTCATTTGACAAAATTAAATTTTACACGGTGAAGAAGTGCACAAGCCTAAATTATGTTCATAAAATGTGTTACAAACATATTTATTTCGGAATTTACACCAATACTCTAACATTCATACTTATAATATTCCAAAGATGAGGAATGAAATTCACACTGTCCAAAGCATGTTATTTCTTCCTACTATTTCAAGCCGCAAACGAATGATCTAGAACGAAATATTTCTACCCTAAGTATTCCTCAGTTTACTCCACTCATTTGTCAGAGAACTGCAAGGTGCATACGAATGGTACACAGTTTGCCTTGTCAGTTACAAGTTTTTAAAAATAGCTCAATACATTACCGCACTTGAACCGCAAATACCTCAATGTTACTTTAATAGTTTCCGCAAATGTACCTTCATTTGAAAATATTTGTTTATATGTATGTACGTACTCAAGCATTGTGTAAAGAATAGAAAACGTTGGTATGTACAGACAATTATATTAGGCTTCACTTGTTGTAAATTTTTAATTACTACACAACACACTTTTTATTTAGGATTTTCTACTGTAAAATATTCACGCAAACAAAGCTTAGAATCCATTAGGTACATAAATATTGAGACTAACATGACAATTTCTCTTATAATACGTCTATTTTATTTTACTATCCTAAATTTGTTTAAATGTTTATGAGTAACAATAAATGAAATACGTCTTGAGGCCCAAATCTTTAATGAATGGAGTAATATAACCGAACCGAAACCGAAGACTTCATTGTCACCAATTATAAATTGTCTGACGCTTTAGAAATTTCATAAAAAATGAATTCTAATAACAAAATTACAATAGATAATAATACACCTACAAAGTAAATATAAAAGGTCCACGTTAAATTACTTAATGACAAAGCGGAAGAGTAGTTATTTTGGGCTAAGATTTGTTCGAATTTCAGCTGTGTCATGAAATCAGATAGTTTTCCATAAAAATCAATAATTCCACATTCTAATAATAATCTTCCTCTATCCTCCACAAAGTCTATTAAGCGATCGCCTTTACGAAAATAAATAGTTACAGGTATTTTATATAAGTTTTTCTCAACAACGTAAAAAGGTACTTTCCCAAAATTATCCATAAATCTATTCATATCGTAAAAGTAGTTCGTTTTAGAGACAAACGCAGCAACAGATTCTATTTCAGATTCCACTAAAGCGATAAGAGGGTCACTGTCTATAATAAAGTTATCGTTAGAAATCAAGCAATCGGATAACTGCAAACCGTTACGAAGATATTTATAATTCATCGGTGACACATAAATTTTAAAATCTTCATAACAAAGATCATCCAATGTTACCACTTTTTCGACCATATTATTTTTCATTATAGAATATATAATTACAGATTCAAAAGTAACTCTTAGAATAAACGCAAACCAAATCCACGAAATTAGAATAAGCCGGAATAATAAACCTCGGCGTTTCACTTTACATACTTTGCCTAATAGAATAGAAAATCCAAAAAACAAAAGGGAACCAACAGAATATTTTGGCTCACTAGTATTAACTAATGTCGTCCAAAATGAATAAATATAAAGAACATTAATTAATAAAACAAACAACCAAACTCTAAAAGTAAATACGTTGAAAATTTTCAAAATCCCTTGTTCTCTGTTCCATTTGACAACAGCTACAAAGTTTTCATATAGAAGTGGAAAACTAGCTACAATTTGAGGGCTAATTTCTTGGAATAATGGGCCTACAACTAAATCTAATTTACCACTACAAAGACCTCTTAACAATTCATCTTCTTCAGTGATATTTGAATTTATAGGCGGAATATTCATAACGTCAACTTCAAGTATTACAAACTTATCTAGTATCGTCGAAACTATAATTTCTTCATTATTATCTTGAAAATTATTTCCTTTTATAACAGAACTTTCTTGATAATTTCTAATATAAAGTTTCATTGCTTTTTTTCTCAATCTTAGATTACAGTTATATTTTTTCCATACTCTAATTGATAAAGTATTATCACTGCTGCTGTAGTGCAGTTCATTTTGATTATTTAAACAAGTTTGCTTTAATAAGGTCTTCATAATGGATTTCTGATTTAATTTTTCCAATATTGTTACCACATCATTTCCAGGCACCGTTATTGTTAAAACTTTCGACGAAATGTACCATTGTAACGACAAATATTGTTCCAGTATTAATTTAAGTTCTTTGGACGATGTGGCATATATGATAAACTGATGGTATTGTCTGGTATCACACTTTTCATTTTTATTCGAGTAACGATCGGTACTGGACATTTCTGCCATGTTTATTTCTATGCTACTGTTATCTACAATAATATCATCACTGTTATCTTTCTTGGTAATAAGTATGATTTCATTGAAAACAAAAATATCTTTTACACAATATGGCAAACATGATTCTCTAATCATTTTTGTTTCGTCTATTACAATTTCTTCTTGGCTATATCTGAGTAACCCGTAGCATATTATGAATTTCATCAGATTTCCAAGTTTCATCGTTGAATCTTCGTTTGACTACAATTGTGAAAATTTATACCCTAAGTATACCACATTACGTTGTTTTATCATAACAGTCGTTCGTTATTCCATTTATGAAGTCTGTTTAGAAGTTTTCTGAGGTGCTATGGAATACAAAGTTCCGTTTTCCAACAACTTTACAATAGTTTCAAACAATTTTTATTCCCTGAGCGCGTTCTTTGTACAATTTCAGACACGTATTTATTTAATATCGAAGTGCGCGTCGCTTACTTACGAGAATAAGACGATGTCTTCGGAACGGTATATTTCGAATATTAATAATAGATACATTCGTTTCCATAAAAGTGAGTGTTATTACAGTAAGTGGCTATAAAATAAAACATTTGTATAAGATTAATGGTCGTGGTGTGGTAGTCGAAACAGCTGTTTACGAAATAATGTAATTCATTTCTCTTTGTGGTTAATGCCAAAAACTGGTGAATAATTTTGTTAAAAACGCGATGAATGGAATAATAGTAAATGAAAGGAATGACAGATAAGATAGGCTTTATTTTAAATCCTTTGAATCAAAGCTTACGATATTTTTTGTGAACTGGATGGAATCTTTTGAGTTGATATTATCTTTTTTGTTTGTACTGTTAACGGATTAGGTTTAACATCATCTATACAATATAAATAATCTAGTAAATAGTATCTGTTTGGTATAATATGTATGATTTTGTACACTACAGATAAGCAAACTACTTGTATGTGGGAAGCAGTAATTTTCCCGTAATTTTGACGTTTTATTATAGTAATGTACGTAGAGACCACAAACAGACTAACAAGATAAGATGGTGTAGTATAGAGCCTCATAGAGCTCAGATTTCTCTAGATCTTCCAACTTGACGTGAGATTTTTCAAATAGTTTTTCTGTAGTAAATACGTTAGACTTGTTAAAAAACAAAATAGCCAAATTTTTCTTTCATAACTAATTCTCAATAATTACTTTATTTTTCGCATTCGCAATTGTCTGTGTATCTTGTAGAAATTATTTACTTGATTTTGGCCTCTCCGTTTTCCCGAAATAAGATTTGCTGAGATTCGGCTCATACTTCTCCACTGTAAGCCTCACGTTAATAACAAACAATAACAATAATGTTAAACTTGTGTTGCAACGTGTTCTCATCAATAATAACCGTAATAACCTTTGTAGGTATACATATAATATCATTGGTAATAATGTAATAACCAAATTATTTGTTATTACACGGCTGTTAGAGCCTTTAGTTCAATATTAGTATGGGGAGGATTCAACTTTGGACGCCTTTTAGAAGTAATGTTATACATATTAATGGTAAGGCATAGTTAAAATTTTCATAACGAAAATAAAAGAAAACCTACTTCACTGCATTTGATCTATACACATTTGCTAGGCAGGGATATTGAAGTAGTCTATAGTCTATTGTTTAGCATAATTAGTCATGGTCGAATCAAAAACACATGGTGAGTCCTCTGGACATGCGAATCGAACCCAGGACCCGTAGCCGGCATAGTAAGCGTTATGCCGTACTGTTCGTAAAGATTAAGATCCGTTAGCAATTTTCAGTATTTCCCACGATTGTATTTTTCTCTAGAGCAATAACTTTGAGTGCACTTTAATAGATTATAAAATGATTTTGCCGTCTCTCCAAGAGGTCACTACTTTAAAGTGTTATTTTATATTACGTTAAAATATCTTAACATCTGAAAGAAAGATGTTATGTTATGTTATCCTGTTCATTACATATTACATGTATAATTTATGACACATACATTTTATTTTATTTTTTTAAGGCAACATATCAATATAACGAATAACGAAAACGTAACTACTGTAAGAAAAAAATCCAAATTTTAAAGAGCCCTAAAACTATAAGTTATAATTATTATCTTATGATTTTCTAGTTATGTATTTAGATACTTAGAACGAGGACATGGTTGGTGGACAATGCCTTAAGACGTTATGTAACAACCTGTATGAGGTGACATAAATCCTACTAATCCTACTAATCCTACTAATATCCAACTAATATTATAAATGTGAAAGTTTGTAAAGATGTTTGGATGTTTGGACGTTTGGATGTTTGTCCCTCCTTCACGCTCTAACCGTTGAACGGATTAAGCTGAAACTTGGCACACAGATAGTTTGCATCCAGGAATAGGACATAGGATAGATTTTATCCCGATTATAGGTTCCCTTGGGATAAAATCAATATTTTGTTTATCGACTTTTCCGCGGGCGGAGCCGCGGGCATCGTTTAGTATTAAATAAAGACATCTATAATTTTCCTTTTCCTATCGATCACCCCCTTCCCCCCTTCATATCTACTAATCTTATCGACCGGTGACGCCCATATTTCATTCATTATTACCCCGTTCATGTTACATTCAATCGTGCCATAAAACAGCTTGAACTGGCATAAAATCAAAAATCTAAATTAATCATTAAACCTCAACGACCGTGTATTGGTCGTGGGCATGTCATCAATCGGAGACACGCATCGCAATTTGTCATCGCGATGACAGAACGAACGATTCAACTGATTTATTAAATGCATTGCTGTGATTTAATACTGTTTGTAACGAATGTATCACAGTTTAAAGAAAGATTTGTTAGTCTGCACATGAACATCAACATCAACAAAATTTAGTCGAAAGAAGCGTGCGACAGTTCTGTCAGTTTGCTTATTAATAAAACAGTATGCTTGCTAATAAGACATAAATTAATTAATGAAGAACATTTTTATACTCTCCACAAAAAGTAGGTATCTTAAAGGCGATGTTAGAGAAAATATTCTCAATTTTTATTTCATGCGTCAGACTGACTCGATAAATCTGATCTAATGCTGCGGCCACACTGTCGCCTTATGGCGAATCCATGCAAATTGAATCAACATGTTTGTAATTTTTTTATAAAAAAGTTGTTAATACTCAACAATAATACCATTGATTCCACCCTCGCTTCACTTCGATAGACCTTTTAACTGTTACAAAGTAGAGATGAATTCAACGACATCTTATAATGTTGAAATTTCTCCAACAACCGTTTGGGCTAAAAAGCATACTAAATAAAAGGACTCCTAAGGAATTCTTTTTCCTCCAAATCGCACTTACTGTTTATGGCTTTTTATTAAACTTACGTCCGAGCAGGCTTATAAATTCGCTAGTATAGCGCGGGCATTATACATGACGAAGCATTCCAACAGTACCTAGTTTCATTTATCTACAAATGTTGCCATCTCACAAGGCAAACGGTTCCTTGCCTGCAACCGGCCAGTCATGTTCAATTGTAATACGACTATTAAAAAGACGTATAAAATATTTATGCAGCAAACAGTCATTAATCATTTCGCCATTAAACAAGGACTTATAGGGATGGGCAGAGCTAAATGACAATGTCACAATGGAGTTCTACGTTGCTTTGTCATTAGTTCATGGCCTGTTGAATTTTTAATCTCAAACAAATTAACCGACTTTAGTCGTGTTGTATGTTTAATGGAGCAAATGGTAAATGTAGCGTTATTCATAATGCCCGGTCATTAAAAAAATGATCAGCTCATATTGGTTAACGTGATTAATTAATAAGCACAAACGAAAAAATATACAGACTGAGTCTTCGGAACAAATGAGCGTAGTAGGGAAAAACAATAGCGTACATGTCAAATGATAACGTTTCCCGATAGGTACATTGCTAGGCAGACCGTGCTCGGTGACTTACGTCAAATCGTAAAAAAAAAATTGTCCTCACTTTTTTGTTCTGAACTGAGTCTATTATATTTTTTGGTCTGAGCCCTATAATAATCAAAAATTCATTATTGACTTTTATATGGACCGGACATTATAAAAATGATGCCTTAATTTATCCGATATTACATTAATTTACTTATCAGGCATAAAATGTACCAAAAGGGCACTAAAAATGAGTCCTGCAAATATCCCATGCGTCGCTATCACTGTTGACTTCGCTTTGAACTATTTCCTGTTCATCGCGCACGGATTATCTCAGAATTAAACCAACCGTGAATTTTGTCCTGGGTCATTTCATCAAGGTTCTCTTTGAAGGTCAGCAAAAGGTCATGCAGTAGTAATATATCAAGGGATATAGCTATGTATGTGTATACTACATAAGGGTTTAATAATCCAAGTACCGACGCTTTTCCTGCGAATCTGCCTAAAATATGGAATAACACTTTGCTGAAATATAATAAAACTAGGTCTCCGTCCGCGGTTTCACCCGCGTGGAATTCGGTTATATCGCGCGACTTTTTAGCGATAAAAAGCTCCCTATGTCCTTTCCCAAGTTCAGTTCTATCTTCATACCGAGTTTCATCAAAATCGATTCAGTGGTTTAGGCGTAAAAGCGTAGAAGACAGACAGAGTTACTTTCGCATTTATAATATTAGTAGGGATAGTCATTCAGTAACTACAGAATTACAGAAGCTGACATTCACCATATTCTGATATAAATCAAAATCTGTAGAGCATAAGAGATTTTCTGGTTTTCAAGACCGTCACGCTAAATATACCTGAAAAAATTTCCTGCACACAACTTTGCGTGGTAATGTTAAAATTAACAATAGCGCGAAAGAACTTGAACAAAAAGTTGGGGTTTTATTAAAAACCTTCCGCGTCTGCAACATGGCCGTATAATAGCAAATTCTCATTGTTAAATTAATAATGGCGAAGGAGCCCTTCAGTTGGAAATCTACATTTCAAAACGTGTTTTCTTTGCAATTGAATAAATGTTGAAGAGTAACAAGTTAAGAATAAAAGTGTCGCTTTTTACCTTTTGTTAGAATCTTTTTTCAACCTCAAAGTTTACAAATAAACAATGTAATATGTTTTCATGGGGAACTTCAAAGTTTTTATAAGTAAAATAATAGCAACAATCGTAGGTATATCACGAGTGTGTGTCGATATTTCGACCTAGTAGCATTGTTATACCCAACTATGTTTCTTAACTTGGTGTAAAGCTATTTTACGGGAGTAACTAATGTCCTAATTATTAAGATTGTGAAATATAAAAAAAATATCAAAAAAGTTACTTGTGTTGTTTCTCTTGATAACATCTTAAAGACGGGGTAAGATCAGTTTTCCTCAAAGGTCATAGGGGTAACAGTATTGAAAACGTTAGAAACCACTGGCGTATTGTATGCGTAGTACGTTAAATATAAAATTAAAAAAAAATATACAATATACAACTTCGCTCCACATAAGGGCGGGCGCAAACGTCCAGAATTTTTGAGAAAATCTAATTTCGAAAACAAATTCTGAATTCTATGAGCCTGGTGCAGATGTCCAGAATTTGTCAGATTCTGAATTTACCCTGACATTAGAGGAAAGCGGAGTAGAAAGAGCCAGGGGTAAGTAGTACCGACGCAAACATTTCCATCATAGAAAACATCTTACTCCTGGCTTTTTCAACCTTACTATCTTTACTAGAAAGTCAGAATCTGAAAATTTTCAGACGTTTGCACCCGCCCTAAAGCTCTATTACTTTGAAGTCAGCATAGTTTTTTCTGAATAAAGCATTCATTGTCTTTGTTGATGAGCTAACATTTTCTATTGTAATATTGCTATTCACGTGTGTGTATTTTCAATTATGGATTCCGTTTGAGCATTCGTCTCTGTGATTATGACATTGTACAAAGAGATATAAAAGTGGTTGACAACATTGTTTCGGTCCTAATACTAGTTCATAATTACTGTTTGTTTGTGAGATATGGTATTCTAATACTATAGAATTCAAAACTGTAAATCATTATGATTTTGAGTAGCATTGCTATTGAATTTTTGTCGTAGACTTAGGATCTTTTTACTTACACTTGAGACTCTATGAAAGATATAATTATTCATAAAGACAGCATTTATGATCGTAAATATATCATGATACGTAAATAAACACTGTTATCGTGTTTTGTATTTGTATTCACCTTGTAGTAATTCAACATTTGAACTGTACTTATTCAGTTTACACATAAATCATTGTCAAAAAGTTGCCTAAATGAGATTTTAAACATAGTTTAAAACTAGAATGAAAGAAACTATCCGAAATGACTTAAACGAAAAAGTTCTGCAAATCGTTTTATAACTCGCGCCCACTAATTGCCATAATTCGGGTCAGTATCAAAATAGTTCCTGCAATTTAATCTCTTGTTGGAAGAATATGAAAACTGCGCAAACTTTATACCTCTACCTTTACTAATAATAAAACTAACCGGGTAGAATCGACCCCGAAAATTTTATTGTGGGTGCGCTTTATTAATGACTAGTAGACCCGCCCTCGCTTCGCTTCGGTGTATTTTTTATCAATATGGCTGACCACGTCAACTGTCAATCACGTCAGTAAGAGAAGTCCCATACAAACTTTAAATTTTAATTACTTTTAATAGTGGGCTGATTTAAATAAAATAAAGCCTAAATAACGACCCGAGTTAAGGATTATTTATGTATTTCATCCATTGTTCTGTCAAATCAGCCGTTTTTACGTGATGCTCTTTCAACCACAGACAAACAGAGCCCAAACTTTCAATTTTATTATACGTAAGAAGATGTAGCGATTGTCTATCTGTCTATCTATTCGGTTATCAACTTATCACGTGGAAACTATTGTACCGATTTAGATGATCCTTGCTATGTTTGATCGATTTAAATAAAACTGGGTTTTAATGTGGTTTATAAGACAGGGCCTGATCTACTATACTATTTATCTCGGTTAACCTTTAGGCCCATAGGACAAAATACCTGTACATTTACGTACAAGTAACTTCACGGCCCACCTGGAATTTCAAATAGGTATCTATAATAACATATTATTTACTCGAGTGAGTCCTATATTATTATATTGTCGAGTACCTAATCCTATATCAACAATATTCTTTCATAAATTCTATTCATGAAAAAATATACCTACACCAAATAATGTTGTATCTGCCGATAATATAATGTCTTTTCAGTGAACCTTGGGACAGGATTACGAGCAAGTTCTATTTATTCTGGAATGTCATCTCAAAAATATTATTCTATGTCAATCAAATAGAAATCGTACGTGACGGAACGCGTCGTAGGCGTTGCCTTGTCTTGCCAGTCTATTCGAGTTTCTTATAAAACTAATAATGGAGAATGTTCTGAACTGTTTGGCTTAATCAGGAGCATATATACGAGTAGCTACGACCTTATCAGCCTGTGTGACTCAAAATTTGTAAAACGTTACACCTACAATTTTACTTGTACTCTTAGTTCATTCTTTAGAAAGAACCATCTCTTCCTCAGTCTTGCCTCACTACTGAGCCCGTCGCCCGTCTCCTTGTTTGGTGATCAGTGACTTGCTAGAGTGCCGTGCTTATCGGTATCTCCAGATTATTCGATACCTGGTCTGACCATCTTATGGGGCTGCGGCCTCTAGGTCTCTTGCTCTCAATTTTGCTCGTCACCATGAGTTTCTCCATGCTACCATGCGATTCTCTTGGTATGTTGCCAGTATTTGAGAACTCTGTGCAGGCAAATGCTGAACAAAGTGGAACGGTCGAGCTTCAGCTCCTTTAGAATTCAGAAAGAACCATAAGTGACATAAAATCTTTACTTAGGTATTACTATTTGTATAGGTATTTAGGTTTGTATGATGCGTCTTTACCTCAAAACGGCTGAATCGATTTTGATATTTTTAACCATAGTAATAGATTAGACCTTAAAGACAGACTAGGATTATTTTCGTTACAAAAAACGAATTTAAAACTTAAAGAAAAATACGTTTCTAAAATCAAAGCCGAGGACGATGAATGATAGATAGATGGAAAATATTTATGAGAGTTTAAGACCAATTATCCGTATTTAAATTACAAGCCGTGAAACAAATTTCCGGAATTCCGACAAATATAATTTCGAAATTTCACCTTTTGGCATATTTGATGCAAACAAATAAAAGAAAGATTCCATGAAACCACTATTCGAAACAGTCACCAAAATTCAGGTGTAATATGACGTCACGAATTCCACATACAAACGTAAATATCACACCAACAGAGTAGTTGAAGCTGTCGAACACGCCCAATGGACTGCATTAGCTGATTAGAGCCGCGCGTCAAGGAACGAATGCACCTTTACACCACACACACAGTAGATGTTCTAGATGCGCCAAATTAATGAAACTAAACACTGCAAAGCTTATAAACCCTATAACTTGCGTCAATCGTAATGGCACTTCATAGTTACGCAACAGTGGACACGGTCGGAAAATAGATGGGTGAGCCAAAAAAATCTTGAGCGTTTCCATGCTTCAAAGTGCAAGTTAAGCCGTCCTGTTTGTTTTCGTAAGGTAACAGTTGTTAAGCTAACTCAGAGGCGCTGTGGCAGCATAAAAATTTCCGACACTTGAATTAGTCACTACTCCGCCAATGCAATGTAAAAGACACTTTTAGTTTTACTGTTTAGCGATAATGTCATTATCGCCTATCTCGGTTTGTGGACATAAAAATCTTTCCAGCCGGATAATGGAAGGACATTCCATTTTATTTATACGCTTGTCCCACTCCAGTTATTTACAAAGGACAGAGCGCCGCGTGGTACGCTCCACATTTGCATTTGAGATTTAATACCGTTTAAACCACGAAGCATCCGTCCTATCGCGCAACTAAACGTTCTCACTTCATAAATACATCGCGCCGGTTAAATATTACTGCTTTGAGGATTATTTCTGTGTTATTTAGGTCCTCGTGTGTATGATATTATGCTTGCTTTTCTTTAGTATAAGAGCTGTTGGTAAGTTGAGTAGTTTTTAATTGATATTTTGTAACTTTATATCTGAATCGGAATATACTTTTGACGTAAATTGCATTCTATTTCGTGTCAAAATGAAAGTCATCGCAATCGCATTTATGGGTTAAAAGATGACAAGGATTATAATTTATCACTTGACGACAATATCTTCGAGGACATTTTTATGCGANNNATCATAGTCGTATTGTTTTATTATTATTAAAATATTAATTTCAAATCCTCTTTTGACATCCATGCCAAGTTTAGGAATACTGTCTATGCCGTTCCATTAATATTTTTGTGTTCACTGTACTAAGGACTGGCTACTGATTTGTGGAATTAATCTAATTTACAAGGCTGCTGGCTTAGCTCGCGCCCGCGGCGTTGGACTCGTGGCACGTAGCGATGATCAACAATATGCCTGTATAATTATACATTGAATCTTCTGTAACTAACTGTTATGTAGCTAGGGTTTTGGCAGTCACGTTTCTTTTTACCCACGACGGAACGGAGATGGTATATGTCATATATAAGCATATAAGCTACCTACATTGTTCTTTATTAAATCGTAATAATGCAAACTTATTGTGGGTACATAGATTATGTTTTGACATCTTCGTTACTAACTAGCTCCTTAGCTGAATAAAGCGTTCTTACGTTATTATATTGTTTTAATATGATATTACAACATAATAGTATACCTATGCGTTTACGTTAGAGGTTGTGTGTAAGTCTATTTCTTTGGCACACTCTACAGCCTAAACGACATGAGGGACGTCGGTCCCAATCTTTATCTGATCCAGTTATACATTGTACATTACGTATATGGACCACTGCCCCAAAATAGTTCAAACTACCTTCACAAATACGTTCTAGTCTTGTTTTTACTAGATTTAATTCCAAAGAACAAACAATTTCTATTACAGGGCCGGTTCTAAGACATCGAACTGTTCCTTGTTCGGAACAAAGTCTGAGAGTGAAACAAAATGGCGAGTTGTCTTTGTCCTCGGTTAGCAGTGAACAACGCTTGCGTGCAGTTTCTTTGCTGGTAACTCTTTTACTATCAGCTTCGAGAATTCAATGCGGTTAAGCTGCACTTCTGTGAAACACTGCCAGCGACAAACAGTGTTCATAATGATACCACGACGCCCGCGCGACAGTATACGGCGTAAGGCGGAAACAGACTTTGCGAGGCAAACGCCACGAACGGCGCACAACGCATGCCTCGGCCCGAGGCATGCGTTGTGAAATATTGAACCAACATATGCTCGGGTCGCGCCTCGGCCCGAGGCATGCGTTGTGAAATATTGAACCAACATATGCTCGGGTCGCGCCATCGCGTGCGAAGTAAATGCCGCGTATGTGTGTCTTCATGTTTGGCGAGGCATGTGCTAGGCACAGATGCGTGCGTGTGCGGCGAGCGTTTGTCGGCCGGCTCGCCCGACTCATAGCGACTAGTGCGTTGCGTTTGGATGGATTTTCTCAGTTGAGGCGTGCGTGCATATCGTACGCGGCGCACATTTCGAACGTGCATTCGCGACGACGTCCACAACTAATTAATGTTCGCACTGAGGCACTTTGATCTTGAAGCATTTACCGACATGCGTTGGCTCGCCCTCGCACGTGCGTAGCACATGCCTCGCCACGAATATAAAGGTACACACCTTGCGAAGCATTCACTGTGCGCCGTTCGTGGCGTTTGCCTCGCAAAGTCTGTTTCCGCCTGTAGACGCGCCATACCTTCCTTCTCATATGATACTTTCTAGCTTTTAGTGATACTCGAAATGAAGAACATGCGGGTGCGGTTGAAAAGTGGAAGGATGAACTCTAGCGGCGATTGTTTCTTAAGCGCTTTAGTACCTACTTTGAAAGACACATGGACCATCGTGGTCTAGATTATTAAAATTGGAATAAACCAATATCAGACTTACTTTCAAACAAATGAACACGTACTGAACAAATCAAAGTACATAGTTTTCCGCCGTGATAAATCATTACCGTCAGTCGCCAACGTCTGCTGTTTGTCGCACTTGATGAAATCACACCTTTACAGTTACACAAGATAAAAGCGACCATTTTGTAAAAGAACTTGCTAGGCTACTGTATAACTCGCCATTGTAGTTTTTCTTGTCCTAGAAGCGCACGTCTAAACACGTATTGTCTTAAATACCTACCGAGAACTGCTGAAAACTTGTAGGTTTGTGAAACTTATGATCGATTGTCGTTAACTCAAGCAAAACTGGGCAGCGAAGGTTTAAATGAAAACAACAAGAAAATACAAACAATAATAATTGTGTGTGGTAAATGTACAGATAAATCTACGTTAGAGAGAATGGATTTGTACACAAAAATGTGCAATAAAGTTAAATAAATGAAGGCAGATAGGCGTGTACGTGCTAATTTCATTTAAAAAAATATATTTTATCTAGCAGGTAGATTACTCTTTAATATTGGGTGGAAGTTTGATGAAAGGAAATTCAAAATGAGTGACAATAACCAAAGAGACTAAATTCAGGACTTTTTGAATTACGTCTGCGTAAAGACAAACTCAATGAACAAACGAGCAGAGGTCCGCAACCGACAAATCCTACAGCAAAGATAGAAGCTCAAAATTTTGTAATTCGGGATGGTCGGATAACGATGAGATCACCTGACCACGCCTCTTCCATGTCCATTTACCTTAATGGATGCCCGAGTCACATCTAACAGGGCGATCGAGTAACATCGAAATGTAACGCGGTCATTCGATGACTAGAACATGCTCGTTACTTCGTCTCTCAGTGGTATTCAGACCTTGGAGTATAAGTTAAGTTTATGTCTCGAAGCAAATTAAAATTTAGCACTATTCATATTCAAATCATTATTGCTTATGTAAGTAAGCAGTGAAGTGATTGAAATTAACTTCACGTGACTGTATTAATGAGTGTTTTACCTATTGGTTATAAAAAGGTATATTTTACAGAAGCCGATAACCACAAGCAAATTACACAGCTGAAATGGAGAGAGCTTAGTTAACTACCCACCTACCTTGCGTTTACTATTTTCAACGGGCTATGAGGAACCCCTCTTAAGTGTGGTTCCGACGACATTTGTGACATAGAAGACTGATATAAAGAAAGTAATGTGTTTTGAATCACTTTATATTTTACAAAGGGTTCTGGGATCGTTTTATATCATAGGGATTTTTGTACACTACCTAGAGTTCAGAACGACACCTATTTAGGATCTTGCTAAGGTACTCCCTTTTCATGTTCAGTGACCTTTCTTTGAAGGTCTTCTAAGAATATAATGTATATCAGATCGGGTCCATTATAGATGGGTACAAAGTTGAAATCTTGGTTCATTGACCAAGAATTGTATATAACAAGAATTTTTATGCTCATTTGGTAGTCGATCTTACCTATCATGCAAGACATCCAGGTTCAATTCCCTAGCTTGGCATATATGGCTATGTCTTAACTCTCTATAGAAGAGTGACTTGCTCTTAGAGCACTAGCCTGATAGGTAACCTTGCCATGCTAGGTTATACCTACTAATATATCAGAACGACGACGCAGCCGTATTACTATGAACTTAAAGTCCTAATTCGCGTGTATTTCGTACTAACATTTAAGAAGCAATAAAATTAATATCAGCATAAGGCCATAAAAAGTTTTCCTTAACAGATTGTAGTTGTAGGTACATAGTAACCCTACATATTTCTAATTAAGGTGCGCCTACGTCCCGAATATCTCCCCAAACTCATAAATGATAAAAATAGGCTCTTTAGAAAAGTGGTTGGATGTAATTGCGGTCCAGCCCCGGACAAAGACATACCCGGTCATTATTAGCCAGGTAAAAAGGAGTTGTGGTCTCACAATAACCTTACGAAAATACCTAATCGCCTCGACTACACAAAATTGAGATGTCGTTTGCTGTAATACCAAAATCGAGGTATAATTCCAGGTAAACCCAATGTTATAATCTTTATAATTATACCTACGCGAATTGCGAGATATCTAATTCAGGAATATGGCATAGTTATAGTTTACGTGTAGAAGAACGGACATAGACTTACTTGTAGCAAGAGTTCCCCAATAGGTATTATGAGCATTTACTAAATAAAAATACATTGCATGAAAATTTAAGATCGGCAGTTCCTAATGTAAAAAACTAAAGTACCTATCAACAAAATTATGAAAAAGAAAATATGTTGCAGAATGAAGTCTGCTCAGTCTTCTAGCAAGAGGTAAAATTGCAGAACTTGCTTATTAATATTTTATGCAAGTAAAGATGACACAATAAGTTCATTAGCTTAATGGCAGTAGTTGTCCTTTAACAATGCGTCATTGTAAGCAGAATGACGTAGTTAATCCAGTTTATCCAACTAAACCTAAGTACCCTCACTGCGATGTCATAGTACAAAGGGGTTATTACGATCTGACTGGATTAATACCAGGGATTTCATTCTTCAATCTTGTCTCGTTCTGTTACGAGTATATAGTCCCTCAATGATCAAACGGCATGTTAATTGTCACACGAGTTTGTCACGCAAGTTTGCGTAGGATTATTGGATGAAAAGGTGAAGTTTGACGCGCAAGTTTGTCAAAAAATAATAATCGTTTAAGAGGTAGGATGTAAGTAGAAGGTAAACTTTAGTACACAAACGAAAAAACAACCTAAATTGTTTCGTCTTCATGTCTTCACGTTGACCGTGCTTATAACATATCTGCTTCTTTGTACCTATATAATATCATTGATAGAAACATTACTAAATTTAAAGTTACGTCTAGCAATTTCCATCATTACTAAACTCTCTCCCCACTAAGTACTTTGTACCTGTATGCTTTCAAAACTAACACAGGGCTGTCATCATAACACCTAAATTAAGTTAAACAAATTGCCGTTCCCACATAAAAAAATTTTCAAACCCATCCGCGCAATGTCATATGGATTCCATGATTTCTTGGCTAAGTTAACATTTGATTTGGTTGAACATTTGCTATCCCTTATTCAAATTTGTATTCATTTGTTGTTTATTTATCATTGAACCAGCCGACACTAAATGAGTAGCTTTTTTCAAAAAGGAACCCTTTTTGGAAACCCCATCCAGGCGGTCACTAAAGGCTCCCTGCACTAGAACAAAACAGAGTAAACTCAGACAATTGACAACCCTGCACACCGTAATAGTTTAAAGTTGAAATTTGGAGAAATATTTGAAGTTCTGGTTGACCGCAACAGAGGTTAGAGGTTCCTTTGTTCTCTAATATTTAGTGGTTAAAACATAACTTTTAGTATTGAGGATACAACATGATTGTGACCGCTTTAAATTTCATAATTGTAAATCCTTGCGTAAAAGTAAATCGTATTTAATTTAGTTAAGGAGTAAATAAGTGGTTTATTCCCCAATTTGTATTAAGTTAGCCTCTGGTCTCGATTTTGTTTAATAACTTTCAGCATTAGGTTCTAATGAAAAACTATAAATAAATTTTCTTCTTTGATCATTATAGACTCACATTAGGAATAGATTTGAAATAAATACAGTATTATTATTTAAAATGCTTTTAACGGTAACTATAAATTTGTCAAGACGAATTTTGTACGTATAGAAAGTTCTAGATAGATTACTTAATAGATCTAAGTCGACTAAAGACAAGGAAATAGCAACCTTGTATCAAAACTATTGATAGTTCAAAACGTATAAACAAGTGAATTTTTATTTTAGCTGTGGATAGACAATATGAACTTAAAAAACTTTTCCTATAAGTAAATATTTTATCCCGCTCACCTATTGCGGGTTTACAAATTGGAAATTTATACAGGAGCAAGGGATGGAATGGAAATCAGCCGCGCAGGTGTTCCAATATTGTTGTGGGAATATTGAATTTTAATACATTTATTTTAAAGCAGAAATTGCGGTATATCCTATAGTTACAATACATGTCTTGGATAATGAAGCCTTAAAGCGATACCTGAAAAACGTGATATCCTCGCAACTATATAAGTTTCAAGCAGAATCTAGTGTGAAGTGATAAAGAGTCAAAACTCTATAGACAGAAGCTTGACTTTCGCTTGAGTCGGTAACTTAGTAATTAGCTACTGTTATTCCGTGAACTTCTATATATTTTGCAATAGCAGTCACTCGAACACGTCTGAGATACGAGCTATGTTATCTATAACTGTATTGAGCTGCCAAGTTCGATGTTTTTCTTTATCACTTCTAGAGATTTTAATTCTAATATGATTTTAATTTTACTCCCTTATTTCTAAAGAATAATAATAATTAAATTATTATATTATTATGTGGTTGGCAAAACCGAGTCAGCAGGGAGTAAACTCTTATTTACTTTTGAATCAAAGTTAATCCAAGGATTTGTTCAAGCGTAAATTCTGATCTATAGTTAAGCGTAGTAAAGCTTAAAGTTTTATTTTCCAGATAGTAGTAGGTACGTTTACGTAGTTCATCGATCAGTAGTAAAATTTGTTATATTGTGAGCAATCTCTATTTATACCAATGTCCAAATAGCCAATAAATAACAAAACAATGTCCGTTCTAGAAATTTTCAATAAATTTTGCACAGATTCAGCCTCTACTTCTTATTACTCGTAGTGTAGATTCTAGAGGAAATTGATTACTTCACGTAATAATTCTGCAGAAGACAATCCTAATTATGTCTTCAAAAGTTTCTCCCGAGGGTTAGACTTGACAGTTCAAACGATGTTGCCGTGGGTAACCTCAAAAACTTTATACAAATCCCATTAGACGTTGGTTACCTTACAAATCATCAAAAGACAATTTTGTTATCGCCTAAGGCTGCGTTCCCATTGAAATGAGACGAGTTGAGAGAAGAAGATTCGTGTACTTTTTGTGCTAACGTCATATCTAGTTGTAGATTGAAGATTTTAGAGGGAAATTTCCCCTGGATTCTACCTCAATAGAAACGCAACTTAAATCTGATAGACAACTGCTACCAGCTACAATTCACAGTCTTCACTTTATACTACAACAAATTTTATCACAAAAAATTTAGCTAATTATTAGGACGAACTCGACAACAAAGTCATCGAACGGTCCAATTGTTAAAGTACAAGAACCAAACCCTACAGGAACGGTCTTAAATATACACCAAGTTTCAATAAAATCTAGCAAGCCGCTTAATGAATTCATTGACAAATCCGTGTATAAGAAAAATAAACATGTAAATACTGATAACAGGAGCAATTTCACTTTCGTTGGAGTATTGTTATAAGTTTAAACATAAAATATTTAACACCAATCGATCACATTTCATTCGTGTCGATCGTATCACGCAGATAACGAATTTGGGAAATTGAAAAACCGTGCGCAGACCTCAGACCTCGGAACAGACGACAAATTGCCGAAAAAACAAGGTGTGTTAAATGGAACATGTTTCCTTCAGCCAAATTAATTAAGTTGGGGGTGGAAAAAAGGGGTTGCGAGATAGACGAGCGTGCATCTGAGCCCGGCTGACAATGATTTATGGCGTACCTTGGGGAAATACACCAGTACAACTCCGCTACAGACCCGAAAACTCAGCGACTTAGCTCTTTAAATTGGACTGTGTAATTATTTCGTCAACTGGACACCTCTCTTGTTTAGTCCCTGATATTCTTGAATGAATCAATGAAGAAATTAATGATTTTTCATTTGTTTTATTATATGTATATATATCTACAAATATGGTAAACATAGCAGTTAAAGTAACAATCCAGTATACTGTGCAATAGAACCAGGGTACAAATTTCTTGATGTTACAGTGAAAGTTTTGATTAATTTGGGGTTTTGTTTCACGGATTGTATTACGTAGACATAATAGACTATTTGTAAAGTAGTACAAACGACAAATTGCCAAAATCAAAATTATAGTTCGACAGAATTTCGGCAAATTTAACTAACAAATACCGATGGTTATTTTGTTACTGTATTTACGTGTATATTCGCAAACGCTACTATTTACAAGTTAGCCACTGCTTTATTTACACGCTAGGAATTTAGAATATTTGCCAGAGGCTATGCAAAATAAGTGCGGAATAAAGCAAATGCAAACCGTACTGTAAACCAATGTACAATTAAATAAAATATCGACTCATCAACACCAATCAATGATGAGAATCAACCAACAAGTTGCATCTATAAGTTGTAGTGTAAGTTTAATGCACGTGTGACGTTTTGCCAATTCATAATAATTTTGCTAATATTTTGTCCAGTCTCTTGAAGTATATCGACATCAGCCCCACCAACCGCCAACCGGTAGCAACTGCTATCAGCTATAGTAAGCTTGCGTGAAAATATTCAAAGGGATTTAGACCGGAAATATTTCCTATTATCTATAGTTCTATCTGGAAATATGAAAGTCTTTGTTGGAAGATCATGGTGAGATCTTATTTGTCTTTATCCATACCTCCTTGAACAGAGAAACTGATATACATTAGAGTCTTACAAGACTGTGTTATGTATGATTATTTACAATGTTTCACATGTTTATGACTCTCACACCAAGTCTAGATTAACGTTCTGTAATTCCGTGCCTAGCAAACTAATTAGTGGAACAATCTCTCGCGCCAACAATGATGTCTCAGTCAACTGCAGATCTGATAGCTCCGCCTTCATATACAGTCTTTGAGTGCATTAGGCAATGGATGTGGTAGTTTATATTGCAAAACTGGTGACGGGAAGACTAAATATGCCAACCATACTGGTTCCAATTTCCTGACATTGTCAAGTCGATAATTGACGGTGGAAGAACAACGTATTAAATCAAAATTTGACAAACAAGAAAGCACCTGATTATCCTGTACGCTATCTCGACTAAAAGTACCTGTTTTTTTATGTGTGGAAAGACCCTCGTCTCATCCATCCGGCCACGGGTAGCCACAGGTATGTGGGTCTCTAACGCCTTAAAAATACACGGTGTCGACGCATACCGCTTTAGAGCCGGGGCTGTGTGCTACTCTCGCTACACTGACTACCTAAGTTAACTTAAGGAAACCATCTTCAATGCCAATGTCGCGCTAAACATGACTTATGTTACCTATGGTCACTCTTTCGTGGAAATTATCAATTTGCCCTTTTAATACCTTATCCATCGTTATGCTTTGCTCGGTATTAACGCAATACAGTGAAGAGCTACCGCTCCAGGTGTGCCTCTGCCGTGTCTTATCTCAGATACCGATATGAGTTCTCGACCTGTCGCTCTCAGACTGCTTTCAAATGAAAATCAGGCCCACTTTATTGGCATTAATTAAGAAAAAGCCCCAACCATTGTTGTCAACCTGCACTAATTGCAAATCATCGTGTTCAGTAGGTATTTATTTTTATAACCAGACTACGCCAAGAGCAGAATAACGTGTTTTGAGTCTATGTATGTATGTTTCTTTGTTTGTCAATTTCTTTTGTCATTGGATTTGTCCTCATTGTGAAACCGACTTAAGCCGTACAGTTTTGAAATAGATAACGATACTAAACTTGTTTTTTTACCAATCTTGCAGCTGCAAGAAATATTACAACCTTTTTCATCATCATCATCATCATCGCAGCCGATAATCGTCCCAATGCTAGGCTCGGGTCTCCTCTCACCGTATATAAGGGGTACAACCTTTCTTGTTCTATTTAAATCATTCTTTAATTCAACTTTTTGATAACTATTATAGTTATTGTAAAATAAACATTTCTTTCTTTTTCTTATTCTATTCTTAAATTGCTCAATTCTTGACTTTAAAAAGCTTGTACACCGCAATATGAATTGTTATTTTGTACAAGCCTTTTGAAGTTGCTACAGTTTACAGAACGTAATATTATTTGGTTAAACGTCTCATAGCAGGTTTCGAGGTAGTTGCAAGACAATAACTCTTTACAAGCCTTTTATCCCATACTGGTATTTTACGGAGGATTGAAAATACTAGCTGGTTAAAACTAGGGTTGCCAGCTATGAAAATATTTCTCAAGGACGAAAGTACAGCACCATAGAGCTACATCTCTACGCTTTTAAATATCTAACATATTAATAGCCAGTCCATTAAAAATCAATTGAGTGTTATAATAAGTGAAGTTTAGATATTAATAACAATTATTTTTTTCTTATAGTTTGCTGATTAACTAGCAAATTAGCAACTTTTTTGAGAGTTAATAAGTTCTACAACGACAACGATAATGTTTTAGTTAAGTAAAGGAATTTTAGCTATTTATGTTGAAAATATGTGAAGAAATTCATCTGAACTTTGGCTACCGAAATACTTTTTTTATTTTAAATATATTTTTAATTTATTTTATACCTGCTTCTACGGTCTACCTACTACATAATAAATGCTTAGATTTTGAGTTAAAATTAACACATTTTTTTTAAATAACCGATACAAACAGATATAAGGGTTAGGTCTATAATTTGTTACTAATTATTTTCCAAGGGGACCAAGTAATGGTATAGTACATGTATAACTTCATATTGCAATATTTTAGGACAGTAGGTACTGCATAAAATGCTTGGATACCTTAGAATACCCGACGAATTTCTCTACGTCACACCAAGTCTGAAATATTTCCTTCAGTATAAACGCGCGTTTGTATCCTATTGAATGTGTACTGGATTACCTAGCTTCCATCTTATTCACCACTGTTTAACGTACTTTGATAACAGCACTTAGATAATCATCGGATAAGAAATATGTATAAGAAAATTGGAAATAGGAAAAACTGGAATATTTACCAGGTTCGATTCCCAGCGTACCACAGGTTTGAATGATACGTTTTCTAATCTCAGACTGTCTGTATATATTACAGGAAAATGACAAGAACCGTAATACAAATTTCGTAGGAAATTAGGGCGTAAAATAAAACAAATCATCTCTCGTTTAGAATCTTACTAAAGTTTATACATTTCCTAGAGAATTTATAAACTTGCAGTTCTTGTTATTTTCCTGTATGGTATATACATTCCTGTCTTATCCATAGCATCCATAGCACAGGTATTAATTTATTGTTTGGAGAATTAATCACTGCGCGACCATATCGTCTCGTTAGACAACTTAAAATACAATAAAAATAAATATAAGAAGAAACAACTAATTTAAGCACAAATTATTAGTTAATTTGACTAGCACTCTGGCTCTCTCCGAAAAAAGTAGATAATATTATAAGAACGCCGCGTTAAGACAAGAAAACAATCTAATTTATATATTTCTTGTCAAAGCGAAAATGAGGTGGCAACTAATTAAAGTAAAGATGATAAGGATGTATGTAATGTAGCGCGATACACCTTTTTCGGCTGTTTAGTAATACGTAACATATCTATAGTAAGAGTATCATTGATGTTGAATAAATGCAAATATTCAGATGTAAAGGATTCCGCTAAGTAACAGGATGAGGCCATGTCAAGCGATACCCTTTGAGATATCAATCGCTGTTTGCTTTCTCTATTCTAAAGATATTTTAGAAATAAAGGAATATTTGAATTCGTGCGGAAATACTTTATATAAGTCTCGAATAAGCGTATGATAAGTGGCATACAGGTTTCCTTTACATTTGTTAAATATGAAAGCCTGAATTTTAGAGTTTTTATCTGTTTGCCAGTTTATCAATGTAGCACTAGAGTCAGATCCGCGGCTGGCACGACTACTAGCTTCGATGTGGCAGTGGGGTTGCACCAGGGGTCAGCTTTGAGCCCATACCTCTTCATAATAATCCTTGATGCTATTACGTCGGATATTCAAGAGGAGGCACCTTGGTGCATGCTGTTTGTCGATGACATCGTGCTAGTAGCCGAAAATGCACCCGACATGCAGAGCAGATTGGAGGAGTGGCGGCAAAGACTGGAGAGTGTTAGCCTAAAAGTAAGCAGGACCAAAACCGAATCTATGTTCGCTGACTTTGGTGGTCTCTCCAGTCCTTTGCCTATATTGCTTGATGGGAAGACCCTACTAACCGGTTCTGATTTTCGGTACTTAGGGTCCCTTGTACAAGGAGATGGAAACATTGACCGGGATGTTACACATCGGATCAACGCAGGTTGGATGAAATGGCGACAGGTCACTGGAACAATTTGCGACCCACGGATGCCCCTTAAATTAAAGGGTAAGATCTATAAATCCGTCATAAGACCTGTCGTAATGTATGGATCGGAATGCTGGGCTTTGAAGAAGACGGATGAGAGACGACTGCATGTTGCGGAGATGAGAATGTTAAGGTGGATGTGTGGAGTGACGCGATTGGATAGAGTAAGAAATGAGTATATCAGAGGAAGTCTGAAAGTAGCTGAAATAACAGAAAAACTGAAAGGGAACAGAATGTCGTGGTATGGACATGTGATGAGACGAGAGGACACGCATGTGACAAGAAGAGTAATGAATGTGAATGTATGTGAGCGGAAAAGACGTGGACGGCCGAAGAAAAGATGGATGGACTGTGTGAAAGATGATATGGAAGTTATGGGAGTAAGTGTAGAGTTGACGGCTGATAGGGAAGAATGGAAGAAAAGAACATGTTGCGCCGACCCCAAATAATTTGGGAAATGGGCAGGAGAAAGAAGATCTGTTTGGCAGTTTGACTGTGCGTATGTTCCCGGTAATCTCAGAAGCGGTTTAACTATTTTGAATGCTGTTTCCACTAACATAAGGTAAGCTTAGGTTTATTAGTGGTCTTTACTATTAAATAAATAAAACTCGTCTACTTAAAGTTTTGGCAAAATTTGTATAGTCCATGTCACTTCTTATCAATCCATTTCGTCTGCTGCAAAAAGGTTGTAACCATTAAATACTATTTTAGGTTTTATTATTACCTTATTAGAGTATACAATAAAGAGTATTCTATTCCAGGGGTTCCCAAACTTAAAAGATAATGGAACATCAACCAAATACCTTAATTTTATAGAACCTCATGTCAAATGATTACAATAATTATCACATACTTATATAAAAAAAAATCTTTCTAATCATTTTGGCGGAACTTTGTTGACTATTCTATGGAACAGTTTGGGAATCCCTGTTCTATTGTAAAGTTTCAGTGAAGTCATTTTTGTAGATCCACGGTATCGTGACACCTAAACTCATGCAAACGCTTCGTAAAACGCCGCTAGAATTAAACAAAGTTTGTGAGAATATTCGCCGTGAAATATTTCATCGAAGCGTCATCACTTATCTGTGATATTAAATTCTTCGACACAGACAAAGAATTTCTGTTCACAGGGAAATATTTTATTGAGTTGTACAGCTCTGACTTGTTAATGAACAGATTAAATGATATGCGAAGTATGTATTATAAATGTTTTCCATTATCCTACTAATTTCCTACTAATATAGTGAATGTGGAAGTTTGTGAAGATGTTCGGATGTTTGTAAGTTCTTTGCGCTCTAACCATTGAATGAATTAAGCTGAAACTCGGCACACAGATAGTTTGCATTCAGTAATAAAATACATGAGGTTTTATCCCGATCGTAGGTTCCCTCGCGATAATATAGACATTTATATATCTGTGGCTATAGTTGACATCACCGATAGAAAGCATTGGAATAAAGCTTAGCACTTTAAAGAAACTTGTTCCTGGATAATAACATCTACTAAACCCTAACACACTCATACTCCCGCAACAGGATTCCGTGTGTCGCGGACAACACAAATCACTAACACCCGAGAACAAACATTTATCTTACACATAAACATCTGCTCCGGCCGGAATTCAAAGCCGGGACCCCTCGCTTCGCAGGCAGGGTCACTACCAACTAGGCTACGGGGTTGTCAACTAGAATCGTTACCTACTAGAATCTAATTATTATGCCTCGCCGTTCGTTTCACGTGGCCTTCATAGTGCTAAAGGTACAACAGTCATCCATCTATCTACCGACTGTCCACGTCCGCAATTCCTTCACAGTCGATCACACAGGTTATTTAAAGAAAAATGCCCGAGTGCTAACAACGGGGGCGGGGTATAATAACAAAAAAATAGCCTAATCCAATGCAATCTCACAATAGAGACGAATCCAATTACACCTCACATATTTAAATCTGTGGACCCGATTAGGTTTTAGAGCGTTCCAACGAAACATACATACATACAGACGATCGATAAACATATCCCTTTTGCTAACTCACTTGGGTAACAACGAAGAAACAAGTAATCCAAATATTTATGTCTATGCGACAAAATGTCTGCAAAAATTATCTTTAGCACCGCAGTTAGTAACCGTTCGTAAGTAGAGGCTGTCTTCACGAAATGTCGCGGTTCAAGATTGATCGAGCGAACCTTACGCACTCCGTCTCCGTTTGAGAGACATTAATCATAAGTTTTGAAAGGTAAAAAAGCTTACCTATTACTGTCACACGGTCTTGGCTTTCGTTGAAGCAAAAGAGGTCACAGTCATTAAAAAGGAACTTGATGTAAATGTGCCTTTATTGATTTACTGTGACTCGTACTGTGATATTACTGGTAGATGAGTGAAATTGAATAAAATTGTAGTGGAATTGTAAAACCACGCTCATACATGCTCATTACTACTAAGAAGGCGTGCGACTATTGAGCAATTGCTATGTACTCGTATAATGTCGCAAAATTACTACGAATATGCATTCTTATTTTGAGCACAATTAAAAATCAACAAATATTTCGACTCCTAAATATAAATATAAATGATTTTAGTGTGTATTTATTACTGAACTCCTTCTAAAAAACTGGACCGATTTTAATTAACATTTTGTAATGAATTTTAGAGGGAACGAGTATGCTTTAAAACTAAATAGCTAATTATATTCAGATTTGTACAGACGTAGTATAATGTCTTTGACCAAAGTAAATTTTAGTGAACTCTAGATTATGGAGACAAAATAAATGTCAGACATCTCCTAAGGAAAATATAATTTTTTATTATCTATTTAAGGATTTTTTCCTTTGACAAACCAAATTCCCAGCATAAAATATTTATATTAACAAAAATAGATAGATAAAATCATTCTACTTTTTAAAAGGTTGTTTTACTAAAAATATTTATTTCTCACAATTTATTCAGAGCCGTGACAACTTTACCTGTAAAAAAGCTTTTTGGAAAATACTCATAGAAAAACTGTAGGCGTGGAAACTGGTAATAACCCTTTGATGTTAGATTTTTTTGATAAAAATATGATCCTTTATGTATTATATTCTGGTATAATAATATACATTTTTTAAATCGATGAATAGAATAAACGAGAGACTTTTTAGGTTTCAACGTCTATGAAAAAGTTACTCTCGTGTTATGAAAAAAGTTCACGAATATCAACTGTATGAGTTTTACACAAAATCAAAGACGCTCTTTAAAATAAAACTAAAGAAACTTCACTTAGAATCTAAGTTACATACAAGTTCGTTGTAGTAGGTAGGTATCTAATTAAAACGCGCGTAGGTATGGTATTCTACAGACACCTCAGAACATTTTCTACGAATAAAATTCAATTTTCTACAGGCTTGCCAACCGTCAATTTAGATAATCTGGATATGGAAAAGAAACTTTATGCTAAACCAAACGCATTCGCTGTTGGCGGTAAACGCCTAGAATGCAGCAAAGCTCCGACACTGAATACTAAACAAATGCATAGCAGATACCACGATGCATAACTAAACTCGGACAATATTACATCATGATATTCTTAATCATTAAGCCAATCCATTGCGGATGTTGTATTAACTTCAAAGACAAACTTAAAAGTAACGTAGCAATGGACGCTGAAATCTAACTTAGTGTTAAGAAAAGCAAAATGATGCGAGCTGTGGTAGAAGTCAGCCTTACTTCGCATTTCTATCGCGTAATTGGCGTAAACAACAAATATTGTTATGTGAAGATAGTTCGTAATTAACATTTGAAAGATAGTAAAGCGTCAACGGGGCTTCGGGAGTTAGGGGAAATGCTTTGTAGAGAACGGAAAACACTTTAATTTGAGTGGTTCTGCGGTCCCCTTTGAACGTTTTCTCCTAACGGATACACTTCAATGTTTAACTCGTAATTAGTACTTCGTTAAGTATGCTCGAAGTTCTTCAAAGTCCTTACATAAAGCGTTTTAGTGTTACCTAGATAAATAGCTACTTTGTATTTTAATCAAGTACGAAATACGTAGACTTGCTTTGAAAGATAATCTATCAATAGCTTTTTAGCACTTCTACATGCTCGAGTAATACCTACTTAAAAACCGCGTTACACCTACGTCTTATTAAGTGATAGTAAGTAGTTGCCGTGAAATCCAAAACGCGCGCAAATACGATCATCCTACTAATATTGTAAATGTGAAAGTTTGTAAAGATTTTTGGATATTTGGATGTTTATGGGTCCTTCACACTCTAAACGTTGAACGGATTAAGCTGACACTTAGCACACAGATAGTTTGAATCCAGGAATAGGACGTAGGATAGATTTTATCCCGTTTACACGTTCTCTTGGGATGAACCTACTCTTTCGCGGGCGAAGCCGTGGGCGACGTCTAGTTTATAATAATATTAAGGTCTTTTCATGTGTAGCGTAAAACCGCGGGGCCTATTTGCATAAATTATGTACAATGAAAAAATAATATTTCGAATTATAAATTACCATTAAATAGGTAAAAAAAATATTCATAAACATCGCAATAAATTTCTTGAATTGATAGCATTTAGAATGATAGGTAGGATTTATTCAAGTAATAAAAAATTGACATTACTCGTCGTAACTCATTAATTCTAACATCTCTATTAAATCAAGCAAAATCCAAGTTCGAAAAATACTCATGTAGTAGAAACTGTCATTTAATTCATAATCTTTTCGCAGAGTAATATTGTATTTTATTGTAATATTTTTTTAAGAGAAATTTCGTAGATTAGCAGCCAAGGTCAAGCGAAAATGTATTATGACTTAAAGGAAATGATCATCATATCGCTTCAAGGTTTTGTTTCTGCCAATCCGCACTTGGCCAGCGTGATGGACTATGACCTGTACCCCCACATTGTGAGGCCCGAGCCCAGCAGTAAGACAGTTATGGATTGTAATGATGATATTAAATTGGAGATTATTTAAACTTATACGAGAAAACCAGTTAGGAATAGTGTCGACCACCCGCCCGCTATTTAAACCGCTCCCGCTCCGCTTAACACAGCACACAACCTTAGAACGTGTATGCTAATAAAGTTATTAATTATTTAATTTTATCTGTCAACTATAGGAAGCTATAAATGTTAGTAATTCCTGTTTTTTTAATAAGTCCATGAGCACGGGTCTAATAGAGACTACAAAAATGTTGAATCCCCTACAAATTGGATTTTTGAGTTTAAGTGTGTTTTATGGTTCTTTGGGATATTTGGTGTATAATTATGAGATATATTTACCAGGTTTAGTTTTAAGGGTGGTGAAATATGGTGCTTTTAGTTATAAAGGCAACGATGCCAAATATATGACTAAGTTAAACGTGCCAAAACATTTTTTTACACACTTTTATATAATCGCGTGTGCTCTAGACATCATAAACTTTGTCTATATGGTTCTGATTTATTTCTGTGGTTATGAAGTAAATATATACTACGCAAAGTTCCTACAAGCGTTCCACGGAAATATTTCACCTGGTAAACTAATTTTAACCTATTATTTTGCTGTGTGAAAAGGATAAGCATACAGAATAAGCCCTCTATGACTACTATAGGGCACAAATAGCAATTATAAATAAACATAATAAAGAAAATATATACGCTAGAAACTTATTACCCTTGAATAAATGTATGATTGCTCATGATTATTAAGCATTTTAAAGTGAGTAGTTAATGATGGAACAGAGAAGCCATGAGATATTAAATGGTCGCCGTCGACCATAAACATCAGAAATATTAAAGAAGTTATCTACCAATAACTTGCAGATCAACAAACAAATCAGTTTAGCACATATAGGAGTTCAGTATTGGGCCATTAACAGCTTGAGGCTATTGCTATAAATTTGACTAGCAATAATATTATCTATACAACTAAATAAAATTGAAGGGTCTGTTTGTAATATTAAAATAGGCGCTTTTTACTAAATGCATTATACCTACTCTGTACCCATACCAAAATAACATTTTTTTTTAATTTTTGTCTGTCTGTCCGTCTGTCTGTCTATTTAATCCGACTAATCTCTGAAACGGCTAAATTGATTTTGTTGGGACTTTTACTGGCGGATAGCTGATGTAGTAAGGAGTACCTTAGGCTACGTTTTTACCTTCGTTTCGGCATAGGTTTACCGAAGCGAAGCGAGGGCTTGTCCACTAGTTTTTTATAAGACTAATACCAATTTCAGTGCCCGTCCTGCCATCCATGGCCGCACTGTCTCTCCTCACTTTGCAGTGCATCAAGCGGCTTTACGAGACGCAGTTTTTGCAAGTGTTCTCGAAGACCTCCAAAATATACTTAACTCACTACATGTCTGGTTGTTTCTTCTACTTGGCAGTCAATATTGCTATCGTTGGACAGTCACCATTGTTTTGTGGTAAGTATTAAAAGACTTCATGGAATTTTCTGGAGAAATCTTGTTCAATAATGTTCCTACAACATTTCTTTGGAGCTCCAACAATTTAATAACGTTTACCCTAACATGAACAATGATCATGTAGCACATGAATTTTGACTAAGTAAGAAGTTCGTTTCATGAAATAAAATCCTCAAAGCACCTAATTCTTATAACGCTTTTACTGCTCACAGGTGATAAAAGCAGGGATAAAGTAGTATGGGCAGATTTAAGGACAATGCTGGCCCTTGTGCCTGGGATAACAATATTTCTCTGGGCTTGGTATGAACAGCACCAAACGAATATAATTCTGGCCAATCTCAGAAAAGACAAGAAGACAGGTCAAGTGGTCACAGAGGAACACAAAATCCCTCACGGACGGTTGTTCCAGAGTATCTCCAGCCCACACAGATGTTGTGAAATCATCCTCTATGCTGCTCTCTTCTCTATTCTACAGACTAAAACGTTCTTCTGTATATTCCTCTGGGTCCTGTGCAATCAGGTGAGCATTTCTGATGATTTCCCCAGAATGTAAAGGTTTTTTTATTGTATTAAGTAAATGTAATTTTTACTTTTTCAGACACTAACTTCAATGCTGGTCCACAAATGGTATAAAACCACATTTAACACCTATCCTTAAGAGAGATATGCGCTATTCAAAGGTATTATGTAAAAAATAAGGAAGCCACCTATCTAGTTCCAAAACGAATAAATGAAATTTAACACAATTATTGAGTATATTTAACTCCTAAGCCTTTTTAAGTCACATGCAAGACAAGGTAAGTAGGACTTCTCTTTATCGTACTTTTATAAGGGATTCTTGAAAGTTAATTTGCTTAAGGGGTTAAGGTGTAGGTATAAGTAGCATAGGAACGGTAATTTTGAGTCAAAATGAAGCGTGGCACAGTTCAACTACTTTTGTTACACTACAAGTTAGAGCGTGATTTTCCTATTAGTATAGGTATTGATATTTAAATGATAGATGCAAGTTATTGAGAAATATCCGGTGTTTTAAAAATAAAAGATGTTAAAGAAATTTAATATTTATAACGCCAATACCAACTAACTCGGATTTTTGCATTCTTTAAGAGAATTGATTTGTCAACATTGAATTACGTCTGCAAAAACATGTAACTATCAATTCGAGGACATCCGTTTATTTAGCGGCTATAAACCACATTATAATTTAGAACCAAATTGCAACAAAATAAGACAATGTTTTCAACAAATGCGCATAAGAGCGGAAAGCGATTGGGAAGTCACGGAAGTCGACAGACTACAGTAATCATCCATTCTTTGTACACGACCTAAGGAGCGGCTACACGACATGGGGATGGATCCCCTTTCCACCTTCAAAGAATTCGACGCACAGTGTGTATCCATCCTTTTATTGGGGACATTCTTCCAGTACGGGCTTTATGATTTCCTACGCCATTTATCACACAAACAGCGAAGAAATTATGAGATAATGCACTTTACCACCCAAGAATTTATTGCCACTTAACATCAGGTACAATTTTAGTCAAGCGTTAACATAAGTTAATATATCCAGAACGGTCATTTATTGTAGGGTTCCTTAATAAATAAAACAGAAACTTAACTTCTACGCTACCATTTCCGCTAACGCCTTCAATGACAAAGCAACCTTACAATATGGGAAACTTGATAAACCAAGTTGATTATAAGTTATTATAACATTCATGACTAATTGTACTATTATTATATCAGCTACACATTGGCATAAATATCCTAGTGTCTTTCTTTAGGTCTTAGTTTAACAATTGCACCAATGAAGCAGTGACATAAATCCAAAAAATGTGGAATCCGCTCCAAATTGGACTTTTGAGTTTAAGCTCATTTTATTGTATCGTAGGATATTCGGTGTATAATTATGAAAAATACGTACCGGCGTATATTTTAAGGGCTGTGAAATATGGTGCTTTCGCCTACAAAGGAAAGGATGCCAAGTATATGACAATACTAAACGTGCCGAAGCATTTTTGCAAGCATTATTATATTATGTTTTCATCTATTCTTTATGTCACAAATTTAGTTTATAATGATATTAGTATATTTTTGTGGATTTGAAGTGAATATACATTACGTAAAGTTTCTGCAAGTGTTGAATGGAAATACTTCACCAGGTAAATAAACAATTTTATTATTACGTTAGCAACTATTGCATAAAAACTAGATTTGCAGTAGAATTATGTAAGTAATCTTAACTGGAATACTTCACATAAGTACCTAACTTATGTAAGAATTCATTACTATTTTTTCTATTGCTGATATTATTTGTAATTTATGAACACAGACCAAAAAATACATAGACTCAGTCTTCGGAACAAAAAAATATAGTAGGAAAAAACATATCGTTAATAACAAATGATAACGTTTTCCGCGGTATATTGCTCGGCAGACCGAGTTCGGTGACATACCTACGTCAGATCGTAAAAAAGGAAAAAAATTACCTCATTTCTTTGTTCCGAACACTGCGTCTATTATTTTTGGTCTGAGTTTGTGAACTATGGACCAGAATTTAAACGCCAAAGGACCATACTTAATTTTTTACCTACGATGAAACGAAGATGGTGTATATTTATATCCGTTTAGGATGAGTGTGTTACTTAAAGATTTTGAAATAACTAAACTTTCCCATTTATTTGTTAAACACTTAAAGCGATTTAGCCCTAAATTTGTATAAAGTATTGATGATAGACTAGTAAATATTTTATACATTTTATCCAAACATTATTAACAACTATTGTTTAATAACTAGTACTTAATAGTACATTAACTACATCATTATAACTTTCAGTGTCAGTATTAGCATCGTTGACCGCGATGTCCCTTCTCACGCTGCAATGCATCAAACGATTTTACGAGATATTCCGTTTGCAAGTGTTTTCAAACTCGGGCACCATTTACGTCACTCACTACGTCGCTGGTTGGCTGTACTTCTTAACACTGAATGCTGCTGTTGTTGGACACGCGCCCTTATTTTGTGGTGAGTGACTTAAAAAACTTAGCTCATTGTGCCCTGAAGATCCTGTTAAGGAGCCTGTCAGGGACACTGGGTCGGGACACAACAAAAATTTAACGTTTTGTTAGTATCCCGCCAATGTCGTTTAAAGTTTGGAAAGCGGACGTACCTTGTATGAATGGCAATTGAGGGTTGTTGAACAGCTGCACTGCACCTTCACTATCACAATTAGTCACTCCCGCGGGATCCCGCAACACGATAACTTGTAAAAAAGTATTTTTTGGTGAGATTTTAAACGTTCACGCGCAGCGTCGTATCGTTCACTCGTTTTTTCCGTCTGACGTATCGATATTGTCGGCGCGAGCCGATCATTGCCGAAGGTCCGCGAACCACGATACCGGCGGGAACCACGAATTTGAAAAACGAATATTGTGCCGATAGCGAACACTCATAATAATATAACCTTCAAATTGTAGGTAGGTATAAATATAGGTATCACCGCGATGAACCGCGTCGATGCATGTTCCCCTTTGATTATAAAGAAATGCAAAAGAATCCAAAGTGCCAATAAAACTTCATAATTAATTATGTGTGTTGTATAAATTCGTCAAGCCATTTGGGCTGTAGGGCATGCCAAAGAAATAAGAATTCATACTTACATGTTACAATCGCAAAACATTGCCCTCCTTCTAGCGTAGTCAGGTAAACATTATGACGTAACGGAATACTGAAAGGAACAATTTCTTTGATGATCCGTGCAGTTTTTGCCATGAATTTATTGGTGTCGACCTCGAAATTTATTATGGGGTCCTAATACTCAAATTTTTTTGCCACATAGCCGTTGGTATTATGATGATCAGTTACATTGTTTACAGGTGACAAAGACAGAAATAGAGTTAAATGGGCAGACTTAAGAACTATAACCGCACTGATACCAGGAATCCCCATCTTTCTTTGGGCATGGTATGAACAGCACCAAACGAATATAATTCTGGCCAATCTCAGAAAAGACAAGAAGACAGGTCAAGTGGTCACAGAGGAACACAAAATCCCTCACGGACGGTTGTTCCAGAGTATCTCCAGCCCACACAGATGTTGTGAAATCATCCTCTATGCTGCTCTCTTCTCTATTTTACAGACTAAAACGTTCTTCTGTATATTCCTCTGGGTCCTGTGCAATCAGGTTAGTAGACTCCTATATTAAAAAGTTACCTAACTAGTTGTTGAGCGCTTATACTATAACCAGTTATCCTACTAATATTATAAATGTGAAAGTTTGTAAAGATGTTTGGATATTTGGATATTTGGATGTTTGGATGTTTGTCCCTCCTTCACGGTCTAACCGTTGAACGGATTAAGCTGAAACTTGGTACACAGATAGGTTGCATCCAGGAATAGGACATAGGATACATTTTATCCCGATTATAGGTTCCCTTGGGACGAAATCAATATTTTGTTTATCGACTTTTCCGCGGGCGGAGCCGCGGGCATCGTCTAGTTTATTATAATAACGCATCGATCACGATCACGATACACGAGAGCGTAGGAAATATCAGCGCAAATTGCCGTGAGTTTACTTTTTTAAAGAGTCTTATGGTTTTGAAATTTTTATTCTTTAGATGTGTAGGTAACTAAAATGACGATTTTTAGAGGGACCACATCTAATGAGTTTCCACGGGCCTCGGGTAGTATAGTTACGCCACTGATACGGTACCTCTTATTGTTAAGGTACCTCAAAACTTACCCAGGAAAGATGATGATGTTAAAAACGAATCCAACGGACAAGAATCCCGATCGAACTGAAAAAAAAATAAACTTTCTTGCGCGAAATTTTGACATAGGTCATAGATACTAATGAGCTATTATGCTGCATTCACATACTCGCGGAAATGCGAACGCACGTTTACACTTTGGCGAATATTGTTTACCGTGCTACTCGCCTTTATGACTTCAGACTGCAACAATATTTGTAACAGTCTAATACGACAATTAGGTATTAATTTTTCTTTTCATTTCATTGATGCGATTGCCGCATGATCAGTAACCTCAGAAAATGTGTTAATGGCTACAATTTTTAAATGTAAGTTGTTTAAAATTTAGTATGTAGGTAATTAGTAATTCTAACATAACTAAGTAAATACCAACGCAAAATTTTGGGAATGCGACACCGCTAAAAAATGGGTTAAAATTAATGTTGCCATTTTTTGCTACACGTATTATTTTCTGATAACAACATTTTTTAACTAATATTTTTTCAGACCCTGACATCAATGCTGGTTCACAAATGGTATAAAAATACGTTTAACACATACCCTAAAGAAAGATACGCGATATTTAAAGGTATCATATAACAAGAAACCTAATATTAGATGGAATAAAGAATACAATAAAATCATGCGCTTTCACTTTTGATTTAATATAAGTAGGTAATAATAATGGGTACCGGTTTCAAGGTCGGAGAACTGACATGCAAAATTGAATTGCAGCTTACTTTATCTTCGTTTGTATGCTGTCTTTATCTATATTGAAACCTGGGCTATTTAGTTCGTAATTGACATCATCAACGATCATCCAAAGAGTAACAGCCTCGATTTTGTTGTTTGTAATTTTAGGGTACTTTAGAAACTTAGCTTTTGCTCTACATTCCTTATAACATTCCTTATTTCGTTCAGTGGTGAATTTACAGAGGGCGTTGAGAGCTGGAAATTGAATGAAACTGAGCGCTCGTGTGTGCTGCACTCTATAATATTTCCGTTACTACTTCTATGCTCTATGGCTCTCTTTTGATGTCAATTGATCAATTGTCAATGTCAAAAAATGGCAATTGACATTAGTTATGTCACATAACTTATGTGATTGTGATTTGAATTTTTAATAAATAAAATAAGGAGATAACAAATAACATTGGTAAATTGGATCGGATTGAATTGGTTAATTGAGCTTAGCGTAATTATTTTTACAATGTTTTAAAATTCATCCTACGGAAAGGAACGAACGGCTGTCTTACCACTTTGTTTTATAAACCTACATTGAAATTGGGACATGTCTTCGAATTCTATAATACCGTTACGATACATTCCACTTACTGTGGCTCACTGTGCTTTCCTTTCTAAAATTGTAAGTTTCTAACAGTCTCATTCTACCTAGTTTGTGGTCTCATTCCGTGCTTCGTGAACGGTGTACGTATGTGAAAATGTTAAACATTATTGACATAGGTTTCTTAGCGTTAGCATTCACAGTAGCTTTTACCGGATTTCTGATAAACAACTTTGAGAAACACATCCCAATATTCATAATAAAAGGATTTAAATACGGAAGCTTCGCATATCAAGGGAGCGGTGGGAATTTTCTTCAAGTTATTGAGATTCCGAAGTCGTGCTACAGACATTTTTACTCATTTTCGTCTGTGTTTAGTACACTAGCTTTGTTTTATTCAAGTTTAGTTTATTTCCTTGGCTACGAAGTGCACAGTTATGTGACAATAATATTGAAATTACTTCTGGAACAAGAGAGATCATCAGGTGAGTTTAAAGTTTGTTTTAAAATATTTATTTACACAACTTTCCCTCTTCTAAATATTGCTCTAGTTTTAAGCAAATTTCAGTAAAAGAAAGTCTTTTATTCTCAAAGTTCCTATTTCATTTACGTATTCTAAGAAATAAGCGGCTCATTTGTGACTTATTATTAAAGTAGATTAGAATTTACTTCCTGCTTACTCTGTGTTAATCTTACTAAACCTGAGACAAGATGTTGATTAAAGTTAATCAGTGTTTATAAATAACTAACAATTGGCTGCGGCACCACTCGCATGTTTTTTCCATTCTTGCAATATTTTTTATTGCTGCTCCTCTCCTATTAATCTTAGCGTGAATTTATATAGCTCCTCAATAAATTGACTATCATACACTAAAATATTTTTTCAAATCAGTCCAGTAGTTCCTGAGAGTAGTGGATTCAAACACAAAAACATCTTCAACTTTATATTATTAGTATAGATGTTATATTATTATATAATTTCCAAATGTTTCAGTGTCAGTTCTAGCAGCAACAGCAGCATTATCCCTGCTAACTCTACAATGTATCAAAAGGTGTTATGAAACATATTACATGCAGGTGTTTGCCACATCTAGCAAGATTAACTTAAGCCATTATGTTGCTGGTCTGGGCCACTACTTTGCCGTTGTTGTGGCAATCATTGGACAAGCACCTTTATTTTGTGGTGAGTGAAAATGATTAATTTGAGTTATTAGAATTTAAATAGACAATTATCAGTCTCATTTTAAGGCCTTATGTGATGCAATGATTACTATGCTAGGCTACCTACCACCAGGCATTCAATATGTTCTGGATTTGAATTCCAGCAAGACTAAAATAGTAGTAACATATTTAACTTTCTATCATCACTGTGGTTGAGTCCTTAGCCTATTTGTGTAATAACTATTTAATAAACCAGTGTGTTTCCAGGTGACCAAAATAGAGATAATATTGTTTGGACGGACTTAAGAA
Organism: Lerema accius; assembly: GCA_001278395.1. NCBI lineage: Eukaryota > Metazoa > Arthropoda > Insecta > Lepidoptera > Hesperiidae > Lerema > Lerema accius. The sequence continues at coordinate 379,523 of LGAG01000622.1, read as the reverse complement.
CCACTCTAGCACTCATACCTGGAATACCGATCTTCCTCTGGGCATGGCATGAGCAATACCAGACAAATGTAATCTTTGCAAACCTAAGAAAAGACAAGAAGTCCGGTGAAGTGGTCACAGAAGAACACAAAGTGCCCCATGGGCGACTGTTTGATAGTATTTCCAGTCCACACAGATATTGCGAGATTATTCTCTATACTGTCCTATTGTCAATCATTCCTACGAAAACATTCTTCTGTATATTCCTGTGGGTATTGTGTAATCAGGTATGTATTGTCTTTATTACCTACCTTTGCTAGAAATTGGATTTATTTTTTGAATTTTTTTACCTATGTTTTTTATCTATATGTCCATTACTTTGGCACACTAAAGCTCAAATGGCTGAATGGATTAAAAATATAAGGTTTTTTTAGAATCATCTACATTAAAGGAAATACGACTTGAAATCTCAACAATTTGATTGATAAAAATTTTAAGGCATGGCAACAGGCATGATGAAGAAATTTTTTTTATGTGATGCTGAAAAAATATATACATTTATATTACAGGTACAAACAGCAATTCAAGCCCATGAATGGTATAAAAAGACTTTCAAAAATTATCCCACGGAGAGGTTTGCCATCTTTAAAGGTATCCTGTAAACTTCAGTTAGTTAACTCATA
>LGAG01000622.1:362304-378441 GCA_001278395.1 Lerema accius | reverse complement strand
AATTTTTTGTTAAAAATTGTTATTAATAATTTATTATGCCCCTACAATAAATTGTTTACACAACTTATTAGGTGTTTTTAACTACCTGATGATGTAATAAGAATCTGCTCCTATTCACCCCATACTTTTTTTTAAAAGCATAAAATTATTGTTTAGTTTACAACTCTTATAGTGTCTCATGTCACTCTCTTATACTCTTATCTGTGCCACTCTAGTTTATAAAAGTCTATGTTCCGTTTCCGTAACAATTGAATGTATAATTATAATTTTTAAAGTTTGACAACTGCTCCCACTAAAGACCCATGGTCCAACTAGTTGGACGGAGTAGTTGGACCACTGCCCCACAATCAATTTGGAAAATAAAACTCAAGCTGTTCACAAATTGTAATTTATTTAAAGATATAAAACTACTGTTGCAATAATCAGCAACAGTTTTTGCAAAATCTTAAAATTTCCTCATCTGATTGCACTGAGTGCAAACACTTAGCCTTGAGGAAATTATAATGTCCTCATACCTAATTTTATTGAGAAAATTATTTATTCAAGACATCACTGCTGGGTCACTAAATCCCTGAAAAAAATTGAATACCACTAGCCAATTAAGTTGTTAGACAGCACAATCTGCACTAATGTAATTGGGAAAATAACTATCTGTAGGTATGTTACTTTTTCCATGCCTACACTACTGGACTAATTTAGTTGAAATTTCACAAACGGGGAGATTTTATAAAGAGGATTATAATAGTAGAAACTAACTACTAGTACTACTATCACTACTATTAGAGAGAATGTTACTTTCTCCTAGTAGGTAGTAATTTTAATTTTGACAAAGGTGTATAAAAATGAAATAACAAGAATAAATAAATTATTTTTAATGTAGTCTATCAGCCCAAACGTTTAACAATCACACACTCATCACAACAATATTGGAGCTTATAAACAAATGAGGTTGTAAGCAGATGAATGTAGGTAATTGACTGCAAACCCCTTACTTCATTGTTGATTTCTTATTTGAATAGGAAACTGAAACAAAAAAAAATTTCATTAGAAAGTAGAAAAGAAATTACTACATTTAAACCAAAATCAATGTCCTTTATTTACAGTAACAGAAAAGATGTTTTTTTTTTTAATTAGTAAGGTTAAGTCAGCAGCCACTATCGGCAGCTTGAACTGTGTACGCAATAGTAAGAACATATTAGTATTTAAAGAAATTTGTCTATGGCCAGTCTTAAAATCGACGATAACCACTTAGCTAATAGCAATCCTACTAATATTATAAATGTGAAAGTTTGTAAAGATGTTTGGATGTTTGTGGGTCCTTCACCCTCTAACCTTTGAATGGATTAAGCTGAAACTTGCCACACAGATAATTTGCATCCGGGAATAGAACAAAGCATAGATTATATCCCGATTATAGGTTCCCTTGGGATGAATCCAATATTGTTTTAAACTACTCTTCTGCGGGCGATCTAGTATAGAATAAAATCTAGTCTTACCTATACGGGTAACCCTGTGTCTTGACGCGGAACACAGACAGGAGGAGTGAGAAGAACACGCACACGAGCACCAGCCCCACTACAGACTGGAAGCGACGCCGCTTGCCGTCGTGGTCGTGACGCGCCTCCGAGCGCACGCCGCCCGCTGCCTCGATCATCAGGATCATACCCACTACTACTGCACCATCTAGTACGCTCAGGTTATTATGTTGTCAAGTTAGTCAGATTCAGCTTTAGTTAAAAATATGGAATATAATTTTGACTTTCCAGACAGTATTCTATGACTAAAGAATGGTTTTTAGACTACCAATAAGTGGTGTAACATTAAAAATTGCAAGCATTACTCATTTATGTCTATTTTAAAATGATTATGTTATAGAAAAGGATGCAATAGTCTCAAGAAGGTAGTTCTCACAGTAATTTGTCATACATACGCCCTATGCCATTGTAACATATTTTAAAGGAATATCAGCAGGTATGTGCGTAATTTTTTAAGTCACAAGTGTTTTACCACCTACCACACAAAAAACACATAAGCTAGTAGACAGAAATGTCAAAAGGATACTCAATACAGCTACAATATAGCTCTCCAGCACAAATTGACCATGGGATCCCCCATTGATATACACCGGTCCATTCTTGGACCTGTGGAAGAATGGCGGGCCGCGTATTTGGTTCCACATCTGTCCTGAGACCATGGTGAAGCAAAAGAACACTGCTCCGATAGCCCACATCTGTTTGTTCTGGAGAAATTCGAGGTTGTTTCGTCTCAGGTACAGTAGCCCAGCCACTAATACTACAACTGTTCCGATAGCAACAGCAGCACCATAGTTGGGTGGACGGAATACTCTCACCTGTGAAAAATAAAAATAGATATAACTCTAAAACCTCAACATAACAAAACTTTAAACAATTTAACAACACATGAATACTGTTAGCTTTTAAGTGTCATTTCTAAAGCCAGCTACACACTGAAGAAACATGCTACTAGCTACTTTCAAAAATGTACAAAATTGCACTCTCAATTTGTGCCTTTAATGTAGACTTGCAAGGTATTTCTTTTCATTTGTGGGGGGGTATAATTATGTAGCTTTTTAAATGTGACACTACATTTACAGTAATACAAAAGTATTTCCACTGTACAGCCAGACTAAAAGTAACCACCAATAGTTTTTATTAATTCTCAAATACCTGAACTTCAGATCTATCCTGAATCCATTTAGCAATAGCTTCAGCATGAATGCCGTGGCGCTCAAAGTCCATAGTGTCAGCTGGCTTAGGCTTGCCCTTCGCTGGGAAGTGCATTATAACTGGTGCTGTATTTAGCCGCAACTAGAAAAAATAATTATGACCATGAAATTTTATACAAAAAAAAATATAATTCAGTCATGAAAAATTTTTTTATTAATCTCAGGTTTTTATGATGAATTTAAGAACCAGACAAAATGTACCTATTCTTTCACCTTTTTTCACTTTTTTTAGTAAAACATCAGAATACTGTAATACTCATTGAATGTACAAAGATTGCTTTGTAATTATACAGTTCTTAGATTACAGAATAATGTTTGAAATCAAACCAAAAACAATTGTAATTGAAAACTAAGCTTCTCAATTTCATTAATGTTTTGAATAAAACTGTAATTTGAAGCAGTGTATACTGGGATTTTTTAAACAATGGGTAGTAACATCTGATCACCTTATTAGTGAAATTTAGGTAGCATGTAGCAGTAACATGTAGGTTTTATACAATAATAAGTACCTGAAACTGGTATAGGTACGTACCATTTGGAATATATCAGATCCATCATCAAAATCAACCATACCAAAGAACAACTTGTCAGTATTTGTCCGGAGGTACCTAAATGAGTTAGCTACTAGGAGATACTCCTCGTATACGTGCTGGCAAATTGCGCAGCGCCGAGAAGGAGCCATGGCGGTGAACATGACGATAAACGAGTAGTCCCTGGGTGGAGACTTCACAAAGTCTTTAAATTTACTCAAGTTTAACTGTATTATAGACCGCTTTGAAGCTATATCCACCAACTCTTCGACTTTATCTTCGATCTGAAATGAGAAGGGGATATTTTTTAAGTTTGTAGGATATTTGGCCGCGCCGGAATCACTTTACTTTCATATCACTTACCCCCCTAAAGCGGCTTTGAGCGTCAACATTGTAATATGTTAGGAGAACTGTAAGGGATAATAGGGAAACGCACTTCATGATGAATTATCAACGCGTTTCATATAATAATACTAATACTAAATATTCAATTGTAAGTAAAGATATTTGAAGAAGTTATTCTGTATTCAATTCAATTCACCAATAACCTCTAGCCACATATCACTGACAGTCTCTTGTTGTGTCACTTGTGTTGTCAACTTGTCACAGTGACAGTCAATTGTCAAAAGTAAACGACAACCGGATATTGTTCATAAACACACGTGTCCAATTGTAAGTAGACAATAAGGTGCTCTATGGTAAGTAGAACAAGCAGTCTATACTTTATTTCATTTATTCCGTTTATTCGAACTAAACTCTTACTTTATGCTAATTACGTTTTTGTATTAAAAATGCCGTCAAGATACAATGACTAGCTCGAGAAACGAGGATATTAATTATAGTAGTCGGACTAGCTCAGGAAACAGCTTGACCGGTTTACAACTCATCTACAGTCCTCTAACTCGTCAACTCTTTAGGCCAACGGGCCCAGAGGGTAGATGCACTAGAGTACTACATTACTTACGCTTTTGTATTAAACATGCTGATAAGATACTTAGTTCTGACGATGACTCGCTCATCATAGGAAATAGCCTGAACTCATCTGCAATTATCTACTTCTTTAGTCCATCTAGAATTCGATACATGGAGTCTGGATTCTGTTATCTACCCTCTATCGTAGGTTGATAATATTCGCTTGTACCAACGTAAGTTATGCCGCCACAATGTCCTCGATATACGATTTTTTTACGATATACTTACTTATGTATAGTTTTCCTAAAATTGTTCGTATCAATAACTTATTCAGGATTTTAGATAACTAGGTCTAGGTACCTACTATGTTCCTGTGTTATCAGTGTTATTTATAATAAAGAACTGCTATTGTGGTCATATACAGTTCTATTCAAATTAATTTTCTACTTATAAATTTAAAAATTCTATCAACCAATTGTAAAGTGGTAAAGTGTACATTGAAAACAAGATAATTATCTCAGTCGTTAATCTAAAAACCTAACTCAATTGTATGTTCTGTAATGTAAAAGAATATTTGTATGTTGCATTATACTACTTGCAAGTTGAAACAGAAAATAATGATAAAATAAACTGGAAATAACTGAAACACTCGATTCATAATTTACAGTACTTTTCAAAATATTTTATTAACACAATTCATTCAATAACACCAAAGATTATAACATTCTCTAACATGGAACCTAAAATAAAATACAATTTATCTATTTGTATTTACTTACCAATTTATAATCATTCAAACATCATTTCGACTATGAGGTATACATAATAAAAATACTTTGAAATATATTTCACATAGTAAGTCGTCAGAAATGTAGTATATATTATTATTCATAGTTAATTTGATATAATATGACAAGTGCAGTATGTCATGAAGCGTCTGCCTTGCTAATACTATAATAATTATATTTAAATATTTAATATTTAAGTAATATTGATCGCTCATATGGAGACCCAAAAAGGAAAATAAAACACAAAACAAGTAGAAACAAAATAATATGGAATGTACAAATCATGTTTATTAACTGATCCCTGGCAATACATTGTTTGTGACTCGCTTTGGAATAAAGTTGTCAGTGGTCGGTACAGGCAGCAGCACAAGTTAGGATAAGTACACCCACTATAAACACTGAAAGCTGCAGTAACATGTATACTTCAAGCCAGGTTCACCACTCTCTCGGCTAGGGAGACCGGTACACAGTACCCAGGGGGTTCCACTGTTCATCAAATATTTAAGACAACTCGTTTGGACTTAAATTTCTACTCTCTAACTGTACATTAGTTTCGCCTTAACGCTAAAATAATCTAAGTTGATATCGTCAGATGTTAACTTCGATCGCGAGGGGTGTCGGACGCGCAAACAATTGATATGTTGGTGAATATCTCCGTCACCGAAATTAAATAAAAAATCAGCCAGCATTTCAATAAATTATAAATTAAAATCGTCCTCGCGCGGTAGCGTCTCTCGGAACATGATTGGGATTGGAGTTTGGATTTATAAAATCGAAGATAAAAAAATATTTATACAGATCGCGTCTCGGGGTTCGGCGCCACCGCAGCATCCAGGCGACGTCGGGCCGGAGAGCGCGAGAACTATCGAGTCGGGGGACGATACAAGACAATATACAGCAGAGTGCCTGAGGGTGCCTCGGGGCGCTATGCGGGACCGCTACCGGCGAAGACGTCCCCTGTGCGCGATATCGACGTGAGCAGATAGATTCGTGGCATAGAGCTCCGGGGCACGGGCGACGGGAGTGTGCGGGCAGATTTACTGTTTCGTGTAAAGGTAGATGGCCACGATCAGGCCGTATAGACCCAATACTTCGGCGAAAATGAGGATCAGGATCATTCCGACGAATAACCTCGGTTGTTGAGCAGTACCGCGCACGCCGGCATCACCCACGATGCCTATGGCGAACCCGGCCGCCAGACCCGAGAAACCCACGGCGAGACCTGCTCCCAGGTGGATGAACCCTCTGAAATAGACACAAATTTACACTTTAATAAAAGCCCTGTCCTACACACATTCTACATCTTAAATATTTGGCAATCATATACATAAATCAATAAGAAGTGTGTCATTCAAGTGTCTCAATCACAACTTTGAAAATAGGTCATCTCTCTTTAGTATTCTCTTTTCTAGGTTTAAAAAAAGAAATAGCCGTATAATAAATGGATAAGACTGGAAGTTTCCTAAATCTAGAAATACAACCTTGAACTGTTGTTTTTGTCACATTTTGTAATCCAACCTGTCTACAGCATTTTGAGCAATTTATCTGTATCTTATCACAATTGATTATTAAAATGTCATGTTGTTTTTTCGTTGAAATATCTATTGTTATACATATTACACAGACAGTAAGCATGCTATTTCCTCATGAATATACAAAATAATTGACAAAATAATGAGACTCCATAATAAATTTCCAACCATACCCAGATTTTTTTCTGTAATTTTTAATGAACAATATTGCAAACACTGTCCAATTTAACTGCTAATGCTTCCTTTGACCTTGTCTTGTGTAACCAAGTGTATAACAATTTGTCCAATCAAGGTCTGGTAACAGGAAATTGACAAATCAATTGTGCATCTCTTTTAAGCATAAGTTTCCAGGGGGTTTTTTTAACCTACACTTAAATTAACTTAAATTACTGTCGCTATCTTGTAGTAGTACAAAATGTACGGGGAGTGACCAGTTGTATGAGGTTATTATATCCCATATACAAAACATATTCCACAAAAAATCATTATACATTTAGGATTTTATATTTATTTACGATTTTATACTTGCTTTTATGTTTACTAAACTGATGAAAAATATATTTTGAAATAGTCATGCTTGATTTTACCATATCCAAATGCCTTCGGTTTACATAATATTCAGTCAAATGGTGTTATTATAATTTGTAAGTTCTGTTCAATAAAATACACCTCTACCTATAACTTGTGTTACATACATTCAAATTTTTCGACGAATATCTTGAGAGCCAAAACTCACGACATTAAAATAAACACTAAGCGCTTAAAGTATTATTGAGAGTTTAAGACAAGGTTGTTTCACTTCAATCATAAGTTACTTCATGCGATTTTTTACTGTTCCCACTTATTGTAATTAATTCTTTAATCCTTTAGCTATCCAGTGACATAATTTAATTCTAGATGGAGACCATAGATACGAAAATTTCGAAACTACAACGCTAAACTGCATCCCCCGATTTTGTCATTAGCTTTTTAGGATTGCACCTGTATGCCATCGAATTCAAAGACATATTCATATCAAAAACATTCACCAACCTGAAAAGGGGGTAGGTGGCTGGTGACTCCAGGGAGCCAGCAATAAGTACGGCCACGACCAGGCCGTAGATGGCTATAATACCCGCCATGACAACGGGAATGATGGACTTCATGATCAACTCCGGCCGCATCACCGACATGGCGGCGATACCGGTACCGGACTTGGCCGTTCCATACGCGGCTCCCAGCGCTGAAACATTACAGAATTTATGGTTTACTTTATATAATAATAACAAAAATTTCACAACATGATTACATTAATAGTCAATTAAAATGTTTAACTCAGAGACCTAAGGAAATTCTGTAAATAAAACTACTGAGCAAAGCCAGTTTTCCATAATTTGAGCTTAGCAAATATATATTGTTATCTCAAAAGCTTTTATGATAAAGCCCATTTTTTTAAACAGTGATACACAATGTAAACATTTTATTAATGAATAAGGAAAACACATTCTTTGTAAATTGCTATGCTTCTATTACATCAGCATGAAATGTTGGATGGTATAGTTATGTAATGATTGGAATTTTTACAGTTTACATAATAATTGCCTATAATTTGAATCACATTGTTAAATAGCAAACAAATATGTCATGATATTCTTCATGATTACTTCAAATGTTGAGTCTTAGACAAGATAAATGCATGCCATTGATTGTAATATTCCTTGATCCGGTAAAATTAAGCAGTAAAAAGTTTAATAACACAATCTGTTTTCAGGAAGACAATGTAACCTTTATTATGGTAACAGAATGATAATAAAGACTTCAGTTACGGTTTCATTTTGTTTGTATTAAATCTAAAAACTCCAAATTCAATGGTAAAGGCCCACCATAAAAATGTATCCATCAAATTGCAATATGAATTGCAATCAACAATGTTTACTACCAATTTTTTTTATATATTTTTATAATTATAATTATATATATGAATATTTATAATTATATGTATTTTATTATGTGTTTATTGTTATATATTACTATAATTGTATCACATCTTATTATTATTATTATTATCTTTCTTCATTTTTCTTTTTCTTACCACCTACCATTAGCCATTTCCACATCTACCCAGGGTTGACTGGTGGACAATGCTATTAGGCATTAAGTCATACCCTATGTTTTACCTTTTAAGAGGTGACATAAATGTTTAAATAAATAAATAAATAAATGTAGATATAAATGACTACTACAAGGGTAGATTAAGATTAACTATGGTTTTCTGATAACAATTTTGCGTTTTAGTAATAAAAAATAAGGATGGCTTAGTTTTGTTGCAGAAATCATTCATACAAAATTCTGAGTATATCTTTAATCTTTTAAAGAAAACTTGTCTTGTAGGCTTTATAATATTATTTCTGATGTAAGATTGCATTACCAAAGTATTTAATCAGGTGATTGAATAAACTTGCTAAGAGTGTGAAGAATTATTAATACAATAGGTTATCAATTTAATGATTAAACAATGACCTCATTTTAGGTCATACACCTTATTAATTCATAACTGTCTAGGTCTTCAGTAGTTATAGAAAAAACTCAATCATAGAATTTCAATGAATTTATGGACTTTTTCAGTCATGTTTGAAAGTCTATCATGTGACTATACTCAGCTGACCACATTCATTATGACATCATAAAAAAATTATGTCATTATGACAATAATGATAACATTACTTAGATCAATCTATTGAATACTATTAGCAGTTACTTATCACCATTTGATGATGATGATGATGATAAAGATTATTAGTTATTACATTACAATAAGCCTATTTAAATAACTGCACTTAATAGAATACTAATTTATATAAATGTATCCAATAAGTCATTTAATGCCTATATAATATTGGAAGCAAACATTTAACTTGATTGCTGTGATAAGATTGTTCTAATCTGTATCATGTGAGTTTGTGCAGCTTACCATAGTGTAATGATTGTTTAAAATAAAACTCCTGAAATTCTACCCTAAATCAGAAGCTTCTGTGTGTTATATGTGTGGCTTAACATCATAAGATATAATCAGGATCATAAAGCTATAATGTTGTATATGTCTTGTTAATACTAAAAAATAGATAATAACTTCAGCAGGATGTTGTAATAGGGAAAATGTAATATTTATTAATATCAAAATACAAATGATTCATTCATCCATAAATGTGACTTCAAGTCAGTTAACCACTGGAAGGCTTTACAGACCAGCTGACTCAATCACATGATTTAAGTTATCTGTCATGTGATGCTTAGCAATCATACTTGACTACAATAAAATCATGTAAATTCAAACATAATTTTTAATGTATTTCAATATTACACTAGTATTAGTAAATCGAGACAATTATTAAAATGTAACTTTCCATTGTTCCTCAACTGCAACCGAAATGCAACGTTCGGTATCGACCCAGAGAAACCATTTTCAATCTTCTCGCACGGCGATACGATCCAAATTACCAAATACATGTGTTGTTAACAGGGGCGGTTATGGCGACCCTGATATTGTCACAAGATGTGTCATTGGGTTTTCAATTACGTGTTACCCATGCAAAAAAGAAGTATGGAATTATCGGTCAGTCACATGACTGTTCTGGACATCGTCTCGTACAACGCCCATAATTTCTTGACCGAAAAACTAGACATTCACACTAAACGTCAATACTTGCCCGATCGAGCAGATCATACATACATAAACGTAATAAAGATATACTCCCAAGGCGCGGCTACTACTATATTTAGGATGCTTAAAATAACAGCCAGACTCGTAATTTTATGATTTATCAATCAACATGCAAGAAATATGTAATCACACAATCTCGAGTCTCGCCAATCTCCGAATCTTAATGAATTTTGGGGATCGATAACTGAATAGGAACAGCCATTTCAATCACTATACAGATAGAATACGTACCGCTAAAGATGATAGCAGACGCCGCCCCCATAACTCCAAAGAAGGGTCCATAGATGGGATTCGTATCAGCAGACGACATTTTGAAATGTAATGTGGGAGTATTTACAGGTCCCAAAAACTGTGATGACTATCTGCACACACTCACTCCACGGAACTATTTTAGAACAGACAAATATGGCCCAAGCTTTGCGGACTGAATAGAATGGGTCATATGACGCTTGGTGTTCAAGGCAGTACTCGATATGCCCTAACTTCTGATTGGCGATTCTACGTCATTTCCGAAATGCGCGACCAATCTTGAGCTGGAGATTTCGCAGCGGTGTGACGTCGATCATTGATGTGGATCGCTGGCCAGCAAGTTTTATTTGCGCATGTGCTAATTAAACGTTTTAATCTTTTTAATGTAATAAAATGTATAATTTAACATTATTTCACAGAAATGTATATTGTAATTAAATTTACTTAATTAATAACGAACATTTTGTTCTATAAATTATTTTTATAAGTAAAATTCAATACCTTTTAAACAATGAAATTGAACACTGACTACCGTTTGAAGTTGCCAGTTGTTTTTAGACGCTGTAAAGCGCCAAATTTGATTTCAATTCAACGTTCGATTGTGTCTATTGTAATGTAAGGAGGTTACTTGAACAAATAAATAATTAATAAATTAATGGATTAACTATGTGAGTAATACAAAAACCAATGATTAAAAAAAATTAAAGGAAGGTTTATTTTTTTTTACTTAAGTTAGGATTTACGAAGTTAATAATCTGATTGCAACTCGGTATAAAGCCTCCATCCATCATAGGTACCAGCCGTACCAGTCAATCTAATCAATTATTGGGCATGTTGCTCAATCACAGTTTCCATGACCACTTTTCAACTCTATAATCAGGACTTGAGACATCAATCAAGGACCAAAGTTCTTGTCGTGGGGTTGCTTGGTGTAGCCACAGAGGTCATTTCCAGTCTCTGTCATTAGGTTTTAACATCATGTTATAGCTTGCATTCGTGAATAATACTCTGTACACTAGTATTATACTCTAATCTATGGCAAGACATGAATACAGTCGTTGTACTGACCATGCATTTTGTTCAGTCGAGGATTCGAGCCAAAATTCGAGTTCGCGCGCGTTCACGCATATAGATCGAGATTACGTTGTTGACGGATTCAAGTTTTTCTCGAAGCGGGTTTTCTAAGATATTTTAAGTGTATGTTTGTATTGATTGTTGCTGTTATGTATTGATTGTTGCAATTGAGTAAAAAGTCCGGACAATACAATTGTAAGTACCGCATGATTGTCTTTAAAATATGATAAGTGTAGTAGTGGCGTGGAAATGATAGTGTGAAAAATATAATGTATTGTTAAATTTTATCTTTTCTTTATAAATCCTCCACCTCTGAACTGACGGCTAACAATCATCAATAAGCTGGTAGAGGTAGCCCCCTGTGAAACCAAATCAAAAGCACCTAATTTAAGTGGTTGCGTCGTCCTCATTAGATCCATGTCATAAGAATTTTCATCCCATAACAACTCAATGGGAAATTATGAGAAACTAGGGAAGGGGTCAAAATGCAAGATTTGAAAACAGATCAAAATCATATCATTTATTCAATTTTATTCCAATATTAGCCCAGGTAGGTACATTAAATTTATGACATTACAGTCATTATTATAAAATTAAAAAGCTGCAATGGAATCCAGGATCCTGTTAAACTGGTGGAACAAAAATAAATAAGAGGTTGTAATAATTATTATTAATTACTACGGGCGCGAATCAGAATTTGAATGATTGACCGTTATAATTGATAATTTTTTTTTAGGAATTTCCTTGCTACGAAGGACGAATGTGGTCGAGTATGCTCAAGTCTAGAGTTACAGATTTCATCAGTTATAAGCACGAAAGAAAGAACTAACAGATACATTCCTTGCTCTGCGTTTATAAGAATGGGTTATAGGCAATTATAGCGGTGGTTTGAACGATGTTCTCCCGAACGGAAGTTCCTATGTTCAACAAACCCATAAAGTTCTCAAAGTTGTGTGAAGTCTACCAATCCGCACTAGGCCATAATATTACTTTGATCTATGTGGTGGACTATCGATCGCCTGTACCCCTCACACAGAGGAGACCCAGCTGTGGGACAGTTATGGATTGCGATGATATAGATGATGATGAAGAATAGGTTCTATGGAAGTGTTTGTTGGTTGAAATAAAATAAAACTAAAATTGAATGTGCAAATTTTTTCCCTCAAATTATGGGACTATGACTTTATAAGAATACTGATTCTCGAGAATCTAATAATAATGATAAGTACAAGTACCTAGTTGGTTATACAGCTAAGGTATACGATAGTACTATTTGATTCTTGCTTTTGCTTTTGTTGACGAAAAGTTGTTAAACGTCTCAAATAAAACAAAACCAGATGATAAGTGTGTGATACCCATGCCATCTTGTAGCAGTGTATAGATTAAATATATCATTCACTATTTTGTCTGTTGGATATTATGTGCGATTTAGGTTGAGATGACTGTGGCGACATTGTGACGTTTTATGACAAATGAAATGACCAATCAAGTGGTTTGTTTTGACATGTTATAAAGGCGTGCATTTGGCGTAAACAGTGCTTTGCTTTTAGGTTATGTTATCGTATTTTACAGCTAAGCTAAAAACTAATTTAGCTTTTAAACTTTGCGTTGTAATTTAAATTCGTGTGTTTGAAAGTGTAAATGATAAATACAGTCGTACTTAACAGTTAATTAATCAACTACATTAAGATGAAGTATAATTATAAGGTGAGTTTAAATTGGGTTTTATGAAGTGTTCTGATTTGTTTCTTTACTGCAATAGTTAATCATTAGGTAACCAATTTTTTCTTACGTCTCTCATAAACATTTAAATAAAACTAGTTTCCGAAACGAATACTTGTAGTAGCGAATTAATTGTTATATCCATTCCATCCATTCACCCAGACTTGGGTTGTAGAATGTGCCATAGAATTGGATTTTAATCAAAACATATTACCGTTCTTTCCGATGGAACATGATCATTAAGGTGCATTTACTCAAAACTGAGTGAACGAATGTGTTATTTATTATGACCACCTACCAAGTATGTATTATATATTTATTCTTGTTCTTTTACCTAGTAAATAATGTTTTATTTGTTTTAGTTTCAAAACTTGCTTGGAACAGTATACAGGAAGGGAGATATTTTGTTCACTAAAGATGGAAACAGTGTTATAAGTCCTGTCGGTAACAAGATTACAATATACAATTTAAAACAGTAAGTTTAAAAAATAGTATCACAAGGTTCTATATATATTACATCACAAGTTTGACTATGTGAATGGGTATGTCAGATAATGTACTTCAACTTTTTAAAGAAGAATTTTAATATACTTAAATTCATTTAATTAAGCTACCAATTGGCAATCTCAAATCAATTGATAATAATCAATATTAAGTTTAAATTATCATTTTTTGACATCACTTTCAGAAATAAAAGCAACACTCTACCAGTGGAAAGTCATTACAACTTTACTGCTGTTGATATATCGCCAAATGGAGCCCTACTTTTGGCTATTGATGAAAGTAAGTAATATTTTAACTGTTACTCAATGTGAAAACTTAACATGATATTTGGTAAAAAATATGCAATATTATGGTAGAACATCATCCAAGTCAGCTTGCACAATGTTAATTATAATTCACTTGGTAAAGACTTAGGCATATTTACTAGATACAAGCCATTTAAGCTGTGTTGTGTATTACAAAGTGATTTGCAAGCTTATTTCAGCATCCTAAATCAATTAGATTGACAAAGTGTTATTTCTAACTGAAAGTCTATGTACAAAATACATAGCAGCAGAAGTTTAACTCATCTATATACTTTGTATATGATACCAAAATTGCTATGCACACATTTTTACGTTTCCGTTTTAAAACACTTCAGAATGAGAAATAAAGTCTGTTGGTTAACCATTTATGTGTTTTTTATGGAGTGTAACTACTGTAAGTCTCTATATTGGGATTAAAGTCTGTTTAATATTGTTATGTAATTTCATAATTTGTAGAGGGCGAAGCTCAAATGATCAGTCTCCTAACATGCACAGTGATACACAAATATAAGTTCAAACAGGAAGTAAATGCGGTTAGGTTCAGTCCTGATGGGAAATACTTTGCAGCTTGTTGTGATGATACAGGTATCTGTCAAAGTTATATTATAAAATGTAGTATTTTTTTTATTGTATGTGACTTATTCAATGTACCTGGCTGACAGATGTCAATATCTACATCACTTCTGTCTGTCTGTCAATCGAGCCTGACTTGTCTATGTATCAAACATAGTATGATAGTGTGTGTTCTGTTTCATTACTCAAGCTAAGTAAATTTAAGTTGTATATAAAATTTTGCTGTCTTAATTTTGTATTCACGTAAACCTTAATTATGACAAATCTCATAATTGAGCATAAATTATTCCTAGAAAGGGTTGAACCCTTAAATATTGATAATGTAAATATTATTTTTTTATTATAAAATTTCAGTGTTTATAATGACAGCACCAAGTTCATTCACTGGTGAATACAGGTCTTTCATAATGAAGCGAGTGTTTAAAAAAGCTCATGATGAAGTAACCTGCTTAGACTGGTCATCATGTGGAAAACTACTTGCAGTCGGCTCCAAAGACACCACGACCAAAATATACACCCCAGAATACTTGGACAACCTAAACATGTATTCATTAAGTGGTCACACAGATAAAATAGTCGGGGTTTTCTTTGAGAGAAAGAGTTTAGATCTAATAACTGTTAGTAGGAACGGGCAAGTCTGTTTGTGGGAAGCGAGTATTGATGCTGATGATTTGGTGACATCTAGTGTACAGATTTCTCATGCTAAGAGACGGAAGATTAAAAGAGAAAATGCTCTATTGCCTGATGATGTGGATGAGAAGAAAATTATTGAGAAGGATAAGGAATATGTAAGCCGAATTTATCTTTTATACAGAAACCATTATCGTTTTAAAATATCCTGTGTTTTTGTAATGGAACATAACTAATCTTAATACATTATGAGAAACCTAACATATGCAAGTTTGTCACTGGACAGATTTCAATAAAAAAATTATGATGTATTTTAGAAGGGTTGAGTAAGGTTTACAACCTTAATTGGATATAGTAGAAATGCAATCAAGGTACTTCAAAGGATCAGCCAAACTATAAGAAATTTCAAAAAGTCATCATAGTATAACTTGTCCTATATAATAAGCATTTAATTATCTATCTACAATTCCCTCACAGTAATATCATATTTTATCTATCATACTGCTTGTAAATATTTCAGGAAAGCGAGGAGGAGAGCCCAGTTGACAAGACAGATATACCGGATGATAAGAAACTTCAGTACAAGAAACTAGGCCGGCATTACATTGGTGATGCTATTAGAAATGCCAGTCATAAGGTGAAGCTAACCGCTGCCCAATATCATAGGGATACCAAGATGTTAGTCACTGGTAAGTAGTTACTGCATTTTACCCGACGACTACGTCAAAAGAGAATATTACGTAACTTAATTTGGGGGGAGGGGGGTGTTGGAAAATGTTACAATGTAACATTTTTTTATTTTGGTCCAAAAAAATGTAGGGAAAATAATGCCTGTAACTTGGCAAAATGTCGTGTGTTACGTAACGTTTAGC
>LGAG01000622.1:318112-334026 GCA_001278395.1 Lerema accius | reverse complement strand
AGTAGTCGATGTTAATTGTTTATAATCGTCTTAGTATAATAATTTTTCAAAGGTATTTGTGTAAGCCAAGTGCCTACCATAAGTTCAAGTAAAAATCAGAAGGATAATATTCATAGTTCTTTGAATTCTACACATAAATTGACGTTATGATTGACTTAATGTTTGTCTCTATCATACAGTACAGTATTGTGATATACCAGAAAAACCTGTTGGAACTTTTGCAAAAACGACCATAAGGAAACAATAATAAAAACAAGTGAATAAAAGAATTACGATAAAACTTTATATGCAAATATTTTTAAGTGCTACGAAATAATTATCAAATATGAAACTAATTAAACTTTGTTTTTGTACCATATGTTACGTTAACCGTAAAATCCTCTTTTATAACTTCTCGAAAATCTGTTATGCAGTGACGTCACCTTTGTTGAATATTGTTTAGAAGCTTATTATAAAATGCAACATTAAAATTTATGATAGGTTCGTGACATTATCTAAAAAATTAATCGCTATAATACATCCTTTAATTCTTTACACACTACTAGAAGATCGTAAAATATTTTTGCAACATATTTCAACTCTTAAAGTTTGATTAATCCCGTAGGTTTCCTAACCAGATAATCCTGATCTTTAAATTTTATCTACCTTTAGTAAATGCTCATCAAATTGGATAACTTTGGCTATGACGACATTTTGATAACTATAAAAATTTTACTGGTCTCAAGAACAGCTTCACCTAGTGGGGCTAAACTTTACACCTTAGAATATTATTATAAGCTTTGCCTACACCCTAAGCCCTGGGTTTCTAACCTGGGGGTAACCCCCCGTGGGGGTACACCCGCAGAGGTAAAGCAGCTACTTTACGGGGGTAATTAAAGACCTATTTATTACCCAGAAAAAGTTACTTCAATTGTTTGTTTTGATAACATTTTAAAGACGGGGTAAAATCGGTTTTCTTCATGGATCACAGGGGTAATGATATTTAAAGGGTTAGCAACCACTGTTCTAAACGATACTCACCATCTTAAATACACCACAAAGTGTTAATTTATTACAATAATTAATTACTTAATTAAATAAATTAGCAAGAAGTCGGATAATTCGCGGAATGTTTCTGTTATTGTCTATTACGTAATTAAATTAAAAGGTATCATAATTCTCACCTATAAATACATGATAACCCTTAAATGACGTACAACTCAGAATGAGTTTTTCTTCATAACTGAGGAGGCCTAGAGTACCTATACTTCATCACGCTGCTCAATTACGAATTAACGGAGGGGTTAATGGCGAACATAAGTGTTGAAATTTTTATGCCACCAGAAAGTATCGACATGGCTTAACGACTGGCCTATCTAAAGCAACTGCCGAAGCCCGGAAATGCTTAAAATGTATGTATGTTCGTGCCCACTTATGTTGACAGAATCTATAAGAAGAGAGTGAAAAGAGAAGAAAGAAAGAACAACTTTAACTAAGTTAGTGAGTTCTTCATCTAAACTACATTGTCTTTTACGGTCAAGTGGGATCATCATCAAGCACTAAGTTATCTTTTTCTTACTATAATAAAATTGAAAGTTGGGAGGGCTCTGTTTGTCTGTGTGTTTGAAAGATCATCACGTAAAACGGCTGATTTAACAGGACAATGGATAAAATACATAAAATTAAATGATCCTGAACTCGGGGCGTTATTTAGGTTTAATTTTATTAAAATCAGTCCACTCTTTCAAAAGTTATTAAAGTTTAAAGTTTGTATGGGACTTCTTTAACTGACGTGACTGACAGTTGAAAAAACATACACCGAAGCGAAGCGAGGGCGGGTCCACTAGTCGAAAATAAAACAATTACCACTATCGGCCACACGTAAGATGCATTCTAAGGTACAAATCACAATTCAGTTAACAGAATCTTTCCGCTATTATAACAAATAACAGCGTAGTTTAGAATTGATTACGTTCCGTTTCATGGAAATACCTAAATAAAAACGGTAAGATGTAAATTGCTTAATAGCAAACACTTTGATCACGATAATGCAGTCATTTGTTTCTGTTACTAGTCTTCATTGAAAAGATTATCCAGATATGAAATTGTTTGCGTAATAAGATAATTGCTTTATTTTATAAAACGGCGGAAATATTTACTCAACACGAGATCTATATATCCTTATATTAATACGTCAAGAGTTAAATTTTTGAACCTTCTTTAAGATAATGCAGACACGAGTTTGAGGTTTGGCATAGTGGAAGTTCACATGGACAAGAAGAGCATATAATTATATATTTTTTTTTGTACTGAGATAGAAATATATTTTATTAAAGAAATAAAAGTAAGACAACTACCTACTATACTATTGAAAAGAAGTCATGTCACACAAACATGTCAGACGAAAGACCGAGTTAAGAGACAGTTGACGTTGACATTGACATAAGTCAGTCACAGATAATTAACGAGTCCATTCTATTGTTTGACGAATCTAATGAATTGAATTTCGACTGCAAAATGAGTTCCTTAATTTCGTTATCCTATTACTGATGATGTAGAAAAACATAATTATGATTATAACACCATAATTGTCTTTTAGCTCAAGGCAAGAGTCGGCCATTTGTCAATAATAAAGCGAAAATGTTAATTGACTTTTAAAGTCGCATGTTCGTGTGTCTACAGAAGCCCTCAATTTGCATTTTTATTAGATGGATACCAGTAGGAATTGCAGACCCCGTATTAGATAACCAAATGTGCTGGTGTAAATTTGATGAAACATGCTGATGGCCCCTTAATGGCCCTATTGCTAAATTGGTAGACTCTACATATACAGGGAGAGGTCCGGGGTTTGAATCTAACGGAAAAAATTGGGTATAGCTGTGTCATGGACTCGGCTGTATGTATGTACATACAACACATACACGTGAATACGTTTATGTTACAGATTTCTTTTTCATAAAATATTTTTCTTGTATTTACGTACGACGTAAAATAACCTCTAAGTGGCGGTGCTCCATCCTCTAACCCGCGCGATTTTTCACTGTTTTCGCTTATTGTAATTAAATTCTTTAGTC
Organism: Lerema accius; assembly: GCA_001278395.1. Lineage (NCBI taxonomy): Eukaryota > Metazoa > Arthropoda > Insecta > Lepidoptera > Hesperiidae > Lerema > Lerema accius. Next base: position 330,973 of record LGAG01000622.1, on the reverse strand, counting down.
GTATAAAATCATAATAGTGGTAATAATTTTGGATGTAGACGAGAGATCCGAAACTACAACGCCAAACTGTATCCCACGATTTTGTTACCACTAGGTTTTTAAGATTGCCCTTTAATGGTAACAAATTTAAAGACGGACGTTTGCACCCACCCTAAACTAAAGGATTTTTCTTCTATATTATGCTGCAATGTCTTTGAGTATAAATTAATGTTCACAGGCGCTGTCCGCTTACCAAAAGACAATTCCTTTACGTCAAAAAATACATAATATTTCTGTTTAAACTGTCAATATTCACATCATTTACCGTAGCCAATATCCATATTCCTCATCTCAAGAGTCATTATAATGATCACCGAAGCTGAGCGTGACACGTGTTGCTGACCATCGACGAGTCCTTGTTTAATACAAACACACCGACAGACAGACCTCCGAGAACACTTAACAAGAGATTACGACAGCGTTTAAACAATGAATAGACTGATGAATTGACTGTTTAAGTGTTCACAACCGGTTTTTGTCCGACTACGCTAGAGGGTATTTTAGCAGTCGGGTTTTTCTTTTTTTAAGACTACTTATTGTTTTTATGACTAACAGGTTTGGAAAGATTAGTTTTGAATGCTGGAGAATTCTTAGTGAAGGTAAAAGAGACCTCTAGGGGAAATTAATGGCAAGGTTAGTAGCCAAATTTTGAATCGTATAAATTGTTTTGTAGATAGTCCATTTTGAAAATCTGCCACGTGCATATCTGACCACACGTAATGTAGAATTCCGTAGAATCTTAATTAGTTCTGCACTTGTTAATATTATTATCCGCTGCAAAGCTCGGAAGAAGGTTTGGTTCCAACAAAAAGAGAAATTATCTTTGATCTAAAAAGAAGGTATTATTTTAGTGTTTTTCGGCGTGATAAATATGTTTATACACATTCCATGCCAAATTACAGTTTTTAGTATTAAGAGTCTTTGACTTAAGGAAAAGCGAAACTAAAAGGGATTCAATTTTATATGGAACCATAAAAGTTATCATTCAAATTGTCATAGGACACGTTGACCATTTAATAAAGCCTTATTTTCAAGTATTTTAACAAAATTTTATAAAAGTAGACAACAAGAGTTCAAAGTTACTTTATAGGTGAAGAAACTGCTACAAGATTTGAACAAGATACAGTTGATTAAGTTAGGGATCTTGTTTTATTATTAAAACACTGAAGACGAATTTGAATTTGGTGAATGAAGTTTGTAAAAATATTTTGAAAATATGTTGAATTTATATTGACAAGGACAAGAAATTGTCAGCGGAATTTGTTTTTTTGGACAAAGAAATATATTTCGTGATTGAAGGAATATTATTTCTATCGCCTACATTGTTATTAATATTACAAATTACAAAACACAGCAAAGCCTTTTAGAAAATGTACCTAAGTCTTAGCGATTGACCTTAAAATAACGCATGTTTAATCGTACGTGTACCTAAATACAAAGTATGACTTAAACAAGTAAATAAAGTTATGTCTAATAACAACTTACTTTTTTTATTTGATTGTCCACGATTTTTGGGAAGCCCCACGCGGCCAATACGATCGCAGCTATGAGAGCGAGTATTGATATCGTGAAAAACAACTTTGCATGTTTCGCGATCATATTGATACAACTTCACAAAACAGTTTAGTTCCAAAAAAGTATAAAAACACAAAACCACTATTAAATTAACAAGCACTTATCACCGTATTAAAAATTATAGTTAACATTTTTCAAATAAACAACAAAAATAATTTGATCGAAGTTCCAAATTTAAAATATTTAAATTTCGCGCTCAAATAATTCGATTTTCGAACTAAACATAATCTAAGTCCGTCGACTATGGCATCACAACCTAAACAATACTAGACCGGTATCAGTCGTACACACTACACACGTGCGTTTTTCCTTGTCATTTTTTCCAATAAAACCAAGATGGCGGCCACAAAGCTGGTTTTATTTGCCGCGCTATTGGATTAGGTTAAGGTTAGGGCTGTTACTTTAATTATTTTAATTTGAATGGTCCCTTAATTATAATTAATATTTACTTACTTACGTGTAGAGTATAATATTTTGTAGGTATTATAAAATTGATGTTTTTTTTTAATACTTTAGCGTAGTGGAGACTGACTCTATCTACAATATATTTATTTTTGTCTGTAATATTTAGAAATACCCAGTTCAAGATTTGAAATTTAATTTAGGGTTAGTTTTATTAACTAATTAAGTAATTGTGCAAGAAACGGAAGTGGCTTTATGGCAGCAATACCTTTGTATTAAAAAAAGCATGTTTGCCCAAAATACACTTGTTTCTTTTCTTATTAAATTCGTAGAAAGTTTGCAGAAATTATGAAACAAGCCGCAAAATCCTCTCTCGTCACAAATCCCTCCATTACCCGTAATACTTCAGTGCGAATGATTTACGCATACGAAACGAGGTAATTAAGCCAAGCTGTTCACCGTCTACCATCCCTAGTACGTGACAATCAACCGCGCAAGATAAGCCGCCCGTGTACAAACACAACCTAATTACATAATACACGTAACGCCGATAACGACCTCGCAAATTGTGAGGATTATACTTTTAATTATCAGCCCATCAACTGCGAAAGCCATGTAATTGGCCTGCAAGATTTATTATTGTTTCCGTTTTGATTTAACTTATTTTTTTATGACTTCCTCGATAATTAGGTACCTACTTGTGAATTTTGATTTCTAAGATAAATCTTTCCTTTACAGATTATCAATTGGCCTGCACTCGCTTCGCTTCGGTAGTCCTTTCTGTTAACTCAAGCGTTTCTTGGGATTAAAGTTATATGAACAACAAATTGCAAAACTGCTCTAGGTATAAGTTGTTTAAACAAAACATGTTTATCTATTGGGATACATAGTTGTTAATGCATACAAACATTTACAGAACTTTCATTCAACAACATTAAACTTTTATCTCCTTTCTCGCGGGAGTAGTTTCGGACGGGGTAAAAAGCTTCATAAATATTAAGCTCTAGTAAATGCTTTCTAGCAAAGTTGTATGCAAGAGGTTATTGCAAAGTTGTAAAATAATTGTGATTTATTACAGTTGCAAAAATATTATATAAGTATGTCTAGTTTTTACAATGTTGCATTTTATAGATTATAGATCGTAGATATATTTAGTTAACAGAAACAAGTAAATATTTATTAATAGAAAAAAGGCTCTACACCTTAACTCTTTTTGGGAGTTGGGCGTACTATACTTATACAATAAAGACGAGTCGAATAGCACAGTCACATGTTGAAGTCCGTCAAGCTATTTTGACTGCATAGCATGCCAAAGAAATGGATATTACGCTCCATCTACCGCAGTCGGGTAATTAATACATACACCTAATAAATAAGATAAGAAGACTGAATTGTCTTCATATTCATTATTTATTTAATCTTCCGTCGTGCAATTAAGGTTATTACGTTACTATCTATGCCTATTTGGGATTATTTTGACAAACTGTTTATATGTGAACCAATTGTTACTTGAAAACCCGTTTTACCTCGATCATATCTTTATACCAATTACCTTTGTACCCGTTACCTTTGTACCTCTTACCCTTATACCCCTAAGGGCAGTGTTAAATATGTCTTTGATCAAATTCTGTCAATAGAATATATTGACAAGTATAATATTACACACGGTTTAGGGACGGAGTATCTCAGCATTGGCAATAGTAGAATTAATTCAAAGTAGTTTGTTTAGTATCTGTATGTGTCTCTGAAATTACTTTAACATCTTGGTCGAATAGGTACAAGTGCGTATAAGAAGATTGAATCCCCCATTGCTATTTCAGTTTTAAATTTAAACTAAAACCTTTGGTTTTAACTGTGAATTTAAGTTAGATATATACAAGAGTGTGTTAGCGTTTTAAAAACAATGATTTATCTAAAGCTTTATTAAAATACGATATCATAGTACTATCCGCTCCCATAAGCATCAAAATGTAATCGCCATAATAAACGGACACCTAAACGATGGATCAATTATAAAATTATACGGTGAAGTGCGTCCTTCAATTACCCATTATCAATAATTATGATCGCTGGGAAATAACAACCAGTAATTGCCAGTGCCTCCGAATTAAAATGTCGACGCTTCAATCGACCGGCCAATTCTAGAAATTGATACCATGAATTTATAAATTTAATTTGGTTTAGTGCATGATACAGTAAATTAACTAAAAAGTATTTACGCGGTAGAGTGGTAATGGAATGCTTTATAGGTTTTCCAAGCCAATGGATTTAAATACTCACTTTGGGATATGATACTGTTGATTGTAATAAAAATATAGTAGCATTTAAATAAAATGCTATAAAAACGAGATGGAATGTTTCTGAGGGACATAAATAAGTATACCTCGTTTTTTTCGTCGTGATTTAAAAAGTAAACAAATTTACAGTGTCTTTTTATCGTAACTATCGATTTAAAAATAAGACAGACACAAATTAAAAAGTATTAAAGAATAAACAATAATTTAATGTTAAAATAAATTTCTGTAGTCTTGTGAATATTTTTTTAAATTAATAAAAGGAGTGCGAGGTACAGATACCTATATTTTCGATTACTGTACGTCATACTTTTTTAATTCAATTTTCTAATGATTAATTCAAAACATTGTCTCATAGTATCTTGGAAAACGCAGCTTATGTAAGTTAATGTCAGAAGTAATAAATTAGTATCGTAAAACTGCTCGGCGTTTATCTTTTAGAAGATCTACACATGTTTTTTAATTATGTTTTCTGTAAACCTCATTTTAATTTTATGATTAAAATTTGAGGCCTGTTTGCTTAACAATAAAGATTTTATATAAATTAATTTATATAGGACAATTAGTAAATAATATCATTCTTCCTGATTCCACAATTAAACAAACAATTTTCTAGATAAAAATAAACAAAAAATATTATTTCAAGGTCCATGATTCTCACACAAATTATAAAATAAGGAAACTTATTAAATGACTGACTAATTATAATTAAATAACGAGGAAATGCTTATGAACGTGGAATAAAATAAGTACCTACATTTAAATTAGCGGAATTTGAGTCGGCTGCCTAATGATCCGATCGCGGAAAAAAAAATTCAGAAACTCTGCTAATAAATATTTACAGTACAAATACAGGAAAAAATACTTTTCCCTTATCGTTTGGAAATATCAAAATTGTATGCTTACAAAAGAATACTAGTTGGTCATTATTTATACATAAGCAATAATTTATATAGAAAATTATTTCAGGGAATGTCATCTGGTTATATTCACCTCTCTCTCTAACAATCAACAAAACCAGTGTTTAAAAGAGACGCATATATGCCTGAAACTTCAGTTGTAACCATAGAACCACAGACGAAAAAATATATAGACTGAGACTTCGGAACAAATGAGCGTCGTAGAAAAAATCAACGTACTTATTATTAACAACGTTTCTCGGTACATTGCTCGACAGACCGTAGGTACACTATGACATGTCAAATCGTAAAAAAATGACTTAATTTTTTGTTCTAAAGACTCAGTCTATACATTTTTAGTCTGAGCATGAAACATGAAGCGTGATTACTGTCGTAGCAATTTTTCAGCGACTAGTAATTTCATATTTCCGCTACACGAGTTGAAACGAAAGTCATATCATGAGAAATTATTAGAAAAAACAGTCCTATCATCACAGCTGAGCAGTTTTATTTGCAATTATTCAGTCACAGTGGCTAACTATCCGCTGAGCATAATTACAAGGACGGGTAATTACTGTTTTTACGTAATTCCATCACGAGTATGCGCTATTGTTCGATAGAATTATGTATTGTGTGATTATAATCGTACTAGCAAGTAACGGAAAAACTGTCTCCGCTAGAGTATAAACTCACTTGACTATAAGGTGTTAAAACCTTAATAAAGTTTTTATTACTAAAGTAAGTACTTAACATTTTATGATATTAAAAGGAGAAAGCCGAGATTTTAATACTGTTACTCATAAGCTGACCGAACAATCGTTCATCTGCTGCAACACATTAATTTATACTCCGGTCATTTGTTGCCATAATAACGACATTTTTAAAACGATATTTAAATTCTGTTTTTAGAAAATGAAATTTCATTATATGAATAAAAACGAGTTAATATAACGCTAATGTAACGCTATACACACATAGCTCCAAACTAGGATTTCCTGTGTCGTGGTTGCCACGGATGACATAGAAACACACAAACATACACCCAGATTTAGAACGCAAATTTAAATTATAACCCCGTTGGGAATCGAACCCAGGACCCTTTGCACGGCCATCCGGCGCGGCGTGCTAACCATTATGCCATATGGGATAGTTAATGTTAAATGCACTACATACTTATACCTCGTTATTTTCGTCGTGATATAAAAGGTAAACAATCTTACACTGTCTTTTTGTTGTAATTATCGATTTAAAAATAAGATAGACACAAATTAAAAAAAAACTAAAGAATAAACAGTGATTTAACGTTAAAATACATTTCTGTATACTTCTAAATATTTTTTTAAATTAATGAAGTAAAATATAAAAATGGGGCCAAGATTGTTTACCTTTTATATCACGACGAAAAAAACGAGGTAGGTATACCTAAAAATATTATTATAACAAACTCATTGTGTGTAAAAGCCTTAACATTTAGTAAATGGTCATTTACCTGCCATCAATTATAGAACCTCTTCTAATGTACTGGATGAATAATGGCGAGATTTAATGGGTGCCAATTACTATCAATCTCAAAGCTTCATAAATCCGAATATATTTCTGGAGAGGATGGGATTTCTACATGTAATATGATTCGGTCAGTGCCCTATTGTAATTCGTGATTCAGCATTTATATCTGCGAAGGTACATTTGTGAATTTTTCTATATTTATCAGGGTTGAATAGGTTTTTCTATAGTAAGAGAGCTCAAGGGAGGATTTTGGGAGTCAATCCAGCGCGGCAGATTAATATATAGGGGAATATTTTTTACCCTGTTAAGTACTTTTACCAAATATCAGCTCCATACACGGTCTAGAATATAGGATCAAATAAATTATGAAAAAATAAATGATCATGTGAAATTCTTGAGCACGTCAGACTAAGGTAGGGTGACCCCTTTTTTACGACACTGTAAAACTGTCATTTTAGTGGAATATAAGTTTTAACATGTAAGAAACTGAACCTTTGGTTGCGGAAATATATTTTGCAGTACAAAATCGCCAAAATTTATAAGGCACTGTCTGAAAGTTGACACACTAACACACACGCACACAAATAAAATGGTGGAGACATAATTCACCAAGTTAATTTACACAGGTAAAGTTATAAAGTTTTACTTATGGAATTTAGGAGACGTAAAATCTAATTCAGATAACTTAAATCTACTCCACATAAAATAATAGCTTCAGTAACCGTTAGCACCTGCTTCTCTTTAATCCATAAGTAAGTATTAGGGTACATAGGGTCCTTCAAGAAGCGGTTTCATGGCCGGCAACGCATTGGTAATGCCCCTGGTGTTGCTAAAGTCCATGTGTGGCGGTGATCGCTTATCATCAGGTGATCCGTCTACTCGTCGGCATAAGGCAATAAAAAGGTAGGAATAAACTCCTTTCAATAAAAGGACCGTATAGAATTAGTGCTGCTTTATGTGTACTAGGTCAAGGCAGGGGGACTACAGTTATTTACTGTCAGCTACATCGAGATAACATAGATACTATGGTATTTAAATCCGACCGTACACAAGGCAATTGAAAAACCTTGCTCGATGTCATGGTACAAACATACAAAGTAAACAACAATTTATTTAAATAAGTCGTGAACACGCTTACATTTACAGCGGTAGGTTTTGTGGAATCACGCGTGATTTAGAAAGAGTATAACAGTCATTATCGATCCAAAAATGGGAGGGGAAGTAGTTTTAAAAAGCAGGGGTTTAGGAATAGGAAAATTACAGATAGCTTTTCTATAAATATATTTTGTACAGAACGATTTTTTCTTTTTTTTATGGTTTTAAGATAGCAAACGAGCTGACAGTGCCACCAACCCCTGCCACCTATAGACATCGTAACAAACTCCGAGTAGGACTAAAGGGGGGACTGTTAGTTGGTTATAGACTAATTAAATTTTGATATGAGTCATGTGTAGAATTAGGAGTATAGTTCACTTTCACCTCAAGTACTTATAAATACACATTCTGGCAGTTCTTAGGAGGAAGCTGCTACTCCCCTGCTATCTGGCGACGCCCGTGATACATTTCCGAAACTCAGTACAAGTCTCACTACCGGTAATTACCGGTAACGGAAATTGAACCTAATCTCTCGTATCCCAGGCAGAATTATTAAGGAAGCATGCTACATTATCGTAAATTTCATTAATGGGTATCATGCGACTTATTTTTTGTTAATAGATGGTCAATTTCGGCGTATCCAAGCATTAAAATATTACCTAATTGCTTCGATCAACAATTACTTAAGCGAGGTTTTCTCACGGAAATATTAATTCAATGCGCATCTTAATACTTAATAGAATAGTTTTCCATTAATCTGCTGGGCTTCACTGTAGAAACGCGTCGCCTTTATTTTGTGCCTTAGAGGCGCTCAATAGTATCTAAATTTTTCCGAAATCCTGTTTTTTGCTCTGTAGTAATCGCAAAAATAAGCTCTACAAAATGCTCTACTAAATATTTTAGGAGATAGCCTCTTAGTTGTCAGGAAAAAAATGTTCTTATATCGTGTCTATTTCTTGGGATACAAAATTTCCCATATAAGTATGGATTCATTCCTTACAAATAAACGGTTGGTTTCTTTTTAAACAAAACAAGATACTAAGATACCCACAAATCAGCTTCGTTATTGTTTTATAAGTACCAGTTAGTACCTATAGAAAATACCTTATTGATTTTCAACATCGCTGTAGATAAGTTGGTACCTGTACCGATTGCGACCGAGGAATTGTTTGTTATTTTTTGCCGGCACAAACATTCTTTGTTGTGTGAATGTTCTGTGGGAGTACAGTCCCCTGCAATACAATGACCTGTCGTTTTGTTTCCGTGTACAATCGGAAAACGTTGACATGAATATTTATTTATACATTGTGTTAAAAGCGACATAATAGGACGTTGAACCTTACTTCGTATGGTTAATTTAAGTTCGATAAGTAGTTCTGAGCTTCTTAAAGATTTGCATTGACTAGCTTTCATTTACTTAACTTTTCTCTTCTTAAATAATCTTTACTATTTGAGAAACAAACGACCATTTGATGAAATAAATAGAATGCTTTAATAAATTACAACAATTTCAACATCTTGCAGATTTAAAAATAGTTAACAGTCCTTATCAAACAAATTACAACCCTGTGTGTTTGGTAATAAAGTCTCTTATTGTTGGGGCAGCGATATCAGCAAACACGCTGGGAGAAAGCCCCTGTCCACATCCTCGGCCGAAGGATACTATTCCTACTGCCATTTCTTCTTGAGTAGCTGCGCCACCGGAATCACCCTGAGAAATAAGCAGAAATAGAATGACGTCATAGTAAGTAAATAAGAGATCTAAATACTCTCAAACACGTATTGTGGGAAACAAGGACGCAAGCAATCGTTACAAATTCCTAGATTACATTTGTTTAACTGATATAATCTTTCCTAACTATGCCAGAATGAGTCTAGAATATAGGTAAGCATGCATGTGATGTAAATCTCTTTCTATGGCGGTTAGTCTAATTAAAAGAAGAATCTTAAGAAAGATCTCTTACAATATTTTTCTCAGAAATCGTTAGGAAAAACAAAACAAAATTAAGTACTTAATACGATTTCAAACTTTTGTCATCACGGCCACCAAACATTTTAAGCTATAACGGGTACTCATGTTTTATTTAACGATGTAAAACAAGATGAAGATATAATTGTAGTTATAGTTGAAAAAGGTAATAACTACCTGGCAAGTTCCTTTGCCACCGAAGAAGAAGTTGCCTCCACACCACATATTGTTAGTAAGGACCGATGAGTAGACCAGTTGACATCGCTTCTGACTCACTACGGGGATCTCCACTGACATCAACCGCTCCGGGATGGAAGATGCTCCTTGCTGAAATAGTCATTCACTTACATGATTCATGAAAGATTAAAAAATAACAAACTGAACTGATGAAATAATTTTAATTCTTTTCTTTGTACTACTATTAGTGATGCTTGGTGCCGTTTTCTATTGTTAGCATTTAATTTTGTTTTATTATTTGTGTCGTGTCAATATCAAAATAAATAGAATGCAATTTCTGGTGCCTCTAACTTATAGCATCAAGTAAATTGCAATATGCTTTTACACGCAAATTCTTAATATTTTCTGTCGTTTCTTTGTTTTATCTGTTTCTTTATCTCTAATCTTGACTTCAATAAAGATTCAATACGTTCTAATTACCCAGTCATCATTCCAATAAGTTTCACTTACCCTAGTCCTACCCCAGCCGCTTACGACGACATTGGTACCACCTTTCATGGCTCTTCCTTTTGGTGGCAGAGCAATCGGCTGTATCACATCATTGAATTGAATGGGTTCAGCAGTCTTCATCACAGCCACGTCCTTGTCAAACGCTGGGTCATCGTACTCTGGGTGTGGTGTCACTTCAGCTATAGGGATGACTGTACCGTTCTTCCTGAAAGAACTGCCCGCCCGGAGAACTACTGTTGATGGGTCTACACTAAAAATGTTAGAAAATATTTTGGGTTAAAATACTTGCTCAGTCATTAGAGTAAAATATACATTTTATAAATTACAAACAGTGTATAAATTACAAAACTAAAATCTTTGATGTACCTAATGTTATCGTTATTTGGAAAAATAAAATCATCGTTAAAGAGAAGAAATTACGAAAGGAACTTCTTAATTTATAAGTTCTACCAGAAGTACAGTTAAAGACAAATTTTAAAATCTTAATCAGTCCAAAAATAAAACATACTTCAGAAGTAATATATAACCCATTATTCTACCACTAAAACTATCCAAAATTATTCCTTGTCATGCCCATGCCATGTTGGCGAGATCTGTCGTCCTTTGATGAAACTGAAGCTTGTCATTATCAAAGGACTAGTATGAAGTGTCTATGACCGTTTTAAATTTGGTGTATCTTATAACCACTTACTTCTGAGCGCAATGACCAGCGGTAACGATGTAGTTCTCGCAGACTATGAACCCTCCGCAGAAGTAGGAATTGTTGACGATGAAGCTGACTTGGTAGGGATGGTCTTCAATGTTAGCTTCCGAACCACCCACTATTCTGTCCAGACCTAACATGTCAGCGAGCACTGGCATGGGTATGTACGAACCTGTTGGGAAAAAAGTTGAAATAAATGTTAGGACATTGTTTCTTTTAAATGCTACACATTCATAGGTACGCTACACCTCCAGTAGGTTACACCTGGCTTGGGTGCCATAGATAATACAGAAGTAGATGAAAATACACTCAGACCGCGAACAGAAATATATTTATACTTGTCTTGGTCGGCAAATTCTATTTTGTAGACTTTGTAGCCCAAGAGCTAATGACAAATGACAATGAATTGTTTAAGGCAGGTTCAAAAAGTCAAAAACAAACAATAGGTACCCAAAATTCGTCATCGGTTGTCCAGCTATTTGAAAACATAATTAATTCAATAAATTATTTAAGAGAAATGGGATAGTCATTCAATAAATCTCATACGGGTCCGACCTCAGTCACGGAGACCGTGAAGGTCATACAGCAATAAATATGAATACAAATTATGCTCTTGACATCCATAAATGACTAATATGAAAAGACTGACCTCGTATGTTTGTTTGTAAAACTCAACAATAAGGTTAACTATGGTACCATTTAACTTAGTCTACAGAAACTGTAAAATAAATTATCCGTCTGAAGACGATGCTTACGCAACTATTTTGTTTCGAATTTGTATGGACGGGTCAAAGAATCAGTATTGCGTGTTCTACAAGTGTGCATTGTTTTCATGATAAAGTAAGTATTTTAAAGAAAAAAATCATAAATGTGTTGGAAATTCAAAAAGGAAGTGTTTCATATCAGTAATTAATAGTTTGTAACGGATACTATGACAATAAAAATGTAACGAAGAAACAAAGTAGGAGGCGTAACCAATAGCGTACGATTAGTGTAACGAATCTGTAATAATTTTATTTTGTTGAATTCCACGAGTTTAAAACTTTAAGGTGAATAAATATAACGCTCTTTATTTTTTTAATAAGGCTTAACACTGAAGCCCTATAGTGAAAGATCCTGTGTCATAGGTGCCACGGACGGCACGAAATGCCAAACTACTCTCAACTATGCCACAAACAGAAATATAAATTAATTATCTAACCTTTCGCCTCACTAGGAATCGAACCCAAGACCCATTGAACTATTAGTCTGGCACGGTAACCATTGCGCCAGAACGAAAAATGAATGAAAAATGTTTTAAATCGGAGCATCCAAGTAATTAACGAATCACGAGTAGTTTTGAATTAATCACTAGATGGCGCTGTATGTATGTATATGGATTCATTAATATAAAAAATAAATAGCGTATAAGTGTGATTACTTTGCGAAAATAAGGAAAAATAGCCATTTACGATACTGTCGTTAAATTCGACTTGCATTCTGCCATTTATTAGAAAGCTGTTGTTGTTTTGAGAACAAACAGTATTAACCTTTTCACCGCGAGACGAAATATCAGTTGCCGGGCCCCTAGCGCGACGCACAGAAAAAGAAAAATAAATACCTACAACAAATAGAGATGTTCAATAGTATATCGATATGGGTATATCTCCTTCAAACGCTTACAATTTCACCTAAATAGCGCAACAGACAGAA
>LGAG01000622.1:298568-308934 GCA_001278395.1 Lerema accius | reverse complement strand
ACATTGAAAAATGATTTATTAATTTTAGTGTGAGGTGGACTTCCGACTAGGATAAACGTATTTAATAGTTAAATTTTCGAGACCTTATTACAATGTTCAAAAATCACGTATATTTTTTAACGATTATATTTTCGCTAATAGTAATACGGGCATCTAGGGATATAAGGTTCGTCCTCCACACGCAGTTGATCGTTACGTCTGAATGAGCCCTAAGCTCGACCATTACATCACATCGTAGGGCCGAAATAGAAAGTGAAATTAGGTGATTACACAAACAAATTGCTTTTGTGCCTCGCAAACGGTTGTAATGATCGTGAGAATCGGGTATTGGGGCTAAACGACATGCTGACTTTTTATCTCAGTTAAATTGTCTGTAGTTAGCGAAATTATAAGCCGTTTATGTTGTAGGAAGTATTAATCAATTTCAGAGAATTAAATGTAATTGAATAATACATTTCTGTTCTCGATCTGTGTGTGTATCCTGTTTTATATTTGGTAGTCCATGGAATCCACGCTCCATAGAATCCTAAACTGTGGGGTAATATGTGCGTATAATGTAGCATTAATCGTTAATTAATTATTATTCTATGTTAATTACTTAACATTTTAACATGTAAACAGATTTGTTAATTAATGTTCAACAAGACCTTTTAAATTGAAATAGTTTTTACTATTTGTCACTTTGTTAGTGGGCATATAAATAATGTTCAATCATATAAATAACACGAGTATCTATAGATGCATTATAGTTACACCTATATAAAGAGGACATATTGTAGGAATGTGTCTCTATTATGTATATTGTATACTTACCTTTATATTCATATTACCAACGCAGACAAGATTTATGTCTGAGATTACAGTTCAGATAAGTAAGCGTAAATACAAAAAGGTCTGTTTCCTATATTACGTAAGTAAGCGTTCAACCGTATTAATTACCGGAAGTAGTTATAATATTATTACGCGTGTAAAATGTTACCTTTATATAAAAATCTTGTGCAAGCATTTGTCATTGAACTCCTTAAGTGCTTACACCGATTTTACTAAACATAAAGGTGTATTTAAAAGGGACCAAACATGGCTTAGAATTACGATTGAACCCAGTACTTGGTACTGTCGAGATAATTTAAGACACCAGCAAAACTATGAGAGTTATTGAAATGCCGTCATAGCAAAAATAGTCCAAATATGACGACAATTTACTAAAGTTATATGACAATTTACGATCGGGAGTGACTGACGTGGAAAAATGTAAGAGATCAATCAAACTAAGAGATGAAATATGCTGCAAAATAACGTCAACATGATCTTCTAATACCATAATAGTGATGGGTTTTAGTATTTGTGTAGTTCTTTATGAGGCAGTTTCATTCGTTCCCATAAGTGGAAAATTGGTTGACAAATTGGTAGATTGTTATTCTTACATTGTAATTGGGAATCATTAGTCGATAGCGTCATGCATAACTGCGGAAATTCGTTATTATTTACGCATTTTCACAATGAAAACATACTTAAAGAAAAAAATCATAATTTAAGTAAGTCAGGGTGCATTTATCAAATTTCAGAATTTTTAATTTTAAACCACAATTAATTAAGAATGAAATTTCAAAGCGATATATCGCTAATTATGCCGCAAATAACCTTTAAAATACAAATAGACATTGTGATAATAAAAGCAACAAAACTGGTCTCACTCCAAATCCGACGATAGATTCGAATAAAGATTATTAATATTAAACAACAGTTCAACGAAATTTATTTTGCATCGGTAGCAGTTACCCGTTGAGATTTATAGCGATTAATATGATGCTCGCAAAAGTTCATATTTTGAGTTATTGAATTTTTTATTTATAAACCCTCATAGCAAAAATTAATACAATGGGCGGACATAATGCAGGCATACTCTACCAGTTAAACTATAGCTGTAATGAGAATGATAAACATTATATCGGTAAAAAAAAAACTTAACTTGATTTTCTGTTTATACTTAACGTCACCTAACTTATTTACTTTTGATACGTAATTTTTCTTGAAGACAAACTCGAAATTATATTTATTAACATTTTACAAAAAAAAATCTTTTTGTATTTTTTTTTAATCTACCGTCAATTTTATAATAAAAAATATGCATTTTACTATAAATAAAATATATTTTTATTTTACATATTTATGATATTACTTACCAAAACATGTATGGCGTGTGCACAGATGAACCCAACGACTATTGTACCGACACTGCCTACTAGAAGACCGGCGCTTTTGAAGGCGAGAGGCATCGCCAGGACACCTGAGCCCAGAGAGGCCTTTAGGAGATGGGCTAGGGCACCAAACGACCTGGAATAGAAAATAGTTTTTTATTACATTTTAACAATAATAAATTGCTGTTTGTGACTTCTCTTACACTATAAAATGAATAATTTTTGTATACCTATAAATGTAATCGGGTTTGAAAAATTTGCGCTAAGAATTTTGATTAAAATTGTAAGTGGGACATTTTGGGTCAAAATCAAAGTTACATGTTCGTAGTAGACTAATAATCTCTTATTAATCCTTAAGAAAGGAACCCCAAAAACACAAAATTTACGTAAGTTTTTGCGAAGAACGAGTATTACAACATCAATTTTAAATGTTAAATCCTTTAAATCTTTTAGCCTGTCACTTTTTATGACACTTAAATTATTCTTCTGCAATCCTTGGTGAAACTGTACGTTAAACATCAATCCTTGTCCATTTAAGGAATGAATGACCTTTTCTTGTGCGGCTACGAAAAAACCCAAACCCAAAAAAGCCTTGTGTGGATCATTGTAAACATGTTTATTTTTCCTTCTTATATCACAATGATCCTTTTGTCTTATATAAATATGTATTGCATAATGATGTCAGTATATAAAATACTAGCTGTCTGAGCCAACATTGTTTTGTAATTCGGATGTTTTTTACCAAATGCTGAACTAATAAAAAATACCTTAAGTAAATGTTTCAAAATGTGTAAAAACTTTTCAAATGCCGTCATAGCAAAAGTTGTTCAAGAGTATTTACTAATACATGAAAATTGAGTGGTACGTAGGTAATGTAAATTATTTGATAAGTTAACCATATTGTTTACTATCTAAGACAAACACATATTCCATTAATAATATCATTAATTTTAGTTAGTAAGCAAATATTACGATAGGTGTAACGTTTGCAGCGAGAGCAAATTCCCTTTGATTAATGACAACCCAAGGTGTTACAGATACATATAAGCACCCCATTAATTTAACAATGACTAATGATCACAGAAATAAAACTTACTTTCATAAGTATTTAAAGGCAACTTAATACATAATAGTGTATAAAAATAAAAGAAAATCTACAATACTATGCGTCTCATTCACACACGTCACACGCAGACAGTTGACATTGAAATTGACATCTTTCAAACAGAGACATCGAACGAATCTGTAGTCTATAGTTTGACATACTGGTCGATGATAATGATAATAATCGAATTTCGACCACAAAACCGGTTTAGTTTAAATAAACTTACGAAGTGTTCGACTCCAGCGGCCTGTGGTCCGCAGGCACGTACGGGTCCAAATCTTCTCGCGACCCATTATACGCTAATTCTACCCTGAAACAAAATTTATAATTATAATTATGAACAAAATACTAACTACCTTAATTTGAATCCAAGTAGATATAAATTACCTATTGAAGTTTAAACAATACCAAAGATGCACCGTAATAAATGATCTTACAAAAATTTCACAGACCTAGAAAAAAGAAATTTTTCTCCCCACCCTAGCTTACTTAGGCTTAAGTTTGTAGATATTTCTCTTTATTAAAGCCGATGATAAAGATAGTCTATCTAGCTAGACATTAGGAATTACTGATACTGAAAATTAATATCTTATTGTATAATAATGATATTAACGTATTTTTTTTATAATGCTATCTTAATTGTCAAAGTAACGTTCGTTTAGTAAGCAGTTCCTAAGACGAAATAAATAATTCTGAATTTGAATCGTCTACAAAATGTGGTTGGTACAGATTGTGGCTAAGACTTGAGTAGATTTAATATAATTAACATTAGTTTCTTTATTACGATAAAAAATTATATACGCTACGCTTTTTTTGTTACAGGTAGATAGCTGTTTCCGTATGCTCGTTTTAAAAAGGTCTTTGCAATACAAATCGTAGGCTTTTAAATACTGGCCAACACATCACAAAAAAGAAGACTATGTTAAATAAAAACTGGTTACTTAGTCCATTACGTAGTATAGAATGAATAAAAACAAAAAAATAAATTAAAGATGTTTTGTAGTCGACCTCGGTCGCTTATTCCAGTCAATAATTCTATTGAACTATGATACAAATAAACGATTTGGTCAATATCATTCGATATTCATTCGGTGAATGATTATGGCATTGATAGTATTATTGTCTCAGGTTTTACCAAATACATTTTTGTAATAAGTTTTTATTATTCTGTAAACTAGTCATTAATAGAAAAACAAAAAACAAAAAACGTAATTTCCACACATTTTGCAAAAAAAAGAAATAATCGGCCTGTGTCCATTAAACTACTCGAAAAACATTACTCTCATTCTACCTCGGTCGGGTAAAAAAAAAGATCTGAAGATATTGTACTAACTAGTGACAAATATCAATATTACTTCACATTGATATCAGAATACGTTAAAACCTGGCTAAGATGATTACCTTAGCCTTACATTTAATTAAATCAATGTGACCATTTCTTGGTTGATGATATTCTAATTTGGCGTCAGATTTAAGTTAATATTAGAACAGTCTAAGTCTAGAGTCAGATTAAATTTACCAGCTTTCTAATTTAACGTAATAATTACACAAACTCAGTATCTACGTAGTTTTAAACTACGTAAAACCGAGTCTTAAAAAGTTATAACTGGATTATCTAAATAAAAATAAATCCAACAAAAATTGTTACGATCAACTAACGTTTAATACCTTACTTTTAGCACTTAGTAAGCCACTAACCAAGTCGCCAATTGCCTTGGGTAAATCTAGTTTTAATAGCATGGCTCAAGTTTTAAGCCATAAACTCAACGTAAGTACCAAGTTTATGATCTAAGCTATTAATTTATAAGCCTGCTTGCACTAATCTAATGTGTCTTAAGACTCAATAGTGCATGAAAACTCGATTTAGTTTTAGCAACAGAAATTCAAACGGTATAGATTTTCAATCTAAATCCAATTTTAACAATGATGAACTATACATTTTATGCCGTTGAATTTACGAATGAATTAATTTATTTTCGATGACTCCTACAGCGTAATGGTTGCTATTTTGGACCACGTTTCAATGGGCCCTAGGTTCAATTAACAGGGAGCTAGAAATTTGAATGATGAATTAAAATTTCTGTCCTTAATCTGGGTGTGTGTTCTATTGTATCTTCATGTTGTCGAGGATTTCTACGATACAGAGAATCTTAGTGTGTGGCGTTGACTGCATAGTGTTATGTAGCGTTATTTTGTTGCAATATGTATGTACAGATAAAGCTTGTAATTACTCGTACATTCCAGAAAACTGTACCGCTAGAGCTAGTATACAACTTTTTAGTAAGTAAAATAATAAAATAATACACAAGTGTATGTGTTTTTATTTATGCCCATTTCTTTGGCAAAGGTTATAGCATAAACGACTTAACGGATTAGGACATAAGGAGTTTCATAGGATTTCTCCATTGTGGGACTGACATAAGCAGCCACGTCAATTTTGTTTAGCAGTCGAGTTTTCATATTTACGTTTACTAGTCGGTTGTTAATTTTAGTAGCTTACGCTTGTTAGTTTTTGAAGCGTTTTAAAAAGCAAAACGAGTCAGCTATTTTATTACGTTTGTGTTATAATCTTTCCATTATAAATTACTAAGAGATTAACAGGCTTTTTTATCGCTCTTAAATGTATCACGATTCTGTTTCGTCGTGATAACTACTCGATGGCCTACAACAAGTTATTTACTTGAAATAAGACTAAGTTTTATCAAGTCGGATTAAATGTTTGCCTTGAGCCTGTTTATGATCCAGCTTAAGGTATTAACCCTTAAAGGCTATACGGGTGTAAAACACTCAGTGTTATAGATTTTAGTCGCTGCAAATTTTTGTTTTTGTCACAGCGTTTTTCAATTTAGTGTTTACTTCTAAGTCAGGTGCAATTCAGGTCGGTCGAAATTTTTACACATTCTTCTGGGTGTATTTACTCCTATAATGCACTAATATTTGCAATAATATAATAACCGAATGTCTAAATTAAGGGATGAAAGTTATTTATTTTATTTTATGCTTCAATAACTTATGCTTCATACCCGTAATAGTCTATGTAGGTAAAGTAATTCATTGTAGCGCTTAAGGGTTAAAAAACAGGTCTGGTTAGATTCATACTAGTGTTGCTAAGCATAGGATTTCTACTGTATAAATGAATTAAAAATATTTTTTTCTAGTGGCCTGTCCAATTTTCGCTATGGCAAAAATCAAGCCTGGTATCCCGTGGAAACAAAACTGTATCTACTTAGTAAAAATGTTAACTGACTGACAGACAGTAAATTCACATTTTAAGGAGGTGAAGTAAGGGTTAAGAGTTTGTATGAAAATTAAACAAATTTTAAATCAAGCAGTTTGCAAATTCGTATTTGGGTTGATGGTTGAAAGGGATAAAAAACCTAATTCAACGATTTTTTTTAAATCAACCCAAAAGGGGGTAAATATTACCGCAAAAATATAATTTCCGCAAGCAAAGCTGCGGGCAACAGCTCGTCTTAGTATAAAAAGTGTTCTAAAAGTACAAAAAAAAAATCCAAAAATATTCAGTGTATAGAATTGAAGCCATTGCAGTTTTGTTGTTACAATATAATTAGATTTTTTTTAATATTAGATAGTACCTATATCTTGCCTTAAGGACTTATGCGTATAAGCACGCTCTATTTCATATTATAGTGTTAACTCGCGAGAGTCACAGTTTGCTTTTCATCATTATAATTAAAGTTCTAATCTAGTTCTTACCCATTTGACGTGCAAAGTTGATTTATAGCTTCAGGCGTTAATCGCTTCACAGAAATCCAATGCCCAGTCATATTACCATATGGATACTGTATTAGATATAGTAAGTTTTAAGAAACACTTAAAATAGGCGCTTTAAACTCCAGTTTCACTATAACATAGTTGATCATAACGTTGTGTTTAACTCGTCTTTTTGACACCACGGCATTTAGATAACTGAATTTGAGTCAAAAGCATGTAAAGTATTGAGCATTGAAAGACTACGAGTTACACTGTATATCCAATATAGTCTGCTCTTACAATTTGTTTACAACTCACTTAGTAACTTTACTTGTCAATACCGTTACTTAGAATGTTACGTATTCATTTTATGCAGTATTTGGCAACTTTTCCTTATTTCTCCAATTAAACAAGTTCACTTATCGAACATGTCAACGATGTCGCTCTACTGCGGACTTCGAAGGATGTTTCTGCTTATAAATTATATGAAAATGAAAT
The DNA here is from genome assembly GCA_001278395.1 of Lerema accius. NCBI lineage: Eukaryota > Metazoa > Arthropoda > Insecta > Lepidoptera > Hesperiidae > Lerema > Lerema accius. Next base: position 301,419 of record LGAG01000622.1, on the reverse strand, counting down.
GGGTCAGGAGTGACTACTTGTATTGATGAAGTTATAAACACCGTGACGCGGGAAGTTGATTTTCAATCATGGCGAATTGGTTACGATTTGACCTAGTACAGCCTGATGTAATAATTGTTTGTCATTGCATCAACCACCTCAGATGTTACATTATTAGTGAAATTGATTTGCATTCCTCTTTACATGTGTGCACGTGGCTACTATAATTGGAAATAATTAATCTTTATACAATAAAGGCCATTGATTAGGTAAGTTAAATACTTTGTATGTCATAACTAGTCAAGTCTATAATTACTCGGAATATCCACTTCGATTCAGTTCCGAAATCAATATACTAAAAACTGTCTTTTTTCAGGTAAAATGTGAGTCCTTTTACTAAGAACTTAGCCTAGGTTTTATCTGAAACTTTTTAAGACAATTATACTTTTGTTAAATTACTATCTGCTATGTACACTCTCTGGAGTTTTCAACGCTGACTTTTACAACTAGTTTATTTAACTTACCAAAGTTTAAGTCAAATTATTTACTTCCTTTTAGGAACTAATAAAGTTAAAACTTGAACAATTTACTTACTCTACTCTCTTTCATATGAAACGACTGCTAAGTGCTTCGAAGCATTATGCGGCAAACTGTGATCAGTAAAATACGCTATGCTGCTTCATATAAAATTTTATACGAGAACTTTTTCAGTAACAACCTTAAAGTTATTTATTTCTTTTGCTAATAGCAGATATTAATGTAATAAAGACAACATGTTGTTTACAATATCGTTATTTATTTTATTTTAAAATTAGAATGCGAATAGTAAGTGTTATAGCGACTTTCGTTGCTCCTAAGGGATCGTCAAAATTACAACTCCGAGTGCGGTTGGAAAATGGATGGGTGTTTATGCCATCAATTTCAGTTCTTATCGTAGAACGACAGTAACTGTAGTCAAGTAATTTCGATGACTTGGTATTAAAACATCTGCCACTCGGTCACTAAGCGAGCCTTGAAGATTTTTTAAGATTTTTGAATCCTCCCCCTCCCCCCTATGTAACGCTCTGTAACATTTTTCTTGCCTCTCTTCCCCTCTCTAAACGTTACGTAACACACAAATGACCATTGTAATTTAAAAATGTTGCCATTTTGTCGAGTAAGAAGAATTTTATTGCTTAGTTTTTTATTAAAAAAAATCAATGTTGTTCAACCCCTCCTTTCAACTATGGAACGCATCATTACATATTACAAGACCCCTCCCTCCCCCAAATTGTGTTACTTAATATTCGAACTGCCCCTAACGCATCCTTCATTCCGCACTGAAGCAGTGTGGTGAAGTATGCTTAAGTCTTGCCTACTTATGAGGGTGGGCAATTAATGGGTTGAGATGTAAATTAGGTACTTTTTACTTCTTACAATTCAGTATTGATCGTATACCGTTAGACTCTGCTAATATTTTAACTGAAGCGGAGAGGGCGTTTTCTTAGTTTGTAATAAATCACCTTGCCAGTGTTAGAGTATGCCAGCGTAAAGGATATTACTGTATGCTGTAGGTACATTATTTCACCGTAAGCACTAACTATGTTACTACGTTCTTGTTTATAAGCAAGATATACTGCGATGCATCGTTTGATTCATTAGGCAATGAAGATATAATTTTAGTTACATTTTAGCGTACACACATTATAAGAATTAAGAAGTATTGCGATTATTCGTAATGTTTTTATTCAATTAAATCACGTGACGATTTCCGCATCATACGTAAGTGTATTTTTGTATATCGTTGGCGAGTACAAAAAAAGACAATGTGTATAGATCTAAAATGCCGTAACACCAAAACACCTAATATCTGCGTCATTAAGTCATGTTGATGTGGCATGTAAGCACAATAACATACCTTTATGCTTGCTCTAAAAGGAATATTGCGATTCTTTTATTAACTATTAATTTGTGGCATGTATTTAGTTCTTAGCGATATCTAAATAATGCATATTGCATATATCACCGTAGCTCAATGCACTAAGCTATGCGTAGCTATAAACTACATATTCAGCAGACTCAGTCATTAATTCACAACAGCTTCCCTTCTAATGACATTGACAAAGGTATTATTGTCTTGTTAACTTGTTATAAAGATCTAGAATACCTACATAAGTTTATAAACAAAGACGATAACTGTGAAATCAAACGAACTTATTAAGCGTTAATCTTGATTATCCTGTCTTTCTAGCGAAAGTGTAAACTATTATATGTATATCTTTCGATCTTAAGGACAGATGGATGCCTATTTTATATGTGTAGGTACTCAGTAAGGATGGAAAGAATAAATAATATGTTCAGTTTAACGTCATTTTATCGTTCATGACGTAGAAAGGTCGTCGACCAACTTGTTTGTCAACGCTTTTGATACGCTGAATAGCGAAAAGTGTCTATAAATATAACATGTTTCGTCTGCATAATTTAACGCTTTTCTTATTGCAAGTGACCGTTGATTTAGCGTAGCGTAGCCAAACATATTTACGATCGTAAGATCGATACGATTGTACAGAAATTCGAAACAGTTTAAAATTAGGTAAATTGAAGACAATGTCTTTATTTTATTATTTAATAAAAAAGTATTAAGTAATTGTGCTACTAAGTGTAATAAGTAGTGAACTTAAAAGAAGGTACAAAGGCGTGTGTATGATGTTTATTTCTTTGGGATGATCTACAGCGTGAATAGCTTGTATGTAAATTAAGGCTATAATAAGACGACAAACCCAATTTTTATTAATATATTCCGACTAGTACTTGGGTGAATTTCAACAAAAGGCTTTTTATAATCATTTCGGTGGGATTTTTCTATTTTAACTCTACCTGCATATTTTTAGTG
>LGAG01000622.1:280310-291693 GCA_001278395.1 Lerema accius | reverse complement strand
ATGTAACACGAAAAAAAAGACAACATAAATGAAGTTTCTTAAAATAAAAGGTAGGTACTTGATTAGGGTTCCATTCCCTTTATAGTTTAAGAATTCTGGTCTAGGACACCCATGACACAGGGAATCCTAGGGAATCATTTAGGTTGCCGCAACAATCTACTGTACTCAAGCCTTTAATTAAGAACTTTGCCAGAGAACTGACCCATGAGTATAGCAAAATAAAGAGTTTCAAAGCCATTTCCTCGTATCATGAAGTCATAATACAATAGAACACAATCTCAGTTTTGTGGTTTACCTTCCAGTCCCTAATTGAGTTACGGTCACAAAATGAGTCAATGAGGACAATATAGTATCATAGTCATTTACTATTGTTATATTTGTATTGCTTCAGTCCTTTGAAACAGTCTGTATTATCATTTTCAGATACAACGTAGTCCTACGTCGTTTTGTTGCGGTAGTTTATTTTATTGTAGTGTATATGTAAAGAGAATTCAGTATTATTTATGTACCCTAGTGGTTTCACAAACGGTATACGATTCATCCATAAGGAACCTATTTCTACAATAATGTTGCGGTCCTGGATAATCTTAATCTATGTGCTAAGTTCAATTCAAATCCGTTAACCGTTGAACGTAATCGGGATAAAAAATATTATGTGTTCTATTTTTGAATGTTATCTATGTATGTGCAAACATGTTAATTCAGTCAACGATTAGTGCGTTAAAGAAACCCAAACTTCCAAATATTCAAACAAACAAACATCTTCACAAACTGTCACATTTATAACATTAGTAGGATGGTGAGAAATAATATCTTCATTTATCAAAGATTAGGACAAAAGACGTAATTTACTAAACAAAAGACGTAGCTAGCTGTTACCTACGCTAATCTTCAGAAATAAGAATTATTCGCAAAGTTTTCTAACTTGCTGATAATAGCGACGTTCAGGAGTATCGAAAAGACTTATTACAATAAATTATGTAGTTAAGATTATTCTCTATCTCTACTAAGAGATTTTGGACACTATTTCATAAACACTTAAAAAATATGGGGACTTTTCAGTTTCACTTAATCGCAAGTGCCTCGCGAATTAAATAAAATGGCACTTATGTTAAAAAGTTTGGGGTAAATATTTGATTGTAGATTAACCTAGGTTTTGTAGATAACGTTGTCGTAATAACGACCGGGTAATTCCCTGGAGTATAACGCCACTTATAGTGATTGATTTAATAAATTAAACCTGTTGGTCAACAAAGGTCATTGAACATTTAAAATAAACTTACCAGACGTTGCTTGAAGGACTAATATTCATCAGGGAATAGACTGTATGAGGTTTAATGATGAGGTTTTAATTAATTGCTTCAATTGGATTTAGGAATTAATGAATCTAATTCGATTGAACTGGTAAAACACACGTACACATACGTATGAAACCCCTCATGTAGGTATAAACGCGTAATATAAACATAATTAGAATAAAGTAATTACAAGGTTAATGGTACTTTAAATTCATGTAAAATAAACGATATTAAAATGTTGACTAAGTACCGACCTAGACCTCCTTAATCAAATTACAATTTTATTAAGGCTCGACGGGGGAAGTTATACTACTATAACAGAGTCTGAAAAAGTACAGGGAACAGAATTTCCAATATTATTGTACTCCTATCTTTTACCTCCTTCCGAAGGGGAAATCCTGGTACTTAAGATTTCCCGAAGCGATTCCGGAAATTAAGATACCGTTCTGGGTTATGTGGGATTTTTACCTATTGATCCCTTCGATGTTTCGTTTTAGCGCAAACGGGAAGCTTTGGGATTTCCGCGGAACATATTGGTGGCTCTCTTGCTATGCTCAGATGGTTTCTCCCGGTCTTTGGTACTAAGAACTATCTGGAAGCATCTATCTATCCTTAGATTATTACTGTAAGTATCTATCTTATTGGTACCTAGCTATTACATCACGTCTATCTTTATATCTAAAATACTAGCGTGTTTGTCATTAAACTACTCCTCAAGCTCAAACGATACAACCTGATTTTCCCTAGTACTTGACCATGTGATCTTAAGCCTCAGTAGTAATTTTAATTCGCGTCGCGATGAACCTCGTCCTACTTTCATAAGGTCACATGTTACGGCGTTGAGCATCTCTTTAACTTTGTGTTATACAATATCACTGTTTACCGATAAATGTTATTAAATTGTTGTGTAATGTTTATATTGGATTGGCTACTAAGTAATTGCGTAATTGGTTTTTAATTTCTTAGTAGAAACTGTCATTACATGTAATTATCAACCCTATATGTTCCACGTGTAGGATTCAATTTTGTACACTTTTTTAAGAATAATGTACAAGTTTGGGATTTGTCCTATTTACAGTTTATAATGGAGAAAAAGTGCAGTAAGCTAAACTTTAAGCAATAATGGGTTACAAAACTTTTAGACAGGCAGCTATAACTGAATTGATAACGAAATAGTTACGATATTTTTTTTCAAATCTTTAGATACTATTTGTTTTCCAAAATCTAGAACTTTGTTATTTTCACTTTTCTTTTAAGTTAACTAAAGAACGCAAGTCCCTACAAAAGAGACGGTAGATTGGATTAGATCGTAAGATTGAAAGAAAATTTGAAAGGATATTTTATTTAAATAAAAAAATACAGGTTTTATTCAAATTGAAATCTCAATAGATTTTTGTACAGTAGGTTATAAAGATTTTATGCTTTTCGGAGAATATGATTAAGGCGACGAGTGGCCACTTTGTTTTTATTTTACATTTTTTTGTACAACAGTCTTCTATTTGGGGTTAGAATTTTCGAGCATAGAAGGTCTTTTAAAGTGTGTAATAAGTATAAAATTATATGAAATAAGTGTTCTTCAAATATGTAATCTACAGTAAAACTTAGTTACAGAATAATTACAGTATCAACTACATTCTAAACGAACTGTACCATGCAATAATTGTGTATCAAAATGACCCTACTCCTCTCTATTTTGAGTTGAAAAAAAATTGGGTATAGCTGTTTCATGGACACGGCGGTGTGCTGAACATGAATACGTTCATCTTACAGGTATTTTTTAATAAAATATTTTTATTTGAACGTATTTACTTACGTCGTAAAATAATCTTAAAATTATATATTTAATGTTGGATGTAGATGATTCTATCCAAACAAATTCCATCCTATTGCATTTACCAACCATTTAATACCTACATAGTAATGAATAAATTAGCCGATATAGATTTACCAACGTTAGTTAAACTAAACAGGTTGCAAGATGGCAACGATTGACTATAGAACTAAGCATATCTCGTACTTGATCAAATGCGAATTGTAGCTCAGTTTTAAGAGCTAAAGATAACGAAATGCAGTATTAAAGGTATAAAGATAACAGTTGTTAATAATTACACCTCAATGTAGTTGAATGCACGTGGAAATTCTAAATGAAATATGACAATACACTAAATAATAATACAATTGACACAGATCGTCAGACTAATGAGTATACCTATACAGGTACTTTCCCAGGTATATAATGTATTTCAGTACATTCAGTCAGAGTGTATTATTGATATATTTACACATTAAAGTGAAATATAAAATTATCTCATCTAGTACCTATTTTATTCGGTAAATTAAATATGTTTTGAGTTTCCTCAGTTTTGAACAGACCTCAGTAGTGGGTCAATAATGGGTCAGCTGCCAACGAGAAATTGAATTACATAATATCTAACTTACATAATTTAAGTGTCATAGTTTTACCTTTGCATAGTGTTATTAACGTAAACGCAGGATATAAAGGATATTGGCTAGTAGAAAAACAGATACATTTATTTTTATTTCTATCGTCCATATTTCGTATTATTCCATCCGCTATTTTCCGTGGTTATTATTTATGTTGAATAGTTTAATAGGATTGCTCATTCAATTGTTTTGTTCTTTACAATGTGGCTTTCAATACAGATGAAGTAATTTAGTGTGCAATGTGTGTTGTATACGAAGTAGAATTTCAGTTTTAAAGTGTAAATTAACTGCGTGACGTGACGAATTTTCATACATTTATAATGTTTAAATTGTATAAGCGATGTAGAGCTATAGTTATACAAACATCAGTTCATAATTGTTGGCTGTGGCTTATTTATGTTTTTGTTAATATTTAGGTACTTAGAATTATAATTTTAACATGGTAATTAAAATACTACAAAATTATGGATTCTCAAAGGGGTTAGACGACAAAATAACTTTGGGTAACGCTGCTCTAAAAACTTTTCATTTATAAGGAGACATGCAAATAACGGGTGTTTTGTTTCGATTTAAAACATTAGATGGTATCAGGACTATCAGGGACCATAACGAGTTCTGTAACTTCAAGTTATTTTAGCAAGTTATGTTTTTTCTCCTAAAACATATCCTTGAGAAAATCTTAAAGACATTGTACAACTTAACTGAACTTTTCAATTAAAGTTACAGAGTTCGTCGTATCTCCGACCGGTATCGATTACAACTTTCTAAGCTTTTAAGTATGTATGTAGTATTGAGATAATATATAAATAAAGAAACAAGTTAATACAAAAAAGTTAAACACAAACCTCGCCACGTGCAAAGATTTGATTATACAACACATTTTGTTAAGATAAAGTAGTATTATTTTATTTCATCTGAATTATTTTTGTACCAGTACATTTATAAATGTAGCTAACCTAAGAAAAAACTGAAAAATCTCATATTTCATAATGAAAAATATAGTACGACTCACCACAATCTAATAAAGTCCGTTTCACAACAAACATAGTGCATATTCGTTTTCTAGTATTACAGGTTCCTTACTTTGTTAAGGAAAGTAACTTATGAAGTAAGTAAGGAATAAGGATCTTATGCACGGGTAACTTGGGCTATATTCAGAAGTGTGACTATATACTATACCTGTCTATAGGCAATCCTACATTATAAATGTGAAAGTTTGTAAAGATGTTTGGATATTGGGATGTTTGTAAGTCCGTCACGACCTAACCGTTGAACGGATTAAGCTGAAGCTTGGCACACAGATAGTTTGCATCCAGGAATAGGACAGAAGATAGTTTTCATCTCAAATAGGTTCCCTTGGGATAAATCCAATATTTTTTAAATTACTCTTTCGCGGGCGAAGCCGCTGGCGTCGTCTAGTATACTATAATATTATAGGTACTTCTGAATATACAGACACGTGTTTCGTTTTTAATATCAATAATTGGAAACCGTGTCATGCTATATGATACTATAGTTAGTAATTTACACAGCAGGTGTTAATAGTAAAGGAAATTTAATTACCTCTATAATCGTAACAATGAATTGACGTAATCAAATAAATGTTTTCAACACAATATTTAAAGTGTTTTATGTTTAAAATGACATCGATTCTTACGTTATTGTTAAGTAGCAATTGTTATTAAAGATTAATTTGTTTTGTAAACAAAGAGAAAACGCGGATATTATTTGTAATTTAATATTACCTTGAAACGCGTACAAAATTTAATTTTATTGAAAACTGCTGACCCGGCAGTCATTGTGCTGCAACTACCTTAGTATATATATGGGATAGGTATCTTTTGTAATGAGAACATTTTCAGTAGTTACTTTATGTAAATGTTATTGTGTTACCGTGTATAATGCCCATACTATTTTTTTTTATTTCCTGGTGAATTATTTTAAGATTTTGTTTCAAATAAACTTATTCCTTGTAACTCCAGATACTTATAACAAAAAATCAGACAAACAGAAATTTGACAAACAGAAAGAAAATGTTTTTTTTTAATATAGAAGAATTGAGTAGTTGACAAAAGACGTCTTGAAGTCCATACATCTAGTTAGTTAGTAAAGACGGATATTTAGCTTCTTCAGTAGCTAAACAAATGTCAGATAATATGCCTGTTGTGAGGTGATCTCACGAAATCTAACAGAACATAGAGAAGGGAAATGTTATGTAAACCAAATAAATGTCGGTACGTATTACCATTTACCAGTTTGGTTAAAATAAGATAGTCTAGGACATCGAATTAAACAAAACATTTCATAGGTAGTATTGTAAAATTATTTTGGTTTTAAGGAATAAATAATTGCCATAAAAAAAACGATAAAATTTACGACATACAACCATTTGTCATGCAGTTTGCATATTTATGAAGTTTGAACTGCGTTTATCTGCATAAATATTGAACGTGCAAGGTTTTTTTCATCCGCTTAGTTTAAATTTAAATAAAAGCATTTATGACTAAGATTTACTAAACAAATATCATAAAATTTATTTTTAACTAGTCGACGTGCAAAAGTGGTTTGAGAAGAAGTATTGGATACATCCCAGGGAAACTAATTCAGGGTCCCAATTTAACCCAGGATTTGGATAGTCTAACTGCCAAGTTTAATGTGGTCACTAACATATACGAGTAAACGTACAAATCTTCCCCGAGTAACGTATTGTTTGGACAAAATCTATCCCATGACCTACTGAATGTGATTTATCTGAAAGAAAGGTTTAAGATATGAATGAAACAAAACATTAAAACATCTTGACAAACTGATATAATATATAATTAGTATAATAAGGACGAAGGATATTTTGACAAGATTTAGGTATTGTACCAATAAATATTACAAATATCACATAACACAAATACGACTAATACAAGGTTTCGCATCGCCTTACAAAACTTATGGCTATAAATAAATGCACGTGGAAAATTGCTACTCAAATATTTAAGGCATCTTATAAACATAAACATGTTACCTGATTTCATTGATTTAGGAAAAAAAATCTTGTTGCATAAACGGAAGATTTATTGCAATACGCATAAAATGGTCTGAGAATATTAAATAATAGCCCGACTGCGCTAGAAGGAGGGTGTGCTTTGATAGTATGTATAAATGTCCTTTTATTTGACACGCTGTACATCCCAAATGTCTTGAAGGATTTCTACTTGTGAGGTGTCATAGGATTCCTCTTCATTGTGGGACTAAGCTATTATTTTTTTATTAGGGGCAACCTGAACCCCAAAAAAATGTTAGCATTCGGATTTTCTGTATTTTTTTTAATTACTTGTTACAGAAGGACGGTAACTTTTAGTCTAAAAAAATTGCTAAATAATTTTATGACTTTATATTTAACGTTAATCCGTTATAGGTAGGCGTTTTGTACATGCATGCAATGTAAGCAGGCGTTTTAAAAGTGACACATGTATTTTTCTCAATTTTATTTCTGTATTCCAGGGGTTTGAATAACTGTATAATGTCTTCGTACTGTATAGCTAGTTAATTGCTCAAATATACAAAAAATAATGATGTTTGTAAAACTGTTGTTAGCATTTGCTTTACATATGGTAATTATTGTAAGTGATTTAGTTACATTAAAATAGTTGTAAAATTTTACAATGTTCTATGCCTCAGTGAAGCAACAAAGATCTACTTTATTGATGTAACTTCATTTTATATATTTTGTAATAAACATATCCCACATACCTAGCCCACAGTAGAATTATTGATTTTGCTACAACTTTAATAATCAATCTTTTGTAAGAACAAACTTAATACAACATAATATAAACTATTTACCAATATTTAAAGTTGTTAAAAACAAATTGTAAAATGTACTCACGTCAACCAGCTTCTTTGCATATAATCTGTTAAAAAATATATAACACTTATAACATTATCACTAACTTTGTTTGTTTGTCTTAAACCTATATCTACGAGTATTTCCGAGTCACAATGGTATTTAATTCCGAGTAGCGGATTTAAAATACTGAAACGACGCGTGCGCCTCTCGCCTGCCCGCGCTAAACATTGAATCGGCAAACGAAAGACATCTGTGATTGTTGACAATCACCCTTGCAAACGGCTTTGACTCATTATCTCGAAGTGGTTTACGCCGAGGACAAATTATAGTTAATTAAGTTAATAACAAAATTTAATGATTTATAAAATAGGTAGGTACCTAATAAACCTATATTATTTTATAAATTGCACTTTTAGTTTCTAAAATTCTGCAGGCGTTATTGTTTGATTATGTAAGCCTTGAATATAAATTAATAATTAATATCAAATGCCTTAATAATAAGATTATAAACGGGAACTAATTTCTAAAACATAATTCAAGTTTTATCTCAAACTAATGCTGATGTTAATCTATTAACATTAAAATAATCTTTAACGTTAAAACCAGTTTAGCAATGAGCAAAGATTAATAAAATTTGTAATGAGTTATTATGATGTTAAATTAATATACACCGCCATCCTAATTGTGGGAAACTAAGTTCAGAATTTGGTATGCAAATAATGCTAATTTTAATAACCTTAATATATAAAGTTTTGGTTACAAAAATGTAAATGAACACAAAGTCAGAGATGAAGTTATTAAATTAAATAAAGAAAATAACAATTTAATACACACCAACAGTAAAAGACTCCCCCCAACTTCTTCGTCTTATGGAAATTTTAGCGTACTCTAAACTCGCACTTCAAAGTGTTGGCAATATTTTTATACGGCAAACGGTTCTGTACCTAAAAAGTAAAAACGAAACCCTACTACTAAGCCTCTGCTGTCTGTCCGTCTGTCAGCAGGTTGTATCTCATAAACCGTGATAGCTAGAAAGCTGAATATGTTACCGCTATAAAAAGTTAAGGGGGGTCCCCATACAACAGAAGTGTTGTTTTCAACAAACGTGATTTTCTTTTAGAGTTGATGGTAAAGAACCCTTCGTGCGCGAGTTCGACTCTTACTTCCCAATTTTAATTTACTAACAATTTGCGTGATATGTATTGTTACGAATGAAAATACTTACCCAAGTTACGTCACAGGACACACAGACCGTGTGGCCTAATGGATAAGGCGTCGGACTTCGGATCCGAAGATTGCAGGTTCAAGTCCTGTCACGGTCGTTGTTTGTTTCAATAGGTTGAAGTAAACTTTTTATTTATTACAATATATATATATATATTGTAATTTTGTGTTATTATATTTATTGGTTTATAATTAATTATTTTAAAGCTTCTAATATTGTAATCAGTGGTGAACATTAGTAAAACAAAATAAACATTCAAACAAAAAAACAAGCGGAAATATAACATTATCATTATTATTCTCTGTAATATTTTTTTTCATATTTATAATTTTTTTTAATACAGAACCAAACGATCTAAAAGTGTATCGACATAATGGATATAGCCTCTTGCAAACCAGTTTTGCGTGATATTGAAAATTTTTTTTGTGGTCTACTAGTTTGTAGTGGGTGCAAAATAATACAAAATTAATTACTCAATTATTAATTGTACAGCAATTGCCATATATTTATAATCTTATAGAAGACTGTACTATGTCTGTTCTCTTTCTGATTGTGTTTTCTTTGTCGTGTAAGTGGCTCTATGAAAGTTCTAATTAAAATGTAATAAATAAATAATTGTCTCTTTGTATTGTCCATAGCACCACGACACTAAGAATCCTAGCGAGGGGTTTTAGTTTGAAGCGTTTCTTTATTTATCAATGATTAATTTCGAAGCATTATTCTAAGTAGGTATGTACAATCAATTTCCATTAATGCAGGTTTGTGGAGGGCTGTTATTATGCATTATTATGCCGCCCAAAGGTCTTCGACATAGTTTAACAACTATTTATTATCTGCGGAACTTGCTCTGCTAAGTTCACGGGCATACAACTATGAGGGACTTACAACTAAACGTGCCTCTCGAAGCACAGTTCACTTATCTCCAGTTGTTAAGTAAGCGTTCATCACTCGTTACGTGGCGTTAGTTTGTCGCATCGCAGATTTGGGTGAATGACGCCTACGGCTTAATTGACCTAAGCCGCTGGGCTATGACCTTTTACCTAAAAGGTACCTAAGTAGCTAATTATAATCGAAAAAATGTTTCATCTACCTGCTCTATCGGCATGGGATTAGAATCGGTACTAACCATAACACTCGCCATATTATTCAACAGCAACTGTGCTGGAATTTAGGTAGGTATAGGCAATAGAAAAAACACGATCTATGTTACTTTCGTTCCACTGTCCGTTATTGAGTCCATAAGAATGCCAGTACAAAAAAAACCTTCATGATTTAAAAAGAAAGAGTTAAATTGGGCAACAACCAATTACGTAGTTGACACGATGAAATTGCCTATTCACCTTGGGCAGTAGGGTAAGGTGACATAATAATGGGCTATTTGATCTGTTCGCTATTTAGTTCTTGAATTTTTAATTACTGTTATTAGGTCAGTCTATCAGGTTGACGACTATAATTAACAGTTATTAACGCTAAAGTTCAGAACTGTTTGTCTACAAATGTCATTACGTTACATTATTGTGAATAAGACAATAAAAGAAAATGTCAGCCAAGTAATTAATTCAGCATTAATCATAATGCCCGGTCAATACTAGTTTTGATGTAAAGTCAGATCGGGCTAACTAATTAAAAATTCAATTGACTAGACTGTATTAATAACCTTTTTCACTTATCTATTGGACAAACTAATGAAAAGGCATGATTTAGAATTCGCCTTGAAATAGCGAACCACGCAGTTGAAATGGAGTACTTTTAATTATAAGAATTGTCACGGCATTATTTAATATACCAAAAAACTTTGAATACAAGAAGTGCCTGCAGGAATCGAAGCTAGGGCCTCTTTCTCTCTTAAACAATAAATCTATTACCTACTCTTTTTTATGGGAAAAAGCTGACTAATATTCCAAGCGATATTGTTTAAAATTATGATGTAACATGAGGAATTTTGATTGTTATTTATTTAATATCTTCACACCTAGACAATTCTCTCATAACCCACTATTAAAATAATCTTCGTAGATGTATGCCCAACTAGGTTAATCGCACATGTAACTCCTTTTACTGCGGTTACGCGACTACCTCCATTATATTATCAATCTTGGACTCACAAACTATGGTTTTAAAATAGCGTACTGTAGAATGACGTAAAGTTATAGAGAATGATAGATATTTGGAAGTTTGCAAGTAAGATTGATGGTAGAATGATGACTAACCGTTCTATTCAAATTATATTCATATGTTTTGTGTTGCGGAATGAAGATGGCACTACGAGTAGTTCGTTCTTTAGTGCATTTGCCTCATATTTTTATTGATTTGTTGGTTGTTTGGATGCTTTTCATATGAGGATAATGAAAGTTTCTTAACTTTCAAGACTTCAAAACTTTGTATTCTTTTATGGTTTGTTCTTTAATTCTGACTGCATGTGCTTCGAGACCGCTAATTAAGAACTATTGCCAAAGTAACTATTTTCTAATCTGTAGATACTATTGCTCTAAAGTTATTTTTTTTAATTTGTTCTATTTAGCTCGCAGTTTTACGAAAACCTTGTAATGGAAATCACACATTTTTATGTTGTTC
>LGAG01000622.1:259162-279889 GCA_001278395.1 Lerema accius | reverse complement strand
AAGAACTATTGCCAAAGTAACTATTTTATAATCTGTGCTATTGCCCTAAAGTTATTTTTTTTAACTTGTTCTATTTAGCTAGCAGTTTTACAAAAACCTTGTAATGGAAATCACACATTTTTATGTTGTTCACACTTTTAATGTTTAAGTGATTTCATCACTTCTACATCACATAGTTAAATATTCACAAAAACTTTTATAAAAATTAATGATTTTGTTTTAAAACGTACAATGAATGAACGAACTGTGATAATTGTGAAAATCATAGTTAAAATTTTATTGAAAATACATTTGCCCCATTTATGCCCGTTATTTAAGATATCTCCTACGTTTTTGAGTCACGTCTCCTATTTATGAGCAATCCAGGAGAGAGTTGGATACAATGCAACTATAGTGCTCGTAAAATGTAACCACAAACATTTGCGTAACCGGTATTGTTCTAGAGAAAGTTGTCAATTGTTGCTATGATCTAATACCGCTGTTTGCTTTGCGTTCATTTTATTGCCCTTTTGCGGTTACTATTTAAGACGCAAACTTAATCGTATCTCACCGTTCCATCGTGGATCGTAGGTAATCTATACTTCTATACTAATAGTATAAAGCTGAAGAATTTGTTTGAACGCGCTAATCTTAGAAACCCCTCACATTGTGAGAGGAGACCCGAGCCCAGCAGTGGGACAGTTATAGGTTGTAATGATGATGAATCTTAGAAACTACGGGACTGATTTGAAAATTTCTTATAGTGTAAGATAGTCCATTTTTCGAGGAAGGCTATATCATCACGCTAAGATAAATAGGAAGGGATCACCATAAAAAAATAATGTGAAAAAGACAAAACGACGCGGGCGGAGCCGCTGGTGATTGCTAGTGTTGTCTATAACATTAAAGCCTAGAGCTGTAACTATGCTAGTACGAATGAGGTAACTGATGGGCGCCACCAGTTTATTTTCAGGGAAGTGAATCTGCCTCTACTCATTCCTACTATAGGATATAGAACTATACATGTATAGCATGGGGATAACAGAGTTGCGAGTATGAAGTGCTTTTTCTAATGCGTTTCATTCGTTACCATTATGGATCAGTCTAGTAAAAATATGTTTTTTTTAAATAGGCTATATTTTACTTTCGAAGCCTTTTTGAATTACTTCGGATAGCAAAGCTATTTTATTTGTTATGGTAAAGGTTGGTAAAGAGCTATGTGGCTTTAGATTGTTGATAAATAAGCAGATGGGTGAAATTCCTCCTAGTTCTCTGGGTCAAATGTAAGTTAATCCCCAATATACGATAGACAACAAAGTATCGAATAAACAAACACATATTTAAAAAGCTTTTATTACTAACATTAATTATAGGACGATAAATAAATATCACATTCAAATTTAACTTATTCTAGTTTTAATATTGTATAACTAAAGGTATTAGTCTGTTTTGTATAATTGATTTGGACGGAGTTCAAACAACTGATTAATTACTAAGCCCGTTGTGATGTTTTTTGTTCTGTAGGCCGATTATTTATTAATGATTAACATTTTCTATTATAATAAATGTTAATTTAATTTAACAGTCAGTTCATTAAAATGTAAAAGGTATTTACTGAGGGCTTAAAGGAAATAATAACGATCAATACTGACTTCGTCTTAAGTAGGGGTTTGTTTTACAGATTTTTAGAAGCAAAGTGATTAATTAGGGCAATAATTATGTTATCCGGTGAATAGAAATAATTAAGTACACGGGGCTATATTAACAATCTCTTTTACTTAGTAGGTAAAGTAATATATCTTTACCTACGTATTTTATTGAACCTGCCTTCATTAAACAAAATATAAGGTTGAGTTGGTTGTCAGTTGTTGGTAAAGTTGGTTGTTGGTTGTCGGTTGTTGCTAAAGTTTGGTTGACTTTATCAACCCGGAAGGAAGAACACCTCAGTGTTCCCATCATAAATACCACATATATGAATATCTACATACATACATAATACTAGATTTTTTACTTTGTCCATTTCATAAAATACACTAAATGAAGTTATTATGTCATTAAGTACATAGTATATTACACATATTGTTGCCATCATTATCGTAAAAATTATGTAATTTTGAATAACAATAATTTATTAGAATATAACTAAGATAACTTTACACATAATTATGCTTATTTTTTACAAAATGTACTTTAAATTGTAAACATATTTTTATTGTCATTTATAAATCGAAAAACTTGATTCAAGACGTTTTGCGAGGTACGTTTTTATTGTACTGTGTATATATTATAAGTATTTTTAATTGGCTAAGATCATAATTATAAGGCTTATATTAAAATCGGTTCATTATACTATGCGGTTTTCAGTTACATAACAATAATACAATTAAATACATGCTTCTTATTATATTCCGAACATTAATAAGTCGTATTAACACATAAACTAAATTTTACTTAAATTACCTTATCAGTATTTTCTGAAGCATTTTAGAGCAAAACAGTATGAAAAAATTAAGTAACTAAGCAACATATCACATTGTTATAGTATTAAGATTTTGTTTAAAACACGACATAAAATTTAATTTTTATTTCTCTAAGAATTAACTTACTAACGATATAAAAAACAGTAATCGATTATTAAGGTACTTAAACATTTTGTGCATTGTTCGTTTCGTGTTTTACTTACAAAATTCTACAAAATCTTTATTATATAAAAAAATATCTACATCTATAAGTGTACTTCTATACAATGGCAGGCTGTAATTAAATCCTATGTGATCCTACATTACACTATTTGAGCTTTCAACCTATTACCGTGTCATTGGATAATAAAGTCCCGTTGAAAACCATTTCCAAAACGGGTTGCTGATCAAATTTCTCGATCATACTCTTGATAGAAACGTAAGAGCCAGCAAAGAGAGCAGTAAGAGAGACGAGAGAAATGAAGATATTCTTCCACAGGATCCAGTAAAAGGTTCCAAGGCCTCTATCCCATTTGTGGACAGTTTCAATAATGGCTGGAGTGAGGAGACCCAGGCTTGAGAGGAAGATAGCTCCGCAAAGACCGATGAAGAGTTCCAAGTCGGGGAATGCTGCAGCAATAGCGACTGGAACAATAAATAATTAAAATTGGTATTAATTATTAATAATAAAATTTGTTTATTTGGTTACTACTTCATCCTGTTGGTACATGTTGTTTATAAAAAAGAAAATTAAACAATATCTACATATTAATATGAGGTTTCAAGTTTACGTACCGTTTTAAGAATAATGCATGCACGTACGAATTTGAGATTTGCTTATACGGAGAAAACGTGCATTAACCTATTTAAGTTTTACATAATTACATATGCTTATTACTTATATTCCTTAATACGGTTCCAATCGATCTCAATCTAGTCCTAATGAGTAATGGTTAAATTTCGACCACTGAAACGGTTTTCTTCCTCTAATCAAATAAAATTATTCCAGTTTTTATTAAAAAAATACACGACAAGATAAAATACGGTACATTGATATTTAAAGTCAATATTATTCGAGAAGTTCTCTTTGTATAAGAGAAGGAAAAAGTAACTTCCGCTCCCGAAATGATTTTATATCAAAATTTCATTATAAAAACAATTTATTTCTGTCATAATTCTTATCTTTCCCTCGTCTCTTTGAAACATTTAATTTGATTTTCTGAAGCACCTGGTTGGTTATTACCGGTAATATTTCCTTATTACGACAAGACCCATTAATAATTGTGAGGCAATAATAAAATTAATTATTGACATAAAAACGTAAGATATAATATTAAAAAAAATAGGACAAAGATAAATTTATAGTTTCTTTTGCCATCAGAGATTGAAAATATGCAACAACACATTGTCTGGGTAAAAATATGCAATAAACTTTTGTACTATAGATAAGTTAAGCTGTTACGAAACAACTGAAAAAAAGTTCTGCGCTATATTGCATACATACGTCTTTATCTTTTATACGATAATTATTTGACGTCTCGTTCTTACTCTAACCAAACACCACGTCAGTTTAGTTGTTTTCGTGTACCTATAATTTATTTTTCTATAATGTCATTGGCTACAACAGAAACAATCTTTGTAGTATCTATATCAATTATGAAATCACCTCACCTGACCCAACAACTGCAGCAGTCCTAATTGAAATCTGAGTAATGTTGTGGTACCGAACGGCGATCTTTTGATGGAGTTGCCTCCAGATCATCTCCATGGGCACGTAGAATTGGAGACTGTAAGTGAAGAGGATTGCTAGCGCCATCAGGATCTTCGCACTTTGGGCAAGTCTGCAATGGGTAAAACAAATGTAAAAAACAGAAACTTGTACGTAATATAACTTATTTTATATTATGAAGTGGTCATTATCTTTTGCCTCTACTTCTGTCAGTCAAAAGTGACTGATATATGGGTGCCGTAGGTAAATAGCTGTGTGACCGCTATTGGTAAAGATACTTGAGGGTTTCTGTGCTTTGGAGGGCACGTCGCTACATAACGGTAGTTAAGCCATATCGCTGGCCTCCGGGCGGCTTGAAATAATCCGGCATTTCGGCACTTTTTTGGCCATTGATCCGCACTAGAACATGCTCTAAGCCTTCTATTTTAAGGAGAAACTCGTTTTATAAGTGGGCTACTAATAGGTTGAGACCAAATGATACTCACAACTCATCTTCAGGAAGGTTCAATGTAATGCTGCCACGCGCATTCTCTCCAAACTTGATGTATCCGAAGAACCCGACAATTCCGTATAAAGAAATGACGATCGTCATTGCCACGTTCAAAACGCCGGGACAGCCAAGGAAGTGTTCAGGTCTGGCCATCTCGTTTTCAACTGGCATCACCACACCGATTCCCTCCATAGCAAAGATTACGGTGCTAGAATAAACAGAAACTAAGTTATAAAGGTAATATCATTCATCTATATGTACCTTGGCATGTTTGTAGTTTTTGTGATAACCCTGATTAGATATAATAGGAGACTTCTGTTATACGAGAAAAAGTTTCGTTTTCTTTCTATTAGATGATTGGTAAAATGTTTTTAAAGCAATGTAAAGGAGATCCACTAATACAAATTAATTTAATAATAGATACAAAAAGTATTGCTGGGAACCTTAGAAATTAAATACAATAAGTTACCTTTCAGCTACACTAAAAACACTTTACAGCTACTCTAAAAAAAGGAAGCTAAAAAGTAGCATATTCAGCAGCCTAGACCTCATATACATACAAATTGGTTCGTAAAATTATTGTAGAATAAATTTCATAAAGGAATTCTTTAAGGGTCGTAAAGACAAACAAAGCAGATTCCAACAACTTTAGAATAAATACACCAAACGAGATTAATTTTTCCTTTGACAAAGGTAACTTCGTTTATTAAAACGATGATAAAATCCAATTACTTAAAAAAAGTCAATTAAAGCAAGTAGGTTACAAAGTTTTTTACTTCGTTACGAGTGAAAGACTAATTGCTAGATTTGACGATAGTTTTGTTTACTGAGATACTACTTTTTACAACTTATTTTTTTTGGAGTTTGAAGAGCACAAGTTACAAAATAGTAAATTTATTTCATTTCATCTGCTCTTTTCAGGATTGAAAACATATCTATGAACTGGAAATAATCAAATACAACTCAAACTAGGATTGAAGAATTCTATAACTGAATTTGTATTGGTTTTATCGCTTGAGCTAGAATTCGACTTATTCATTTTCATTTAGATACTATTTCTAACTCATTCGTACACAGTTCGAAGTCCGCAAATTTATCAGTGCTTAAATTGAGTTTAGATTGTGTCTCGCCATAATACTTCAGCCTATTCGACATTTTGTTCATTTTGTTGAGACAGTGTTTATTTACAATGATTACAGAATAGATGATTGACAGTATGATAACTGTATCTACGACCCATTGAATGGTGGTTTGTCATGGAAACCATTTTGCAGTATTGCTTGGAATTTTCTTTTAATCATGGCTTACCTCATAAACAAGGGCCATTGGGTCACACTAGCAACCATGGTCCTTTCAGCTGGGCTTGGCATGTCACTGAACAGGTAATACATGGTGATGATGAAGCAGATCACCAGTAGAATGTTGGCGATCGCTGAGAACGGGACCAGCCACTTGAGGTTCCTTATCTGGCAGATCAGCACTAACGGGACCAACGTCAGAGCGCAGTATGTCTCCACTGACAGTTTGTAATCAGGCACATATTGGTCGAGAACCTGCGAGATTAGAATACTAGAATACACGCGATTTTATTGTGAAGGTAATTTAAGAGAAGAAATCTGTGAACTCAATTATGGTTATTCTACAAATACGTTACGTCTTTAATAAAACGAATTCTTATATTTCTATTGTCTTTAGGATAATTATTTACTATCTCGTCCGTACTCTAAAGGGAAAACAGAATTGCGCAGTTCAGTTGAAAAAGGACTCAAAATTTTGTTTGTCGTTGATAAAATATTTACTTTGCAACTTACATCATTATTTCGAATAACAAAGAGAAATGTAGTTCCGAGCGTAGGATGCAATATGTAAGTTTACCTCCTTGAAGTTCTCAGCAATAAACACGATGTAGACACAAAGTGCAGCTAGATAGGTGCAGGTGAGGGCGTAGTCTATGAAAGTTCTGGAAACCAAAATTACATTTAACATTTTGTGTTCACAAGTTCTTTTCATAAAACATTATAATCATAATAATTAAAACATTTTTACCCAACTGTGCTAAAAGGGTGAGGTTTTTCGGCGTATGTATTTATGTATGTAAGAACAAAAAAACTTGTCAGCTAAAAATTGGGAGGGTAAAATAAAAAAAATTGCGTCATCATTGCCACAATAGAGCGGAATCCAACGTGGATGACATAATTGCATTGACATAATAGGTTCGTTGCTGAAAGTAAACTTGCCCACGATAATGAAGTATAAGGAAAAGGACACAATGGGTAAAGAAATAATGTAACAGACATAGACTAGGATATACTAAAGATATTACTTAATTTAAATATGTTAATAACTGGGACTATAAGACTTATTGTTCTTACAGCATGTTTGAATAGTTGTTGAATCAGAGTTAGAAAAGGCAGATGCATTATATTGTAAAAACTTTCATTTCACTCACAATCTGTATGTGATGGTAGTTATCTAAACAACACGACTATCCACCAATTACTTACGAACTGACAATAACGAATGTGATTCAGTCCCCTAACGAAAATAGAATTAAAAACTTTTTCTAAAACTACTTGAGAACCAGTCACTGTGAATTGCGAATCAAAAGTCGAAGACAAATAATTAAGATTGGGGTGAACGTTTCGTCGATTTCATTAGCTGACTGTAGAATCATTTAGGTAATTAAATGTGTGTAATTTCATTTCGCCTTTCAGACATGAATTGTACATACAAGCCTAATTGCATTACTTTCTTTCTAAATTGCTTTTCATTCGAAAATCTCTGCAGCCATGCCTGAGTTGCGTTGAGATTGAATTAGTTGGTAGTAATATTTATACTAACAATATAAAGCTGACGAATTTTTTTGCTTGTTTGTTTGTTTAAACGCGCTAATATCAGAAACTACTGGACCGATTTGAAAAATTAGTGTAAGATAGTCCATTTAGCGAGGAAGGCTATAGGGCCTATAGTGTAGGCTATATGACATCACGCTTAGATGAATAGGAGAGGAGCAGCAATAAAAAATATTGCGAAAACGGGAAAATTATGCAGGTGGAGCCGCCGGCGATTGGCGGTACATTATACATCTCACCAGTAAACTTATATTATCAAGACGTCTTCCATTGTTTAAAATAGGGTACCAAGAGCAAAGAAGAGTTAATTGTGCTAAAAGATGGATGTAGACTTACATCCTCAATCAGCACCAATTGAATAGTTCAAGGTAATTATTGGGAATCGAACTGGGTCTTATTTAGCGAAGTGATGTATTCAAATGTGATTTTGTATCTATTCAAGTTGATCTGATACCAAATTCTATTCCAGTGACTGGAAATAAGTTATTGGAAATAAGCCTCACGATAGTTAAGGCAAACAGTAGACATGTTCCAAAACTTGGTGAAAACAGTATGAGTTTGTAATATTAATATCTGTAGGGACGTCGGGCGTCTGGACGAGGCGAAAACGCCTTAGGATATATTAATCCAATTAAGTATTAGGCTAGCGCTTTGAGTATTGGTCTATAAATACTTTGATATTAAACCGTATCTTGTCTTCGAATCCTTGCCTTCACTTTATGCGTAGAAATAGACTATTACTTCTGTAAAAGAAATTTGTGACAAAACTTGCTCAAGAGTTCTCCGTATATTTCTTAAAGGTGTGAAGTCTACCAACCCGCTCATGGCCAGCGTGGTGGACTATGGCATGTATCCTCTCACACTGAGAGGTAACTCGAGCCCAGCATTGGGACAGTTGGGTTGTGATGATGATGATGAATCTAGAATACGTGTTGTTTAGGGAAATATGCTCTCGTTACTCTGCGTTCTGTGTAGCGACACAGCGGGTCCACTAGTAAGAAATATATTTAACGTGAAGTATCTTTTTACCTAGCAAAATTAGCCCAAGGCCGCAGTCTCTTAGGTCCGTACTCGAAAGCCGCCCCGCAGGTTTCAGCGAAGCCCATAGATGGCTTCTTGGCATCGATGCACACTTCCTGAGACGTTTGTACCTGTTGAGAACATCTTGATTAAGACATTAACTCAGATAATGTAAGAAGCATTTCGTTAAAATCAAAGGCATAATTGAATCACTCTCTCTCAAGTACATAGTATCCCTGTTACAAATAATGACCGTGGTAATATCGACTATTGATTAGTAGAACATTGTGCAAGTTTAGAACGAGCATACCAGATTTAGTTCTGAAAGTTATGTGCTTATTAATCTATGGACGTGAGCAAAATCATGAAGTATTGTGTTCTACATCAAATACGACCTAATATTGCGACTAGATATAATTTGCAACAATAACCATTAACCACTGTTTTTAGAAGGGAAGTCTTACTTTATACAAAAAATTTGATAATTAGATATCGAACAAGGGACTTTTTAACCGAAACGCAAATGCTTATGGGCTACAAAGTCGTTAATTGGATTCGTCGAGAGCTTACTCCGCTAAGCTCTTTAGGCTTCTAATTGCTATTTCAGGCAGCAAGTCCCTTGGGCAGTGACGGTTTATTTATATAGGGATCAACTGACCTTTAGACAATTCACTGGTATCGGAAATGTGTAATATTTCACAAAACTTCCCCGTAATATTTCACATTGCTTCCATAAAATTTGCTCTAAAGGAATTTGTTAAAAGAAAATTGCATAAAGCTTCGTATGGAGTACAGTAAGTTTCACAAAATAAGATGCTCGTGAAAATTGTTTCTCTGTTGCTTTGTTGGGCAAGCATTGTTTATTGAAATATTTTTAATATTACTTATTAAAAATTTTGTAGTTCCGACTCGCCTGACATAATAATAGAATTAATAACATAATAATAATAGTAGAATTAAATTAAGTAGGAACTTTTAACAATGAACGTATAAATTACAAAACAGTCACTTAATTAAAAATAAAATGACAGAAAAGCTGTCGATTTTTTAAGATACATTGGCTGCCATCTTTCCAGAAAGTAATTGTAAATGTAAATTTCAGCCAAAACAAAAAAGCAATTTTACTAGGATTCAAAGAAATAAAATTTGCGGTAAACATTCTTTAATATCAAAATAATACGCGGAAAAAGCCATTCGGGCTTCACATGACCTTTTTATAAACCTGTTCTGGATGAATACTAGATGTCCTTGGAACTAGCACAGTGGGGATCTCCGAACAGATGGCATAATTAATAAATACTCGGAAGGCTTGTGTTTATTCCCGTGAGAACTGATAACCATGTCTGGAGGAAAGCCCAAGCCATACTTTCATTGCTTCGAACTTAAATAATACAGGGAAAATGGAATATGGTGATTCAAACTTAGATATTTTTCCTGTTGTTACTAAGTGCGTAATGATATATAACAGTTTACTCACCAAAATGTACACACAATGCGTGCAGATGAAGCCAACGATGAGGGTTCCCACGGCTCCTACTGCCAAGCCAGCGTTCTTGAAGGCAGCTGGCATGGCCAGGATACCAGACCCTAGTGATGACTTTAGCAGATGAGCTAGGGAGCCTATGGTGCTGAAAGACAATCGTTGGTGTATGTTAAGGGCGTCCATTAACTTGGAGCGTTTTGGTGATTTTTAGGCAGGATCCAGTGAGGCGTTTGGGAATTCTCGGAAGCCCCTCGCTTTGAACCAAAAGATGTGGTGAGGTTTATTTAAATGTATGTTATTAGTATACATGCGTTGGACTATTAGAAAAAATTTAAGAAGATGGTTTACTCATTTTAATTACTTCACTCGCAACTTTACTCAGATGCTACTACTTCTATTACAAAGTTAAAGACAAAGAAAATAAAACAAACCCACATTAAAATGCGTTTGATACGAAGTTCTTAACGTTTACCAGTCAGAGATATTGAAAGACTATTAACCAAACTATAAATAAATATGCATAATAAGTTATCTTTGAATTTCGACCGCAGAGCGGGTCATCTTATTTTAAATCTTTTTCAATTTTTTAAACTGAAATATGACACTTACGCAATTTCAAGGAAGTTCTCTACCTTTTAATATAACCATAAAAAAGTTCATCTGTTATTATAATTATATTGGAGGCTAAAAACATACTGATAAGGAGATCTAGATTTAGCCAACCAAAAACAGTTATCTTGCCAATAAAAATCTTGCCTATTAACCTTTTTATATTCTTGTGAAGTAATAAATTTTATTTACGATTTGTAACACACCCACGCTTGCTTTGAGAAACTTATAACATTGCAAATAACATTCTGAAACAACTATTTCTCAACAACTGGGATACTTTTTATCCAGAGAAATGAAATTGTTCTTGCTGAATGAAATAGAATTTTAGTTTAGTTGTTTAGGACGTTACTTTTAAATGAAATGTATTTATAGTAGAATTTCAACGATCCTTAAGCCTACTTAGGAAGGACTATACCTACATCGAGTCATTCTGTTAAAGAACGGTGGGTTCGGGATAGCTGTTAAAACCTCTAGGATATCTTTCCTTAATTTCAATTTTATATTGACAGACGAAAAAAATATATAGACTCAGTTTTCAGAAAAAAAGCGTGTCGAAAAAAACATTAAACGTTAACATGTTAACGTAACATGTAACGTTAACATGTTAACGTTTACCAGCAAAGTGCTTAGCAGATCGTGCTCGATGACACGTCAGATCGTAAAAAAAAGAAAATAATTTTCTTCTCCTCTTTGTTCTGAATGACTGAGTCTATTAAATTTTTTTATTCAGAGCCTGTATTGTAGGAATCTTTCTTAGGCTTTGAATACCTAATAATAAATAATCATATAACCGTCAAGGGTAAAGATGAATGATGATTGATGGAAAAGTTTAATGTGACTCTGGAATCCATCTGGAGTTTGATAGGTTGTGGCAAAATTACTTCCATTTAACTCACTTTGTAATGGACTACAAGAAACTTCGCGATTCGGTTCAAATTAAACGTAATTGATGCTTCGGGCGAGGAACTTTATCAGTCTAAAGATTTTCTACACAACTGTAATTCAATAGTAATTTAATTAACAAAGAAAGTTACTATTTAGGTCAAGCACTTACTCTGAACAGTGACTGTGATACAGAAAAAAACAAATATTTTATTAATGTAAAGAAATTTGAATTCTATATAATAATTATATTAATTTAATCCCCTAGAAATAAGAGAATAAGAGAGTTAACGAAATCAATTAAATGCAACGATGCCCAGTTTAGAAACTTTGTACCTATAATATAAACTTGTAACTATTTTTTTGTAAATATAGTGTAGATTATTTTTTATCTGACAATGTTAATTTAAAACCTATGTGTCAAGTTTCAGCTTTTTCCGTTAAACGGTTAGGGCGAGAAGGACTTACAAACATCCAAACATACTTTCCTAACGTCTTTACAAACTTTTACATCTATAATAATATTAGTAGGAAGTAGGATTAAGTTTCAATTTAGTAACTTACGATGTAGGGTGCTCTACTTTTCTGTGTTCGAAGGGGTTGTACGCTTTTTCATTAATTATTTCCTTAGAACCTAAACTTAGCGTCGACTGGAAACCAGGATTTGTCGCTAAATTCGCTCTGAAAAAAAAAACAAGTGCTTAACATTTTTTTTAAAGAGTTATCATGTTTTAAAAATGTAGTTTATGTCACGTCTTCAAAGACTAATTTAATGAAACTTCGGTAAAAAAATTGAAATTAAAAATACTTACGTCGAATTAAAATTGTCTAAAACAATAGTCCCTTTCTTTTCGTCGTGTCCCATCTTGCTTGTGTTGTCTGTAACAATAAAATAATACAAATATTATCCATCAATGTAATATAACTACATTAAATTAATGTCGTCGCTTATACAAAAAGTAAGGTAGAGCAATTTCTGATTGAGGCACGCACGACTTTGAGACTGATAGTTAAGGTTAGCATGTATCAGAAGTGTAAAAAAGTAAATTTATTAACATGACGTGTTAAAATATAGTTTCTATTGCCTTTCTTCGCTTTGTAAACTTTGACCAAGTGATAACAAACTTGTACGTGTCTGCATTATTCTTAAAATGTATTCAAAATTGAAGCCTTCACGTGTACTTGATCTGATCAATCCACTTAGGTGTTACGAGTAGATTACATTTCCGTTTTCATCATATTTAAATAACAATTCCTAGGTATAACAATAACAATATAAGTATAAATTTACAATTGAATTTTTATTGCATCAATTTTATTCTTTCGTTTACGATCAGACAGTTGAAGTGATCAGAATTCGGTTGATTCCATCTAGTTGAAAAAAATGGTGATAAAATCTTATTTATTCTGCGACAGGCGACCGAATTTGCATCACAAACGTATTTTGTATGATAATAAGTAATTTTTATGTTTCCCAGACGAAGAAAAAGTTTTACTAATAATTCGATAATGTATTCTTTAATGCTAGATTAATCTTTCATTTTTAATAAGCCCGCCCTCGGTTCGTTTCGGTATACATTGCACTCGTTATCCTGTGGATATAAAGTCTTGTCCTATAAGCTTTAAATATGTTTAACTCTCATCAAAATTAGACCAATTGTTTAGGTAGGCTTGATGCACCTATAGTCAGACAGACGATAAATAAATTAAAAAAATATTGTAATCGACTTACTTATAGTAGCGAGTTAAATCGCTTTACAATTACAAACATTTTACGACAATACGGTTTGTTGTTAAGTTTTGAAAACGTAGTTCTTCATCCTATTGAAGTTGTCTGAACTGTTTGTATTTTATACTACAAAGTTGCAGCGTCATTAAACTGCTTTAGTCGAGCTTTAAGATAAACGAGCTTTTCAGTAATTAAACAAGCAGGGAACGAATTTGCGATGTAGTATAGGACTTATTACAACGGAAGCAATCAAAACGGCGGTATGTGTTGATTCTAAGTAATCGGCAAAGTTAAGCAACTTTACGCGCAAGCGAGAAATGTATAGGTGAACGCTAATCGTGAAATTTTTTAAGCGCTTTTGTGCATCGAAGAGTATGTTAAGATAGCGGTTCAGGTTATTTTCTTTAGTCACTTCGAAGGTTTTTGGGTGGCATAGAACTTCCGATGCTTGGTATGATCACTGTCCGACTTTTAACTTGACACGGACATTCCTACGCTTAACCGCAGTGAAGTAGCGTGGAGGAGTAAGTTCTAGGTCGTGAGTTATAATGAGGGTTATGAGTTGAGGCATTCTTTTATTATAATCTTAGAATTTTATCCATCTGCACCATTTAACACATACAAGCAATCGCACTGATAAATAAGACTAAAAAAATTATTAAGATGTTCTTCGCTGAGTTTACAGGTAAAAAAACTTGATAAAATTAACTCATAAAAAGTATTCATAATTACATAAATTCTTAATCGTTGTAATGTTTAAAATATCGTTTTAATTGACGGAATCATGACAAATTAATGCATCAATTTTAATGGTTAAATAATTACGTTTTTCTTCTTGAAATATTTAGATCAATGAGAACTGAAAAAATGTAACTTAGGAAATAAGTGGGTAATTCTTAATTTTGTCACCCAGAATATCTTAATCGTTTGATACAAATCCACCTATAAATTCCTTCGTAGCGTTCATGCCAATAACGCCAGCATGAAAATTTGCTATTAACTAATTACTATAATTAATATCAAACTTGATTGATATGGCAATGATTTATGTTTTAATCTTAAGTTTTTTTATGGCAATGAAATGAAAGAAAATATCTGAACAGGGGATTTATTAGTTGTAAGTCGCCATCGTGCCGAAGCACTCATGCGAACCGAACTACATATTATTAACATCGATATATTTATCTGTCACATAAATATCTGCCCCGGCCGGGAATCGAACACGGGTCCCCTCGCTTCGCAAGCAGGGTTACTACTAACTAGGCTATGGGGTCATCCAATAATGGGTTGAGTTATAAAAGGTCTGAAATATTATATTTTCATGCCTGTACAAAATTAAATGTCGTATCCAGTTTAAAATTGATTTTTGTTTTCGACTCTGTGTAAACTCGTTGACAGACGTGTCGGAATCCACAGAGGAGATGACGAATGTGGGCTCCCTTTTTTGGCGGCAAATATTTCGGCGGGAGTCAACGTTCCTTTAAAAGTTTCTTCTTAAGACCGGTTTCACAACGTAATTATCAAGTTAGGTCAAGAAACGATATTTTGTTTGTGTTAAGCTTTGCTGTATAAAGTATTTTGCGATAATACTACCTACTTATATTATGCATTTAGCCTTAGATTTAGATATAAGCTATTTATCTACAAAGTTATGTGTACAAAAAATATGATTAAGTCTAAAATAATATTGGATTAGGGGTTTTGGTGCAAAATTGCGCTTTTTTGGGATTGAAAAAAAAATAAGTTTTTTATTATACCGACTATTTTTTTTATAATCTGAATATTTGCTTTCGGTATTGACCGCATGAAATAACAGCGACTTTACATGTATTTAAACCTCTGTTATTTATGATTGGAATCGATTTTCAGGTGAGTATAATTATTTTACTCGTATATTATTTTGCTACCCTACTACCAACTGGGCTATCCTAACTATTATGTAAAATAATATTTATAAAGTTGTCACTAAATTAAAGCATATTTTCCTTAAAATTGTTTCTGTGTAGGTAGTCGATCATAATTAGGTGCGCAATACTACCGCACATATACGAGTATATCTAATATTCTTCGAGTATTATTATAGCTCACTGCCTAATATGTTACCATGGAATGAGTAATCTAAGCATTATAAGTCTGAGATAATTGGATTTCTTCTAACAAAAATTAAAACTTGTTACAACAAAGGAAATAATATACGAAAATGAACATAAGAAAACTGCTTATAGATTAGTATCGATATGGGTTAATTTTAATAACAGCAGTGTTGCTTATTAATCCGGGAGAATCTCTATAACGAAGCTTACGTCAAAGAGTAAATGTTTTGTATGTCTATAGCAAATATTGAATACTGCGGAAACAAATTCTGCGAATTCTTGATTGTGGCCGGCAAGGTGACAGAAAACCTTCCGCGTGCTAACGATGATTCGCATATTTACGTATATTAAATCACTAGGTGATTATTTACTAGCTAACTTATTATACTAATAACTGAGGTTTGCTTTTAATTTTACACGTTTACGCAATAATTTCGTGGAATTAATGTGCGAGATGATTTGGCTATTTGTTGAAACCAATGTTTTGACCTGGCGATTTAACCCTAATGACGCTGAATTCAGAATTCAATTTAATTGCGAAATTTTGACGCGTTTAGATAGCTTCTTGTGGAATAATTTACTATTCAATTTTCATGTGCATTAATGCATTAAGGAGATAAAGTCTGATGAATGAAACGAAAGTTTGATGGTTTGTTTAGTTAGAAATAAGGTAAATTATTTCTTAATGTTTTCCATCGCAGTGGATTCGTTATTTAATATTAAAAGGTACCTGTTGGCTATGCAAATACTGATCGGTGGCAGGCTGAAGAGTCTTTACGCTACGCTGGCTATAGCTGGAGCAGATATTTATTTGACAGATAAATGTTTGTTCTCGGGTCATGGGTGTTAGTGATGTGTTATTTGTGTTATCCATGCCATCCGCGACACAGGGAATCCTACTGCAGGGGTATGAGTGTGTTAGCGATTTTTTTTTGCTATCTCCATTGGCCTTTACAGCTTTACGCGGATGAGTTGAAGCTGTTGGCGTGCTATGTATGAACCGACTACTTCAAGCTGCTCGTGAATGTTTGTCGGTTTGAAGCTAGTGGCACTGACAGTTTGAAGTAGGTTTGTCTATTTCCAGCTTTATGTTCATTTTATAAAGAACTCCATGTCTTGATTTTGCTTATAAACTAAATGTTTAAGCCTATTCTATAAAGAATGTATTTGAGCTGAAGCATAACAGAACCTTCGAAAAGAACAATACTCATTTTAAATTGCATTTGACGTGTTAATTGCTGTTGGATGTAAGTAGTTATTGAAAACAATAGTAACACATATAATAGCCATTTACGTATGTAATCACCATGAAAACAATACGAAACAATTCGATAAGAACGAATGTTTATACAAGTGTTGATCATGAAGGTAATAATAATATAATTAACGGTACAATATCATGGTCGTATTGGCCATGATGACTAAATTAAGAATTTAATAATTTCTTGCAATTTATGTTAATTATAAAGTTAGATTACTTAAGATGCAAAAGTGGCAAACTCTTGTGTTATACTTAATTTGTAAAACTTATAATGACATTAAAAACTAAGAAGTTTGAACTTATAATGATATTAAAAACTAAAAAGTCTTCTAAGAAGAAGAAAGGATTTAAAAACAACGTCTTTTTAGTTTATGTTTATGACACAAATAGTCCCTGACTTATAATTGACGATGAAGTTATCCTAAAAAAACTAACTATGAATTGGATTTATAGGTCTTTTATTATCAGGATTGATAGGACACGTCCATAAATGCATTCACGTATCATCGTACGAATTTTGCTGTAACCTATACGTGATTTTGCAGGAATACGAAATGATGAGAGAAGACACTCCATCGATATGAGTTGTGATAATCGTGATAACTTCATTACGACGGTCACGAATCTGACTAAAATCTCATCTATCTATCTTTAGATATGTATCTGTAGATTTGTAGAGCTATAGTCCTACACGCATAGCTCTGGATATATCCAGTAATATTTTATACGACAGATAAATTTTGTTACCTCCTAAGTAAGCCACCGAGAAGTTTTCCGCGCGTATCGTATCGACTATACGATAATTATTTGCTGTCTCGTTCATTAATAAAAAAAAGTGTAGTGGACATGCTTATCCTTAAAATGTTGAGAATCGCTGTGATAACGTAACTAATTATTACACTATTGCGATTTTATTAAGACTCGACTGTGGTTCAATAACCATGGTTACAGATTTCTATTTTGGAAGAATGTACAAATGCTTTAAGTAGGTAAATTACCAAGATCTCGAATGAGCAAAACTTTTCTGCCGAGATCCAATTTCGACTAAAGCACTTTTAAATTAGCAGACTTCGCTCCCTGAAGGCTGTACCTAACAGTTTTAACAAATGTTAAGATAAGAAAAGTGTAAAATGCCTAATATCTGAACCTATTATTTTTGCTCTTGCTGTCATTATGGTCGTCCTTATTGGTCACCGCTTTTCAGCAAGTAACCCGTCTACTGCTTCGTGGGTATATCGAAAAAAGCTTTTGGCATCACTCATAACCCTTCAATATTGCCAATATCGGTTACTATTAAATACTCCAAGTCTCAACCGCAGTCAAAGTTGTCAATTGTAAATTACAGAGTTATGAACGTTGAGAATGTGCTTAAATGACATTTAGTTCAGCTTGTATGACTGGTTTGAAGCCTTCGTTTTTCTTTGTTTAACTTTATTCTTACGTTCACTTTGTAACTGCACCAGAAACTTTTATTATTTAATAAGTAAAAAAACTACCTACGTACTACTGCCTCAAAATATACATAGAGTATGTAATATTTGCGAGGAACATACACTAGGTACTCTATACTAAAGAGTAAATGTTGTATACCTGTTTTACCTAATTTTGTATACGTTGTACGTTGCTGTCAAAAGGTAGCTTTGAAATTTGCTTCTCCATATTATCATATTTCCACTGCTCCAACATCACCAAAGAACGCCAAGAACATTTTGAATGTATTAATATAACATGCATTTAAGTAAAATATGCGAATATGTAGGGAGGACATCGCATAATAATACACGATGTTTGATAGACTTCTTTATGAAGAGATTAGTGGCAAATACATGTAGGTACGTTAGTTAGGCTTTGATGTGAATATGTGTCTTTACTTGTTTTGCTAGCATACGCGGGCAATCCTAAAAACTTAATTATAACAAAATCGGGGGACACAGATTGGTGGTGTAATTTCGAATCTATAGTCTTCATTCAAAATAAAACTATACCACTGGATAGCTAAACGATCAAAGAAATAATTAAAATAAGCGAGAGCAGTGAAAAATTGCGCGCGGTGGATAGGGAAACGTCGCTAATTTAAGGTTATTTTATGACGTAAATACATAAATAAAAATATTTTATTAAAAGAAATAACCTGTAACATAAACGTATTTACTTACAACACACAGCCGTGTCCATGACATTGCTATGCCCAATTTTTTATTTGTTAAGAAAATCGAGAGCCGCACGTTCTAATAAAAGACAAATCGATGTGATCCGAAAATAGTGTCAATCTGGGCTTATTGTTGGGATAGTATAAATCGTATTATAGTTACGTACATTGTTCGTCACATCACAAAGCGGAGGTCACACGATTGAAATGCGAGAGGAGGTAAGGCCAAGCTGCGCGGACGTTGCTCAAGGTTGGCTAGGAAGATCCGCCTTCACACGAACAGAAACGAATCGTAATACGGAGAGCCTGAATTATTTAATAGCATTAATTCTACTCCTATACGTGGATTAGATCACTGCACACGACTTTTTAAACGCGCAGATGCCAAGCATAAACAAAAGACGCTCAAAAAACGTCGTGTACTAAGGCCTTTTGGTCAGTTATTGGTTATCGGCATAGACCTATATTTATAGCTGTAAAATTAGGCAGTTCATGTTCAATCCACTTAATTCATTGCTTAAAGCTGTTTACCGTTAACACTTGCGAGTACATTATAATTATGTTGTGACGCAAATCGTGTGGCTATATTGGGTTAGACGATAATTTTAGCGCCTACTTCGCTCAGCTAGCTAAACTAAGATAGGTAGAAACAGGTGAGAAAGGTTACATTAAAATAGATAAACACTCAAACAGAATTATGAGACTATATTTTCTTTCAAAACATCTATAGAGCCATGCCTAGTACAAACAGAAGATACTGAAATAATTTACATTACAAATTAATTCCACACCTAAACTCATGATTATTTTACGTGGTCCCAAAACAATATTATCTGTCAAAATTGAAGACGAATGTGTCTGAAAAGAACAGAGCCGTTTGGTTAGTGGGGCTAAATATAGAATAAACATGTCTAGTCTTATCGAAGTAAGTTTTGGGGGTGCCCTTTTACTCTTACATAGGTATAATTAAGTACCTACTGATTTTACGGCACACCAGGCGGGATATTGTTAGATTTAACTCTATTCTTTCCCCATGTCCCAATCTCATTTAATAAGTATTTTTTAATGTGTTTCTAAAAAATATTTAATTAATATTTTTGATTTTTCTGCTGACTATACAATTTCATTATGAATTTCTGATCCCCATTGACCAGTTCAAAAACGCCTATGGACAAAATGGACCTCGGTCCATTTACCGAGTGGTCCGTTTAGACCAACGACTCAAAAAAAGTAGGGAATTAAGGGAAAGTTTTTATGTCCGACAAGTCCCGGTCAAGTTATAGACAATTTAAAATTGAAAAAAAAAACTCAGTTAGACCTGAAGGTTGCCAGCGTCTTTGGGCTGTCGAATGGACGGACAGACAGACAGAGAGAGTTAAACAAATGTCCAGGGATTGCGATTATTTTTCCGGGGACAGTAATTTTTGTGATGACAGCCCTAGTTTTGGGTAATCTATCTATTTAATCTATGAATCATCGTCATCTTGATCGAGTCTCTTGGGTACGGCCTCGATTGGTCACGTATTTCAGACACGATCGCTGACGCACGCATTTATATTATTGTGATTGTAATAAATTATTGGGTGGTATAAAACAAAATATAAATATATAAAAAATTATCTAACTTGCAAGACGTTAAATTTTTTTTGGATCCCGCAGTATTTTCTAAATTAGGTACCCCCTCTCGATTCCCAATAAATCGAAAAGTTTTTATAACCCCTTAGTGAATTTCGATAAAAATGACTCATATATGATTAAATGAAATCTTTAATCATCCGAAGACCAGCTTATGTAACATACAAAATGAAACAAGCTGAAGGAATATAAAATGTAAAGGATTGCAATTAAGATACATACGAGTATACATAAATTGGATGCGTCAAGAATAGCATAGACATTACAACACATACGATCCGAAAGCAAACATTTATCTATCGCAAAAAAAAACTAAACTAAAAATTGCTGTATTAAGTGAAGAAAACGATGCCT
>LGAG01000622.1:221490-253316 GCA_001278395.1 Lerema accius | reverse complement strand
ATTTTTTTTGAAATATTAAAATGTCATATAAGTACATAATTATGCTATCTAAATTTAAAATGTATTATGATGAAAATATTTTATTTCAGAGCACACAGTAGTGCTACGACATAATAATTAAAATTCAATACAAAAATAATATTATTATCGATAGTGCCATGGGCAATTTATTGTTACCCCGTGACACTACTGCCATTAATAGTAGTGCCACGGGAAAAATAATTTTACGCCGTCACACTACCAGCATTAATAGTAGTGCCACGGGAAAAATAATTTTACGCCGTCACACTACCAGCATTAATAGTAGTGCCACGGGCAAACGAGTTTTACCCCGTGACACTACTGGTAGTGCCACCGGTAGTGCCACGGGAAATGAACCGCGATTTCACATCTGTCATAAATTAAAATTGAATACTGGATTCATTTAGTTTATGATTTAGACCTTGGAAAAAAGGAAACCATTTTTATTACCTTTACAATCAACCGAGAAATGAAATAATTTCTCAACTGGAAAATTATTTTTTTGTCTTTCCTTGACAGCTGCTTATTCACTTACTACTTATAAGGTTAAATTATGAGTGTTACCTCGTACAGTGTTCAGCACAATGGATGGATTGGCTTTGATTCAATGAGAGAATTAAGTCACTTCCAGCACTTGATTTAATTCATTCATGGCTCATTACAGAATGAGAGATTCGTCTCATAGATGGCGTTTTACGTTACCGGACGTTCATATGTCTACTTTGAGGATTGTTCAATTATGTCGGTATTTTTAATATATACCTAGCTGCTATTACCTCATAACCTAAACGCTTTGAGCGTATTCCACTAAAACTTATAGGTTTAATCTTATTACTCAGGGGCTTAGAGCATTCTCCACCACGCTGACCCAGTGCAGATTGGTGGAGTATTATCCAACACTCAATTGTCACATGTGTAGAATAAATTTCGACGTGAATTATTTCACCGCAATTTGACATAGTCATTTGGTTAACACATTTATAATTGCGTTTTATATAATGACATGTTGTTACTCTAGTAGCTCGTTGAAATTAAATGGTCGTTGTGGTTAGGGCTACCACCAGTACAGGTTTCCCCTATTTTGTACTCGTATTTCATTTAAACTAGGTTCAGGAGGTTTTTGGGGTGTCCAGGTCAAATCCCGATCGTTTTTGCGGATGTCGGATAATACAGTTATTAATTAAGTTTCAATATAGAGGAGAATAAAAGAAGAATTTTTCATAAAAGTACTATAGTGTTGACGAATGCAAACAGTTGGCTTTGATGTATTTTAGTCACGTAATAATTTAAACCAGGGGATTCCAATCTTCTGTGAGCGCAGCTGATTTATAAATTTAGTAATATGCGTTGGCGTTCTAACATTTCATACTGAGTGGAATTCTAGAATTGGTCAATTTATCCCCGTCAGTACTTGAGTTGAGCTTTCAGGGTAACGGCCTGACGGTCCTCTTTACTTTCTACGGGTATCGCCGCACAGTTTAAGAGCCTCTTTTTTATACTTAAAAGCATTAAAAGAAGCACAAAGTAAAATAATAAAGTTAACATCGTACTCGTAATCATACCTACTTAGTAATAAAAATTTCGACGGCGCAATAACATTTTAACGTATTTTAGCAGTACGTCATTAGAGAGTGTACCTACTCAGGAGAGACAGAGTTTCTTACCTTGCGTAAGTACTTAACGTAATCCCAGCTAATGTATACCGTCTTTAAGAACTTGCCCATTAAGGTAATGACCTTAGCAGCTGCGATTCGCGTTTCAAAATTGATGAATTTGTGATACGCATTACTATTTTTGTCACGTCTCAAGGAATACTGGATGCTATGGTAATCTAGGAACTTAACAAGCGGAAAACGTTTAAGACCTTGTGGATCAAGGTGGGCGCTAAGCAACCAAATTTGAACTCTAAAATTAGAGTCTTAAAATGCAGGATAATTTGGCATGACGGTATCAAACCGCCTCCATTGCCCGCAACGCAACAGGCCACTACTGTGTAAAGGTCTCTTCTCATTACTGAGGAGACCTAGAATATACTCCATCACCTTACGTTTATGCGGATTGGTGGAGGGGTTAGTGGCCAACTCAAGTATCGGGTCATTTTTTGTCTTCTGAAAGCCTTAAACATAATTTAACGATTGACATCTAATGGTAAAACCTAGACCGACAACTTAATGTGCTCTTCGAAGCACGGAAGCTTTAAATTTGTCTATAAAAATGTACCTTTGTAATGGGAATACCGTGGACTTTGAAGCATAAAGGTAGTACTCTGAAACTAACAGTTAATTTATCCATCAACTAAATCGTGCGAATGTACCTACCTATATTAATCATCAGCTACTATGCAAGCTGTCATATTAGTCTATGGTTTCGCCTTAAAATGTATCTGATATCATCAACAAACTGATATATTATTATTCCTGATAGATCGGTAAGCGCACTTTAGACAAAGGGTGTGGTTGGGGTTGACAATTATTAACGACTCGTATCTCGAGCGCAAAGGATCGGAGCGGGGTCATTCATTATGTCACTGCAAATAATGTTTACGCCGTATAAAGGAACATTATTATGGAGAATAAAGCCACATGCGAACCGTAATCGTGTGGGAGAATATAAAAGAAATTGTAAATGAGATTTTTCTTTTTGTTTTGCAAATTGTTATATTTTCTTTCACATATTGCCTATTCCATATAGGTTATCTTACTTTCTTTGGACAGCAGAATCGAGCCTCCCTGCATTTTTTTTTTACTTTCATTTTACTTTCATATTTCAGAGATTTAAACATCAAAAAAATCACAGTGGCTTGATTAAGAAGTCTATGAGTGCCCTCGAATAAATTTATAAGCCTATTATAGGAAAATAATGTCACGAAAAAATAAAATAGTTCGATTCTTGTATCCGGATAAACAGTAGGTAAGTTTCCTAACGAAAATTACTTCACGTTTTTGTCAACAAACCAGGCGGAGATACTGCCTGCGGCGATGTTTAAGGGTTTACTGGCTACCTTCCATTTAAGCTAATTCCCAAGTCGCCTAAAGCCTAAATTACAATTTACGGAAAATGATTTTTGGTCTTTCAGGCCCGTCTAAAATTCCCTCGTTGTTGAGCTCGAATCATTATTCCAATCGGTTAGGTTCATAACCGAAGGAGTAACGACATTTCATTGGAATAAATGTAATAATGGAAAAAAGATTAAGTACTCTGATATTACTATATATTTTTACGGAAATAGTCCACAAATGAGAATACCAACACGAGATAGTAAATGGTCGTCTTCTCCCTAACAATAAGACGAATAATAATATGCTTGTCATTAATATTCAGTTAGGTAGTTACTTTTGTATGTTGTGGATTATCTTTATCACTGTCATCAAAACAGCAATTTTGTAAGAATGTATTTAAGCTATTGTTTTATACTATGGAGTAATATCCTTAAATTACAACTTCATGCTCTACCATTACAGCCTCATCTCGAAATATTCTGTACCCTGACGTAATCTCTGTTGTGACATATTTATCTACCATGAAGCGCTGTGAGAAAATTAAACAATCATTGTAATTTACATAATTGTAAACTGCCTGTATGTCCACATGTATGAAGTGTTTGTTTGTTATTTCAGACTTAATTAGAAATAGGGACGTTACATTTGAATTCAGATTTAAATTATTTGCAGATTTTTTGATAATAAACTAGACACAATAACTTAGATATGTTAATCAATTAAAAGGCTCGCTATTATTAAATTAAGATCAACTAAATTATAACTTAAAATACTGTCCGATTTTGCGTTTCATTAGCATTCAAAACACAACGATACTAAAGAAATTTTCCTTCAATAACATTAATTTATTGCAGGTAACAGTTTTCCATACGTATACTTAATTATTTTTATTTTATCAATTGTTAACCAATTAAAAATGTTACTACATCATCTTTGTATTAAATGTTGCTAAAATAAAAAAAATGCTTGTAAGACATGAAAAGGTCCTACCACATTTATTTGTACATGACAATCTAGGTTAAGTAATTGACCTTCACTGCAATTGGGTAAATGTTACTTTCAATAGCTTTGAAAAGGGCTCGTTAAGAAATTGGTCTCGATTGTTATCAATGAATAGTAGGATTTAGGCCTTCTGGAGCTATTAGTGCTTTCTACAACGACCCAGAGATGGCGTTACTAGTACAGCGCAAATACAATTATTATGGAACTCGTATGTATGAACGTCATACAAAGGTTGAAGCGACTAACGGTTATTTCACGTCGTATTGCGTCATAACCGATATTTTTGTTGGTTGCATTACAATCACGATTCTAT
Organism: Lerema accius; assembly: GCA_001278395.1. NCBI lineage: Eukaryota > Metazoa > Arthropoda > Insecta > Lepidoptera > Hesperiidae > Lerema > Lerema accius. Next base: position 248,981 of record LGAG01000622.1, on the reverse strand, counting down.
TCAACAGCACGCGAACGATAAAGCGGATGTATAATAAAACCTATTTATAAGGACCGAAGAAACCTTGCGGTGTCTTCGAAGTGTCTTCAAAGTCTTCTGTGTGTTTTACGTTTACGACCCACTGCGGCTGCGGCTAACGGCTGCGGCTTACGACTGCGGCGTGCGTTACGGCAATTAATGTTGTTAAACGTTACACATATACAATTTGTATGTTATTGTATGGGTTGAGGAGCGTATGTAAGGAGGTGTGTGCAACAATTTACAAAGATAAAGCTAAGATAGGACCTGTATTGTCGTATTAGAACTACTGCTTCCTATTTTAACCAATGTGATTGCTTCAATAAAGCTTCCCTCGGCTCTGAACCCCGGACCACTCGCTATGCAAACAGCTGGCAGCGTCTCTGCACTCACAACCTACTAGATTATCGAGTCATCAAATCTAACGTAAAATAAAACTGTAGGTACCTACTGAACAAAAAATTTACAATATTATCCTGTAAAAAAGTGAATTTATAGCATTTGCAATTACCAGCTTATTGCCTCTATAAAGTAAAGCCTTCGACGTAAAATTACGTAGGCACTACGCGTTAATTTAATTAATCGCAATGACTTTCTCCCTACAATTTTATTGTGTGCGGTAGGGCCAATATTGGATGGAATCGGACAGCTTAATTGCAGCCACTTTCCAATTAATTACTACTGTTAATATTGAATAATTTTCGTTTCATTAAGCGAGTTTTTAAAATTAATTTTGGTCATTAATTTTGTTACCGTTAATTCATTATTGAAACCTGTAGTTTAATACCTCATTACCTATTGCTTGAAATATTATCTCTTAAGCTAGTCATAGACCAACAGTTTGAAACAGTCGGTCTTCGGCCGGCCTTACTTTATTATTTCGACATCGAAATTCATACGTTGATATCACAATTTGTTTACCAAATTATTAAGCAAACAGTATGAGTCATAGTTTTGTATGTTTTGATATCTCTTGCATTACATTAACTTCACTTGAATGAATGAATATTAATGAGTTTAAAAATAGACTCGTATTTAACGCATAAATATTGGTGAGCGTTGCCATTATCTAAATTGTTATCCTCGCATAAAAAATATGCAAATTCAAATTTCTTATAATTTCGCCAAGTCCCTTATCTGTCATTCGGTTTTCCGTCTGTTCGTTCTGCGTTTAGGTTAAGTTAGGTATATAATAAATCTGCGGAAGAATTTGGATTCCCACGGCCCCGTGCGCACGTGTAAGGAGACACCGGGGTGGATTTAGCCGGTAAGAGTCCAGCACTCCCCTCCGCCTTCCTCCAGGCGGAGGTAGTCCATTAGGATTTCCCCCCGTAAATACAAAGGTATATCCGAATACGAACTCTAGTCAATCGTCAGTTGAATTTAAGTTAAATCTAACAGTTGCGTTGACATTGTGCTTCTACTGTTTGATAGTAAGGCGGGCTAAAGACACACACATGTGTAACACAACACATGACTTGACTTGACGTAAACACCAGATCTTCCAAATTACAAATTATTTATACTTAGGCTGTTTATTTTAGTTTAAACTTCATTGAGTTATGTAAATTTTGTGATGAATCTCAGATGAAAAAAAAATATTACTACTTGTTTTGTATTGTGCTGTTGACAGCTTTTAGCGTGTGGGCCGTCTGTCATACACGACCTAAAACTGCTGGTACAATACATGCATTGAAGCAATCACTGCTTCAAGGTACCGGCAACTACTGCATGAAGCGGCCCGTATATGCTCAGCTTTAGACTTAGTGGCTAACAGTGCGACAGGATGCATCTAACTACTCAACCACAAGCATTCATATCAAACCATATCAGACAATCCTCTTGCACAAGTGCTTGCTTAGTGCGGCACACGAGTTAATGGGCGCATAGCTTAGATTAGCCGAGATAACGGATTCCAGGTCATCTATGTTTATTTGTTCATAGGAAAATCAACATTGCAATTGCAGAATAATATGATTAGAAATCAGGAGAGATAACAGTGTCGATTGCTTTGGCTCGTGTGTTTTATCGACAATGTTTAGCAACGTAAGGAGTGGTAGTAAATAAGGCAGTCTAAAATAGGTTACAAAAATAATTATGGGCCTTGGTAGGCAGTGTCGTAACTGGTACGATGATAGAGTTGTCCTGATGTGGAACACAGACCCTGGAAGGGAATAGAAATGACCAGGTCGGGAACAATTTTTTTATACACAAAATAACTTTATACTTATCTAACGCATAATCCTAAACGCACTAAGTTAATACAAGCCTATTTATAAAAAATGTTGTTACTTAATATAAACAAAATATCAGATCGATGAAGTTGAGGCCTAGCGTTGTACGTTAAATCCATCAAGCCATGCCATGAAAAGGACATTATACATACTTATTATGCGCGAGAAAAATTAGTCTTATGACAGCTACGAATACCTATATGTAATTAACAATTTCCTATTGCTTTGCCTATGAACGGTTCGACTAATTTTATTGACACCTAAAACGGGTCCAAGGTTCTATCGAGAGTTAATTAGATTTTCAAGAACGGTTTTGTACTCAAACAATGACACGGAACACACGAAATCAATCGAAATTCTTAAATTAAACCTGTTTACAACACAAATAAAACAAAATTGCTACTACTTTAAGTCCTAAGACCTAACTTTACTTAAGGCTTTCTGCACTTACTCTCTTATAATAAGCCAATTTTCAAACGCGTGCATCATCATCATCATCATCATTGCATCCCATAAATGTCCCACTGTTGGGCTCGGGTCGTCTCTTACAATGTGAGGGGTACAGGCCATAGTCCACCACGCTGGCCTTGTGTGGATTGGCAGACTTCACCCTCAAACATACGCGTGCATGCCTGCATAATTCTTAAAAAGAGGTCCAAACTTAGAACCTTAACTAAGACGTAAGACCTATTATTCCTTTACACATATGCCAACAATATCACACTTATAAGTGAAGGTCGCGATATTGTGTTAAATCTGTCAGATTAGGTTAAAATAGTAAAATTCTAAACGCGAGACGTGCCGTTTGCCTCCATTAAAACGTGAGTTATCAAGACTAAAAGAAATTATTTACTAAACATTCATTTACTGAATGATTAAATAAAAGATATTTCGTCAACGCTGTTACTATTTTCGTGATAAAATTGTTTTAGTGAATGAAAATTTCAGTCTCATTTTTATTTTGAAATAAATAAAACTTGTTTACCAAACAGGCGTTTGTAACACTTTTATAATTTGTTTTCCTTTGGGAAGGTTTCCTTTGGGTGTCATGACGTACCTATTCGTACATAGTAATACAATATATTTACGTCACAACTCATTAAGAAGTAATTAACAGTCAGTTTTGAGTTCAGAACTAACGATCTAATCATTTTATTGCGTATTGTTTTGTTTTATTTAAGGTCAGGACAAACGTATTGTATGTTAAAAGTATATAAGTACACTAATATATACTTTGTCAAACCATGTGGGGACTTAAGAGCCAGAAAATTCTTTCTACATTTTTCCTTAGTCAGCAATGCATTAGGATTAGAACTCGGACAGACGTGCACCTTTTAGATAAGGAGATTTATTGATGCAATTGCAAAAGCGTGAAAACAGCTAAAAGAAGCATGTCCGCATGAGCCCTTTGACTGGCTTCAGATGAACCCTTTCAACTAGTTGCGCGTGGTCCAACCGCATAACATACGAGGAGATTCAAGCTGCTTTTTGTAATCTTGCTTGAATCAGTCCGACTAATATCAGCCTTAGTGATGATTATGATATCTATGGATAATGATGAATAGTTGTCATCAACTTGTTCTCGGTTTAATAAGGGTGCCCTATTGAACTTGAAGTCAAAAGTAGTGTCTAGTATCACTACATGATGAGGCATAGTTGTCTTAAACAAATGTTTAACTACTCTGTCGTTATTTATTATTATTATTATCGAGTGTTACTATAAAACAACAAGCAATTCACTGACACAAAATTGTAAGCTTTTACATAGGCTGTGGGAAATAATAATTGGTCAACCTCAATTATCGGCTACGTCTCATATAACAGTATTATAACATTGAAATTGACACTATGTTCCCAAATTATTTGCTCGAGTTCAAATACAATTTTTGTACTAAAAATTCGTGTTATTATACAATCTAGAATTTAATAACAAGATTAAATAAAAACATGTTATGATGTGATGCGTTCGCACGAGAAAATATAAACCAGTTTTAGGATACAAAAACACCAACCGACAAAATGCGACTTTGCATGACTGATTCGCCAGTCAAAGTTGGGAAATAATAATTGTTTACTTGCAATAGGTACTGCGGAATTTGACGGATGCGTCATCACCCGGATAGAAGAGAAAAATTGTATGTTGCAATTTGCAATGATTGCTTTTTCTACGCCTGAGTACTGTCGAGATTAAATTGGGTGTGCCAGATTTCGACAGAAGAACATGCATGCAATAAGGAAGGAAGTTAAGCTCGCTTTGATGGACGGAAAACTTTATATAAATTATATTTAGCATTGTTTAAGATTGGGGCTATAAGACAGAGCTTATTTTTTTTACTACTCTTTTAAACACTTAAACACTAGAGTTCGTAAGAGATGCTTAGAAAAGAAACTGTCATTTTAGTTTCAAACTTTATAAAAAGGATAAATATTTATCATAGAAAATATGATCAAAATATTTTTTAACAAAATCACTATTCAATCTAAACTTTGTATATGTATAGCACACTATAATTATCCTTCCCATTATTTGAAAGAAGAACGGAAGCGCTAACAACATTTTCTGTAATAATCACCATATTTACCTGTCTTATAGGAGTCATATAAACTGCATTGTACCTATGTTTGGTTGCGGTCAAGTGACCACTCATAGGCCACCAAAATTCAATGAAGTTTTGTTTATAATGACGTCGTTAAGTCTTTAACCAACTTTAGTTCACCACACTACTTTTGTGTACGAAAACTATAAGTACATGACTAAAAAAGGGAATTACGATTTGTTCAACCGCAATTCAGTTTTGAGTTGTGACGTAGCGTCATTCATGGATCAGCTGGGTGAATAATGACTTGGTAATGATGACGAAATCACGTATTACCACAACAAACGCTGGTGAGAATTGTGCGGCAGCGTTTGTGTATTACAATTACCTAGGTACATACAAATATCTACAATACATAATATGTTGGGCCAGGAAACATTTACCCCCTACAAGGTTTTAAACTCTTGTCAAAGAGAGTAAACGGAAAGTGGGATGATGCGTTTTTACTTTTTAATGTGCGTTTTGCTTTACTTCCTAAATTAAATTTATTTTGTAACACATTTAGATTACACAAACACTTAGCTAACACAGTTAGGTTAGGTTTTTGCATTTCTCCATGTCTAATTTTAATGTGCATGTGCAATTGCAAATTATTGTCCATGTGCAATTCTTGAATCGTGGTGCTTGTATTATACTTAAAATGATTGTCAAAATGGGGTTAACCTTTACGTTTAAACGCATTCTATACACATTAGGAGCCAGTACATAGGCACATAAATCTAAGAAGGTTTTATGAACAAATCTAGTGAAATCGAAATCCAAATTACTTCGGGTCAGCGTGGGAATTTTTATTCAGTAATATTTCGCGTTTTCTTTAGAATCATAAAGGCAGGTATTTGAAAAGGTTTTTGTGGAATCCCATTGTTCAAATCAGTGATCTTTTCTCAGCCGAAGCAAACTGTTGATAATAGACATTTTTAATTCAGTGAATATAACATTTATGAATAAAGATAAAGGTTAATATAATTTGGGTTCACATTTTAAGTTTAGTGTATTTTAAGTACAATTTTGAGATGTGGTTAAGTTTACTAAGAAATAAAACAATGAAAGCTAAATTTCATGATGTGTTATAAATACATTTTAAAAATAAACAAATCACACACTACTAGACGCAGAAGCGTTTGATACACATAAACGTCAGACAGAAGACCGCGTTGATAGACACTAATAAATTGAGGTTGATATTGATATTTACTAGACTACGAGATTAAGTTTGTTATTGATTTTGGTCCATTATTGACCACAGCATGGATCACATTTTTTCGTAAATACTCATCTTAAATATAATACTTTAAATCACAAATTAAATTAAATCCAAAACATATTGCATACAAGATAAATAAATTCATTTTATTAAATTGCAAAACAAAAGTTCCATAATATGCTATGCAATGATATATAAATTAAATTCAAATACTCATTTCAACATTTCTTTGGAAAGCTGAAAATATTCGCCGACGTATTTATATAGTAATCCTATTGCATTGTAATGAAAGCAATTTAAAAACTGGAGACAATTTCAAAGGACCGCAATTGATGTCTCTGCAAATATTGCGTAGTCATAAAAATTGTATTAGGTATTTTGTTTCTGCAAATATTTTGTTGCAATCGTAAAGTTTTTTGTGGCATAAAATTGAACAAGTTTATGACATTGAAGAATCAATAACAACTGAAGGTTGTTTGTTGTTTACAATCAATGATTTTGCTACATTTGCAGCATTAATACCTTTCACGTAAATGCTACAAATGTATTTTATTTACAAAATCAAAAGCACTTTCGCTAAAAGAAAAACTTAAAATTTTTGTAACGACACGTTAAAATCAGTTCAAAAATAACGGCTAAGTAACTTAGATATTGTAACTCACATGTCAGCTGTTCTCAATAATCCCTTCACTAAGTGACACAGAGTTCAATCAATCATAACGTCACAACACAACCGCGTCACTGAACTGTGAGTCTTGCACTGAGTGGTAGCGAATTGCGCACGCGCAGGTCCTAAGACCTTTGAATATTGGCTAACTAGTAGCAAGCCTCTGCTAATGCATGGTAGTGGGAGGTCTAGGGATGTCATCATCTAAATTGCTCTCTTCAGGCTAAAATTTTGGAAATATTTGGGAAATGTTTTCTTGGGCTTTCCCTGACCTATTAAAACAAAATTGTGTGATAAAAACTATTTGTTTTGCTATGCCTGTCACCTGGTTGTCCGGGCCTCTTCTGTCTGGCTCAGAGACAGTTAAGACTTAAAAGTTAAATTCAAATCTGTTTTAATTTCTTGCTCATCTTTCAAATGACCGGCATTTTCGGATTCAAAAAAGTAGTCACTATTTAAAACTCTGGGCGTTTTGAAAATCCTGCCAGGACAGACTAGATGACCCCAGACCCAAGTAAACTAGGACAAATCCGGGGAAATCCTGATAGATGCCAACCCTATGAAGTTCTGATAAACTAGCTCACTTTATTACCGGCATTACAGAGTAAGCTGAGGAGAAATTGTCGCTAAAGATGGAAAACCAGTGCTTACTCTTTGTTATGATAATTACCTCGTGTTCGTCGCCTTTAGCTGCCGTCTCTAAGGTAATTATGTGTTATACAATTATTAGCAAGGTGTCCTTGAATTTTGGTTCTATTCAAATGGATGTAATGCAAAACTGGAACTAAAACTCATGTCATTATCTTTTAATTTGTATCTATTAACCTTGACTGTCAAAGAGAACAAAATAAGTAGGTATTCTTTGTGTCTGTGTTTCTATAAAAACCTTACAGCTTTATACATACATATATTTTTGATTTACAGCCTTATTTTTTTATAAATAAGGTAGTTACTTGTAAAACAATGAGTCATGGGGAAAAACGTCGAGTTAGATTTTTAGGTACCTAAATATTTGTTCTTTATAGTCAGTCCTTAAAAGGTCTGAGATTGGCATTTGGGAAATTTTAGGAATCTTGAATTTTTACAAATTGGCCATATAACTCCTACATTGCTGCTTCATCCTGTTTCTTATGATTATTACCAATCTATTGAATTTACTTTCGAATGTTATATATTTTTTTCCATTTGCTTTTTTATTGCCTGAAGGGTTGACGAAAGAGGCAGATAGGCGCAACCTGATAATTCCAGTTAGAACTGAATATTGCCATGGTGATCGTATTACGTCACGAATATTTCTGTCTATATATCCGGGTCTGAATGAACCTTTTGTCTTACCCAATTCCCATTACCATAGAGCCTACGCACACGAAGTGGTTAACCGCGCTGTCGACGCGCTTACAACAAGTTTACTTTATACAAACGTGAATTTGATGCGGGCTTCACTTGTATTCATGATGCTTCATACAATATCATTTGCCATAAAACTAGTAATCATTAATGGAAAAACCTGACTCCAAAAAATGGTGGGGAGTGGGAAAGGGTTGATAAAATTAATAACCTATATCATCTTCAAGACGGAGACGATTCCAAGGACACCTCATTCTTTGAAATGCGTTGAGCTATTTAGACTATAGAGCGTGCCAAAGTGCCTCCTGGTAAATTGTGTTGAAAACGTACCTATAGACGAAGCGCGTGTAAAAAACGTTATGTGTAAATGCGATTATTATTCAACACTGCCCCATTTAACATTGCACAGCATTGCGACCATTTCATTATACAAGGGTTTCGGTGCCTACAGCTGGGCAATGGCCTTTTTATAACTATGAAATATTTATAAGATTCTTACCTCTAGGTACTAAAACTCTGCCATTAAAAGTGAAATTAGTTACATTATTTATTTATTATTGCCATTACTAATTTATCTAACAATACTAATTAAAAATGATAAGATAAGTAAAACGACGTCTTATTGAAATGAAATTCTTATTTTTAATTATGAAAGTTTTAAATAATTGATTGAACAAATATGGCATGATATTGAACAAAACAGAAATATAAAAAGGTAATTCATAAAAACTAAGCATGAAGTAAACTGGCATAAAGTTAACCGTATTGAGGGCTCTCATAATCATTTTTGGAAATGCTAAATTAAAATAAAATTTGTCGTATAATAACAAATTAACGACCACTTACTCTATTTTCTAGCTATTTACAAAGTAGAAGGAAGTTTTGTTTTGAACCCGTTTTAGAGCATTCAGTATAACGATTCACATTACTACATACATTATTTACCAAAATATCTAATGATAATATACCTACTAATAATAATAAAGCTAAAGAGTTCGTTTGATTTTTTGTTTCTTGGAACGCGCTAATCTCAGAAACAACTGAATCAAATTGAAAAATTCTTTTAGTGTAAGATAGTCTATTTATCGAGAAAGGCTATAGGCTAGATAACATCTAGCTAAGATAAATAGGAGAGGAGCAGCAATAAAAAATATTGCGAAGACGGGAAAATTACGCGGGTGGAGCCGCGGGCGATTGCTGGTATTTTATAATACTGTGTAACAAAGTAACATAAAATTAACTTGGCATGTAGTCTCTAAAAGGAAAGTGAGTAAATAAGTCACAGTTGCTAAGTAGAAGTAAAGGTAAATATATTTTCACTTTTGAAGGTAACTCAGAATACTTGTTAAGTTATAAGTTGGTGTTTGTTTTCACTATGTAAATAAACACTTCAGTGTATGTTTGTTTATCGCTGGGTGCCTTCTAAACTCGACCGTAAACCCTCTAGCATAAGAAATAAATTGGGTATAGCTGTTTCATGGACTCGATTGTGTTACACGTTTATGTTACAGGTTACTTTTGGTAAATAAAATATTTTTATTTATGTATTTACGTCGAAAAAGTAACTTAAAATGACGGCACTTCCCTCTCCACCGCTCTCGATTTTTCACTGTTCTCGCTTATTGTAATTAATTCGTTCATCCTTTAGCTGTCCAGTGGTATAATTTAATTTTGGATGTAGACGATAAATTCGAAACTACAACGCCAAACTATATCCCCTGATTTTGCTATCATTAGGTTTTTAGGATTGCCTCCGTATGGTAGTAAATTTTGTAGACCTATTAAAACGTTAATAATGTAGTTAGTATGTAAGCCGCATTCGAATGTGGCTCGGTACAGCCCCGGCTTCGTAGGTAAATATTAGGTTGGCCACAAGGTCGTAGGCTAGATTTTCCTTCTCAAAAGGCTGTTGAACTCTGATCTAAAGTTGATAATAATATTTAACAAAGTTTGGAAATACGAGTTCATAACTTCACTCTTTGAGAATCTTAGATATACTGGTAAAAGTTATTTTATTATAACTTTTGCAGTTAGATTTTATGTTATCTAACATGTTAATGATAATGATTACAAGTATAAGAAAATCCTTACATCACTGAAATTAACATGAAGTACTAATTTGATAAAATGTGTTTATTAAAAGCGAAAGAAATCTTTAGAGTTAAAAAGAAAATTAATCTCAATGAGTTAGGTTGCGCAGGTGTAAAGGAACAAAATAAAATATTTCCTAAGAACGCTGAAAACTCACATTTTCCCTCAGAGTCGCAAGATTTCAGCTAAATTTATGCGTTCACTGTAATTGCAATTTTGTCCCAATTTAAACTACTTATGACATTATTATTTTTAATTAACTCAAAATTACAAATTCTTAAAATTATATTTTTAGGGTTCCGTACATAAAACCTAAAAACGGGACCCTTTTACTAACCTTCCGTCCGTCTGTCCGTCAGCAGGCTGTATCTCATAAACCGTCACAGTTAGAAAGTTGAAATTTTGACAAATTATGTATTTCTATTGCCGGACTAACAACAAAAAATAAAAATACTAAGCGGAGTCCCCATACAATGAAAGGGGTTTTTTTTCAACAAACATAATTTTCTTTTATAGATAGTACGGAACCCTCCGTGCGCGAGTCCGACTCGCACTCAGCCAGTTTTTAATAAATGGCAACAAAATGTTAGCCAATTTTTCGTTCAACCTATAGGTTTGTTCAACTTTGGTAACTAGTTGATACTCTCTGTACATGCACTCGTGTTTTCCCAAGCCTTGGTCACGAAGCATGAACTGTGACTCCTCCGTTTAGCCGTGACATCAATTTACTGAATAACCACTGGGCGGTCCTTTAAGTGAACGACACGAGGACGACACTGCACGTCGACGACACCTACGCCTACGAGTAGGTACTCGTTTGTTAGCCGCAACCATTTTATGCATATGCATTATGCTTGCGATTATGCGTTTGTCGATGCGCTCATACTTGTAATCTGGGCTTAGGTTTATTCTATGTTGACGAAGTTAAACTGCGGGAGTAGTCAGAAAGTGGATGTCTGACTGCTGGCAGCAAACATTTCTTGAATGTTTCCGTGCTTCAGAGGGCACGTTAAGCATTCTGGTTGTTAACGTTAGATGAAAGTCATTAAGCCATGTCGGAGGCCTTGAGCGGCATTAAAAATTTCAGATACTTCAGTTGGCTACTAACCCGTTCGCTAATCTGCACTGGAGCAGCGTGGCAGAGTTTGCTTTAGGCTTTCTCAGTTATGAGGAGAGATCCGTTCTCAGTAGTGGGTCGTTAATGAGTTAAGGGTCAGTTTATAAGAGTTATACTTCTGTGTGTGCTTTTTAATTATTGCGGTTGTATTGTTTCTTACTGGAATCAGATTAGTAAGTCCTGCTTAGTGGCTAAGCTAAACTCACAGACCAAAAAAACGGGACAAAGAAGCTTAGTAGGGAAAACATAACGTTAATAACAAATGATAGATAATGTTTCCCGAGACATTTCGCTATGTGCTCGGTGACATAATTTCAAAAAGTAAAAAAAAGAAAAAAAATTGACCTCATTTTTCTGTTATGAATATTGAGTCTGTTATATGTATTATTTGGTCTGAGGTTAAACTGAAGAAAAATGCTGTGACGTCACTATCGGTATCATGTCTTTGTAAAAAGTTCTCGTCGTGACATGTAAATTAACCCGCTCATTACCATACCTGTTTAGTTACACACTCTACAGTTACCTAGTAAATCTTAGAAACTATTATATCTCTGACTCTGTCATTAAATGTAATACGTGGTAGATATTCATAATGTAAATAAAATGTGGGTGTAATAAATACGAACGTACAGTCTTCGTTGTATTTTTTGTGTTAAAAATAATAGCAAAGGACTTTGCAGTGCCTCTATCCCCTGGCCTTTATAGTTAAACCTTGAGTAGGACTATAAGCGGGACTATTATTCAGTTAATAAGTCATGTTAATAATTATGATAGTATAAAAATGTGTTGATACTCTTGAGAGGGCAATTGCCTCTTGTACCTATACGTTGACTGTAAAGTTGTCAATGTTGTATCCTACATAGGAGAGGTAAGAGCCGGCAAATTGAAGGATCTTGGTTAAGGTATTTTAGCTGGTCTACCGAACCGAAGTGAGGGTGAGGCACTAATGATATATTAACATTGGATTAGCTACAAAGTCATTGCGTTTTTATATTTTTATGTTTAGTGAAATCCTCATCTAACTACTTAACCTATATTTCATCTCTGATCGATGATTTATCATGTTTTATTTTTGTGTATTTGTGCTTGCGAGATAGAGTTGTAGTGGTCCTAAAATGTAGTTTTATATGTGACCATAAATTATTCTTATCAATCCAAATTTTATAAAAGTTAGTCGTATTTATGATTTCACCACCGCTTAATGAGACAGCCTGATTTAAATGATTAATTTGCATCTATGTAAATGACAAACTCGTAATAACCACGCCGGCAGCCCTGACATAATTTCAGTTTACTGTTCTCAAACCAGTTATGTCGATGTTATATAATTATGTGAATAATGTGAAGTTGTTTTCTATGCGTTTTATTTTTGTATCTTCCCTCATATTCTTTTTTGCTAATGTTCCAATAAGAAACCGACTCCTTGTACTTAACTTGATAACCGTTATCTGTCCAACGTAATTGCCAATTCTATCTAGAAGGCGCTTAGTTAATCTCTAAATTTTATAGTTCACTCATCGTAGGAATCCCCTCTATTGGATATACCTAATTAGTTAATTTAAGTTTCCACAAAATAGGTGAAAATTAATTTTATTAAGTACATGGAGTCAAAATTTATATTCTGTGCGAACTCTATTGGGCCCCTCCAGACATTAAAAATATTAAATAAAACAATTTTATTATTTTCCAATTCATATATTAACTTTTTAGTTTATGACATTTTTAAGTATGGCTTGTTAAATATTGCACACAGTATTATTAAATAATTAATAAAATTAACTCTTTGTAAATAGATTTTAACCAATATGTTCAACAATTTCTTGAATAAATAACATTCATATTTAATTTTTACTTATCTAAAACAAAACAAATTTTCAACAATTTTTATTTTATCTAATTTGATATTTTGTGCTTAATTGTTGCAGCATATCTACATAATACGTACAAATATATACATTTCACTATATTAATCAAAATGTGTCACATCCCTATAAATTGTACAACCCCGTATAAACCAATCACTTGAAAATGAGCTCTGTTCCTTACATCTAAAGCATAAAATAGACTGTACATTCGCAAAGTTGTGCTATAATTTTTACTTGAATAAAATTAAGGGCATGCAATAGCTCAAAAATATTTTCACAATATATCTAATATGAAAGAGCACCATTACGCATCCCTATTTAAGTATGTTTGTTAAATTAAATACAATATTCTTATTTCTAGTTTTGGTTCCTACTTGCATAAGATCTTGTTCTAAGAAAATAATTATTTTGGACAACAACGATAATTTTTTTTAACGTCAAACCGTGGCTTAAGTATCTAAATTATTATTTTTATTGATATAGGTATTTGTATTTGAACTTGGAACAAATTTTCATTAATTAATTAAATAATCGCACTCGCCATAAATATACAATGAATTACTTGCCTCATGAAAATAACTTGTGTTCTAAGAATAGGTACAACTAATTTCATAAAAAAAAAATGTATTACATAAAACAATGACGCAATTTTTCTCTAACGCCCAAATTGTCAAACTCGAAACTGATTTTCTACATATTATAAGTGCGTTTTTATAATTGTTTGTAATTTCGTATACCTACCATCTAATTGTACTTAAGCTCAATTATATAAAAATCTTACAAACACTTATTTATCACAATGTATTAAAGCCCTAAGTGTGACAAGTTAATCTATATAAATATGCTGACAATTGTACATATAAGCACCTTAAACAAAAGAACATCAGGTAATTTCCATACCTTTTTAGTCTAAAAAACCTGCGCGGCCAGGCATATAATCATTGCCTATAGCTAGGCCATACTATAATAAGAACTTAAAACGTATATCTGGACCTTACCCTGTAACTGCATTTCATTTATTAGTTTCTGCATAGTTAATTATTGTTACAAGTTAGGCAACGAAACTTAAATAACTAATGAAAAAACGTAGTTACAGTGTTAAATTCATTAAATTAGTTTAAGATTTATATAACCGTTGGCCGCGCAATTCTTTTAGATCAGAATGCAAGAATGCCTTTAACTACATACATTTACCGACAGTTTGTAGAGTTGCTAGTCAAAGTGGCCAGGAGCTGTTAACATCATTCGCAGGACATAAACTGAGAGGCGTGAAAAGTAATAGAATGGCAACACCGTTTTGTTAAGATAAGTAGAAATCACCCCGGAATAAGTGGACTGATCCGCTAGACTATTAGTTAACCTTTTTAATATCATTTCCACTGTGACCTATGAAGAAAACTGATTTTACCCCGTCTTAAAATCAAAAATGTATAAAAAGAAAAACTCTTTCTTTTTCATTTTAAAATCCTAATAATTAGTTCCTTCGTTACCCCCGTAAATTGCTGATTTACCTCTGCGGGGTAATTACCAGTAAGTTAGAAACCCAGGCTATAGACAAGTATATTTTCTGTTGACATTTACGCATTTACCTACCTTCCGGTGCAAAACTTGTCTAGTTCGGATCCCCTACCATAAACTCTTTTGATGTTTTAAGATCACTTGCTTAGGAAATTATTATGATTATGATTCGCCGTAACCTAACAAAATTCAAATTACGCTTAAAGTTAAATTACTTGGCTTATTTAATTTATAGGGATTTAAGAACGTATTAATTCAACACTTCGATTCTACGCAAATTAAATTTCTTGAGAAACATTTTAATTACTAATACCGGGCACTTACTCTCAAATTATCTTACCCTTTAATTACATTCAGTACTAAACATTTTAATACATGTGAATCTGATATGTTCTTTTTATTAAAAAAAAATCTTGAGCGATTACTTGCTTCGAAGAAAGGGCATAGAGTCGCTTAGAGTTATAGCGATTGTATTGTAAGTTATTAAGTTAAAAGGAACATTTATTAAGTAAATAAAAATACATATATATATAAATATCTTTAGAGCAATGTTATTTATATGTTCCGACATATCATCAACAAAGTTCCCCGCATTGCATCCTTGTCGTCTTTGCGAGTTCGCACTCTAAAAAACAAAAATACCCATTGGACAGTTTTGCGTTTTCACGCTTAGGGTCGGCTTTTTGATCCCTAGTTAAAGCGATCTATGGTTAAAATATTAACTAATGATTAAATAAGCGCCTTATTTCGAACGATTTACGGACGAATTTAACAATAGGTCAATGTTTTTAATTATTAGTTCCCTAAATTGCGGATTAAAAAGCCAACCCTCAGAGTTTCATAAGTATTATAAGGACAACGTTTATTGTTGCTTTATAGGGGTGAATGATGAAAACGGTTAAAAATAATTGATGATCGTCAAAGCCATCCCTTAACAGTAAATTTTATTACTAAGAAAGGGTTGTTTTTTAACCAATTAAACAATTTACGAACACCTGAAAACAAAACTTAAGATTTAATTATAGTGAAACGAGCTTTTACTTTGTTAATTTCAAAGACTTTTACAAATGTTTTAAGCATCAATAAATTTCAATTTCTAAGATGTTGGGGACATTGACACTTTATAAATTGGTTATAACATTTTAATTCTGAGAAGTAAATAAGTATAACTTTTATAAAATTCATTATTACTACCCATATCTGTACCACTGTTGGGCTAGGGTCGCCTTTTACAGTGTGAAGGGTATAGGCCATGGTCTACCACGCTGGTCAAGTGCAGACTTCACAGACACACCTTCGACAACTTTATGGGGAACTTTCAGGTGTGCAGGTTTCCTCACGATGTTTTCTGTGCATATTAGAAACTAAACAAGCAAGTGACAATTAGTTTCTAATATGCACTTAAGTTTCGTAAAAACTAACTAACTAATCTCGTAAAAAAACATTAAAATTGTATACCTACTCAATTTGTTTCGAGTGCGGTTAACATTAACTGCTAAAATTAATATTTTTTGAAATAAGGATAAATAAGAAGCTGGGGTTAATTTCGGTTCTAAATTATTACAATTTGGGACTTTTAAAGTGTCAATGACCTGACAACCTTGAACAATGCAGAATCACTTCGATTTTCCTTCAAAAGGGAGTGTGTAATTATTGCTTTACTCTATCGTCTCAAACTGTCTACTTTACATTCATTAGTGGTTTATCACAATGCATGAGCTTCTTGTAGTAATTGCGTAGGTTTAATGACACGTACTAATTGCATACAGTGGAGAGACTAATACTAAGAGTAGTTAAATCCACAGTAAGCGCACTTGAACTATGCTTGCAGATTCTTCACCGACACGGATTCCTTCTTCTCTTGGAAGTGTTTAAGAATCAAAACGTCAAGATGTGTACGCGCCCACCGTAGGTGTAAAAAACAAAGAAAATTATGTGCGTGTAACTTCTGTTACTTTATGCTAATAGTTTGGTGGATGTCACGCGGTTTTCTTTAAGACATTTTATGCCTCACAAGTTTAGGATTTTCAAAATTGATAAAAAAGCAACGCAGTCCTTAAAAAGGTTGGTGGAAAGAGGGACTACTCGTTCTAACATCAATCCTGTACGCAAGTAGCGGATATCTAATAGTTTATCCGTCGGATGTGACCACTCGTGCCTTGTAGGTAGCCTTTTGAAGATATCCGCATTTTGGCAGCATAAAAAATATCTTCACTGGCTCAGTTTTAACGAAATGCTGTGAAGTTGTTATTGCGACGATAAGGATCCTACTTCCTACTCTTGACCCTTTAAACATGTCTACAAACTTGCTAAGGCGACGTCAATTGCTATACACACTGGCGAACCACAAAGCTAGTGAGCTACTGGTCGATTGCATAACGTATCCAATTGTTATGAAGATGCCTTTGTTTTTAGCAGCAATACCGGCCAGTACATGGTGACAAAGAGCAGGAACAGAGCCGGGAACACGACCCTGGATAACTTGTCAATCTCGCGCCATAGCACTCTTTCTTGACCTGTGTCGGCGTCTAACCAGGCAACCTACAGAAATAAAGGAACAGGATTAGAATTTATCTGAAAACTAGAGAGGTACTTATCTCCTTTGTCGAAGGAATACAAGTGTGGTCTGTGAATGTGATGATTGTGGTGATTAATTATTCATTCAATTGTTCATTTGTTTATTTTAGTAAATTCTTTCTTTCTTATTTCGACGTGTAAAATATTGCGAGGAAACCTGCACATCTGATCTGAGGGCTCTCCGTAAACGTTCCTTATGTAAGTTATTAGTTCCTGAGACAAAATAAATAACTTAATTAAAACAAAATTCTCAAAGCTGTAGTCTGCTAATCCTCAATTTGCGTAGAATCTATGGCCAGTATCCTCACATAATAACGGAAGACCAGAGCTTAACAGTTGGACATAATGGGTTCAAACCATACCTGTAGTATACTCTGCCGTCGTTCCACGCCGACGATATGAGCGGTGGCCCCAGGTCCAGGGTGAACTGAGGGTGTGGTCGCTGGAGGAGAGGTGGGTGACGTCAGATCCACCTTCCGACACCGCACCCCACTTCCATCCCAAGCTGCTACCGTACCACATGAACCTTTCTCGCCGTTCAGACGCTGGAAATAACACTAGAATATATTTGTACTTTCAATGATGTCATATATATATGACATATATGTTAACATATAAAAACTGCGCAAAAACGGCTAGGCCAATTTCATTAAATAATTGTGGCGTATTTTAGGGGCACCAAATATGATTTCGAGCCACAGTTGGACCCGACAGGTGTTGCTAGAAATTGTTAGAAATATTTAAAATAAACTATGAGTAAATGTAATTCTTACAACTATTTACTTTTAGGGCTTTATCTGGTGAAGTAGACAATTGTACAAAAAGCCATATAACTCATAATAAAGGTACGAGTATCTTGGTTTAAATGCGATTTAAATTTTATTCGTCGAATCTATGAATGGTTAGGTTTGTAAGGATACAAAGTAACTTTAAAACAGGCCATCAAGGTTAAATTCGGTTTTTTCTTACCACTGGTATTATCCTGGGCATGGCCTCTTGCGCTTTACTCTTATTCATTTGGTACTGTTTGTCCAGAACTTTGACCACGACGAATTCAGCAAGCGCAGCGAACACAAACATCATGCAACCGGCCATCCACAAATCCAGTGCCTGTCGACACATTTATTAGTAATCATCATGAAAAAACAAAGTCACGACTGCTTTAAACTTGGAAGGAGGTGCAACACTTAAAAATTCTATAGTCTATGTATTTCACTTCCACGATGGAGACGAATCCAATAACAATCCATATATTAAAATCCATCAAGCTATTCAGGTTCTAAAGCAAGCCAAATAAGACAAACATACGCTACGGACCATAAAATTTTATGCAGTAGGATAAAAATCCGCTCCAACTTCATAATTTTATAAAGCAAAGATAATAGTTAACCTAAAGTTTCAATCTTTTTTACTCCTTCTTCCACAGTTTTAATTTGAAACGACAGGAACTTAATTAATGAAGAGATCTTTAAGCTTATAAAAAGGTTTGTCTTATTTAAAGTAGGTCGAGATCATTAGGAATAAATTGACTACCTGGAAGGAACTTTAAATCTAATTCACAGCCGATCGTGGGACTGAAAACAATCTGTCTATCCGGAAAGATAAGAAATCATTACTGAATTATCTTAACGAGGATGAAATATAATTAAACTTTTTAAATCATAAACTCTTATACATACGTTATCTTTATTTATGGATAGTAATAGCCCCTAGACTATTAACTACTATGATTCCCTCTGTTAACAAACATACGTGTATGTAACACATTCACCGAGACTGAAAGCAAATATTACAATTCATCACTGAAATTTTTGCCTCGCTTGGAATCGAACCCTCCATTCTTTTTGAATAGCCCGGTGTGGTAACTACTACGTCATTTGGGTCGTTCAATTCTATCGCTATATCACAAGAGGCTTCAATTTCACAAAATTACTGATGCGTCTAATAAAACACACTTAGATCGTAAAGTCAGGCACATAAGTTTCATTTTACCTTGACATATGCAACAGGAGGTATATCAGCTCGTAGTCCAGTAAACATGGTGACTAAGGTCAGCATACAAGTGACCAGGAGAGTGACGCGGCCAGGGATAGCGTCCAGATCTAACCAGAAGCTGAACCAGGAGAGCATGACCACCAACGAGGATGGAGCGAAGGTCTGGATTAGATGGTGACCAATCTGACGCTCAAATCTGAAGTAGACCACCAGTCTTGAATAGTTACCTGAAAGATTGTATTGTAACATAAGAACTTGTAATGTCTGTCACTGAATTCCTCCTTAATGGTTAGATCAATTTTAATAAACCTTCGGAGTTTGGTTTAGGACCATAATTGAAGCCTATAGATGCGGTTGTCAACTCAATTCAAGCGATCGGCCAAATTATTCGTGTGTGAAACGTGTATCACATTGTGTATCAGAATTGTCCAATACGATAAGCATTTACTAAAGGTATTTAAAATTTAGGTTGGGGGTGATGCAAAAAACTAAGTTATCAACCAATTTATAAGCGATACCTATTAATTGTGTCTAATAACTTTTTGAAACTCAATTAGTAAAGCTGCTCACAAAAAGGGTCCGTTGAAATTAAAGAAAAATAATACGTTGTCATAAAGAAAAAGTGGAGTTTTAACCAGTTATATAACTTTGCCAAAAGAGGCATTAATAAAATCTGTGGTTATACTAGCGGATTATTATGTCATATTACAGATGTGACTTTTAATAATATTGCAAGCAGGTATGATTTTGAGAATTTTCATTGTTAAGTTTACATGAAGAACAAAGGAATAAAGCATATTTTATGGTATGGGTTACACATACGTGTCATTCAGGTAAAAACGCACTCTAGCACACTACGTTTAATGCACAGACAAGTAACTACCTAATCAAAACCTCTCCTATAATGGAGACAAATCTAATAACACCTCACATGAAATCCATCAACACGTTAAGACTTTAGAGAGTGCTAAATGGACATATACGTTCAAAAACATTTCCCTCCTTCTAAAGCAGCCGGATAAATAACTTTACCGTCTTTGTCTATCATGTATCCATTAGTTTCTTCTAATCTCAACGGCTCGCCGATATTGTATTGCAGCAGTTTTAATTCAGGGTTGATAGTGACACCGGCCTCGCTCCAACGAAACCGTACTTTCTGGTTGCTGTATGAAACTGAAAAAAAAACAGTATAAAAAATTATCAAAAGATTTTATTACACCTCTACTTTTAAGTATAAACGTTAACACACTCCTACCCCCGCAGTAGGATTCCCTATGTCGCGGGTGACATGGACAACACAAATAACACATCACTAACACCTATGACCCGAGAACAAACATTTATCTGTCACATAAATATCTGCCCCGGCCGGGAATCGAACTCGAGACCCCTCGCTTCGCAGGCAGGGACACTACCAACTAGGCTACGGGGTCGTCAGTATGAGTACTCCTAGTATTTGTAAATATATTATTTACAAATATTTTAGTATTTTATTATAAATCCAAAGTCGTAAATATAAGAGTACCTACCTTGTTTCACATTTAAATTAAAAAATAGTTTAGAAAATAATATTTAAATTAAGATGTTAAAAATGTTCTATAAAACAAACTTTAATATTTCACGATAATATCATCATAATAGTCATTAAAACATAATTTATTATGCTCTTTAATGAATTACCATGCAAATTTTTACTTGTACTAACTTTTGCGTTGCTACGGAAACAAAACTACAGTCGAAATAAGTACTAAAGATAGTCCTAACATATCTTATGACCTACATAAACATGCCAATGTTCACCTTAATTGACTCCGTATGATACTGAAACTTTCAAACAAATCTGATAACTATTCGAAAAATAATTTTTATAGCCTTAATATCAATAATATAGCTTTTCATTGCCATAGATTTGTAGTACAAATCTAATACCAAAATGATAAGTATCCAATTTCAAATTATTCCCTAAAGTACGTTTGGAAAAATCGTTGCTGACAGATAGAAAGACAGCGAGATTGATTGATTGAGTGATCTAAAGCGATCCTATAAAGGTTTGGTTTTTTCATCGTTTCAATGCCTAAATAAATCGTCTTTATTTCAGATCCTAAACATATTGAAGGTCAAATTATGGATACAATATTAATATCAGTAAATGAGGATAAACGAAACATGACCACTTCGTAGCCATTTCTCTGTCAGCGCTTAATTGTACCTATGTTTGAAATTGTTATTCAATTATGCTCATGAATATGTGTCAGTAGGATGTCTTTTCTACTGAGAATATTATATTTCTTGGATTTTTTCTGAACGACAACTACCTGAGCTATAATCCATTTCAGGATTTCTATTCATCTCATACACCTTGTATAGGATTAGGACAGAGTTTCTTCGTCTTAGACAAAATACACGAGCATCTACTTACAGCTTTCAATGTAAATGGGGCAGGACTGTATGTCCATGGGATAGAGTTGAAATTCCATCTGACAGGCTATGATGGCATGCATCCTGGCTGCATACCGCACCGTCTGATTTCTGTACAATGTGACGGAGGAGAATTTGTGCGTTAGCTCTGCAATTTCTGAAAATTTACAAAAAAAAGAAAAATTAAGATCGCCAGTTATTTTTACGCATGGTAACATAATTGATACACTGTTTGAAAGATAATTATAGATTAATTAAACAATTAATTATGGTAGTAAATAATACTAACATAACACACAGAACACAGGTTGTTCTATTAATGAGAAGTACAAAAGGTTTTTATTTTTAATCAGATGTAAAAAGAGTCAATTTTCTCGCCTTGATGAAACCTTTTGATCAATGAGGTCAATTTATAAGTCTCGTTACGCTAGATTCTTAGCTAAAATTTTGAATTAAAGTATGGATAGACAGAGAGCAGAGTACCTTCTCTTCTCTGTCTATCGATTGCGATTACAACTGAATGCTCAATTTGGGCGATGTTTTTTTATGAAAATATTAATAGGTACTGTTTTTAATGATAAATAGATTTGTATTTATTTTCTCTATACTATATCCATTTGGAAACTCGATTGTAGTTAGTTAGTGGAAACTCGGTGGAAACTAACTAATTATAACTCCTAAAAAGTTACTTTTTTTAATAATGGTTTCTTAACAAGCTTCGAATTTTCTAGATGTAATAATCTATTCATAGAAAACTTAATATGCCTTATGTGTCAGTGCGTGATAACAAAATTACAAAAAAAAATATATTATTTTTTTAATGCGGATATTAGAACTGAAATACGTGCGTAGCTTAAACTAAGGCCGTGTTACGTGACAAAGTTAAGCTTCCACCACCTTATATTTACATATTGGAATGGCGTGTGTACCTACCTTTAACACGTGAATTATGTACTAAATACCCTTAAACTGACCTTTCTGGCACCAATAGTCACCATTAAAATATTGTTTTTTGGTCATATGGGACTATAAAATTGTTTGTGTATGAGTACAAAATAAGTATTGACAAATTGTGTCGTTAAATAGTTCCATTATACATAATAGATTTTATACTGTACTATAATTAAAATGGAATTAGTTAGTAATTTTTCCACATACATTTCCTCCCACTTATTATTATTACTGCCCTTGATTTACATAACATTACATAACAGTTTTAGTTTATTATGTGTCTTAATGCTTTACAGATTGTCAGGTGCTTAAAGATAATCGAGCAAATTAGTGTTGGGGATCGTACAATCATGATAACGTACTTTTTACGTCCTACGCCTAGATTTTAATAACACGTAGATACGCCAAATTTTATCTAAATCAGTCTAGTAGTCTAGGCGTGAAAAGTTAATATACATACCAGAGACATGGTAATAAGAGACTTTCACTTTATATGTATAGCAATGATGGAATGAGTTTGTCTCTGGAAGTGTAATTAAATTGTCTTTGTCATTTCTGTACAACGATCACTTGATCTCAGTGTCTGTATGCGACTTCTATTATTCTGACAGACAACCTTTACAATGTTCGATAATTTTGATGAAGTGCCGTTGGCATTCGATATTCGAAAATGGAAATTTTCCCGTTGGATTATTGGAACGCTCTGTTGACGATTTGTATGACACAAAGGTTACTATGCCAGACTGCTGTTCAAAGGATCCTTATTTCAATTCCTAGTGACGCAGATATCTTAATAACGAGTTAATTTTCCTGTTCCAACTTTCAAACACACACACACCAGATAATATGACTGTAGAAAAGGGATATGAGTGTGTAACGTACTTCTAATTTACCTTTATACCATCATTTTTAAATTCTCTGCGCTTTTAATTTCATCTTACATTTATAAGATATGGCTTCCGTACAGGAAAGTAATACTCGCAGGAGTGTAACGGATGGAGAAAATTTTTAATAGCGGACTTTAAGTAACAAGTCTTACATAATAGAAGATTGTTTTTTACTAGTAGATAATGTTATATTAATGTTACTATGAAAAGATCCGCGCGTTGTGATATTGTAGGGTTTAAGTACATACATAAGTAATAATACATTATAGGTATTTAAACTTTGGTTTGGTTAAACATAAAGCTAAATGACATGTATGTAAATATGTTAAAAATACATATTATATATTTAATTTACGTAATAACACTAAACACACTACCTACAGACCTACGTCAAACGTAGTACACATACATTTTTTTCTCTGCTACATTTCACCGATTTCCTGATGCTAATCTGTTTTGTTGAGCTTCAGGAATATATAGTTTTAGCTGAATTCTGATGATTGGTCTACGGAAAACGTAGTAGACGTTTCGCGGTAGCCAACTTAAGAATTTCTGCTATAGGCTCGTATTTAGTAGGACATCCATGAGTTTAGGTCTAATATTGACTGTAGAGTTACTTCTCAAGATTCAATTACAGTACTTAGAACATCCAAGTTGTTTAGTTACAAATTGAAACTGTTTGGTAAATAAACTTTTACGCTCAGAAGTTAAGTGTGTACATTAAATAGAGAGAGATTCACCAACTTACATACTGAATAAGATGTTGTATACCTTCCATTATCTATAAATGAAGATAGTAGGTAGGAAAGCCCACTCTATATTGTGTACTCCTAAATAAGAAAGTTTTACGTACCTAAGTGTATTAAGTCTACTATAAAAGACGTTTTACCCAAACAAGTGTCGGGCAAAGAACACAATAAAGAATGAAATACAAAAGCAATCAAAAAGAAAGAAAAGGTAAACAACCAAAAAATAAGTGAGAATAAGTAGCTTAAAGGTGACCGCAAATAACAAAAAACGTTTTTAGCGTTTCTGTGCTTCGGAGGGTACGTAAAACAGTCGGTCCTGTCGTTATCTTGTAATAAGGTACGCAACAATGTTTTTTTAATTACAAAAAGAATCTAGGAATATAATTCTCCTAAGTCGGTTTTTAGTTAAAAATGATAATTTGGCTATTACGTAACTTTTAAGGAGGTCCAAAAATCTTTAAAGTTGCGTAATATTTGTGATCGCTCCCTTTATAATATACAAATAAAAATTATATTATATCGATGAAAATAATATTTCAATAATGAAACATTTCAGAAATATCACAGAATCAGACGAATTTATCTGAGAAACTAATCAGTTCTTGTAATAACTAATTACAAACCTGATACCTACTTAACCGTACCGTTTAATAAACAATCTTGTACCTTTTAGTGTTTTGTCGACTAATAATTATTATTACTTATTACAAAATAGGTAGATACGTTTTCAAATGATGATTTTAAGGCTCTTTTTAAGAGATTTTAAGACTAATTACTCGATTACATTGTCGTGTAATGATTACGATTATTTTTTTCATTTTCTATGTGAATTTGTTAAAATTAAAATACACATTGTAAAAAAAATCATAAATGCACAAAATCATAAATGTCATT
Organism: Lerema accius; assembly: GCA_001278395.1. NCBI lineage: Eukaryota > Metazoa > Arthropoda > Insecta > Lepidoptera > Hesperiidae > Lerema > Lerema accius. Next base: position 223,852 of record LGAG01000622.1, on the reverse strand, counting down.
ATACCTAACTGTGATGACATTGTGGTTAAATTAATACAGTTAAACTTTATGTAGGTATGTAAAGTATAATTATGAAGTAGTAAAAATTTTATTTCATAATATGCACTAAAACGTGTTTTTTTCGTGCAATAATTTTGCTTGCACATCAGTGAATAAAATAACGTGATAAGTGAAAAAAGGAGCCATTTCCTACCAGCCGATTGATGACAAAAGTGGCACGCTCCTCCTAAAATCGAAAAGATAGTGAAGTTATCAATTAGTATAAAAAGATAAGGACTTAAACGGTTTCTATCAAAAGATAAGTGGAAAATAAAGCTACATTCATACAGCACCGCATAAATAAGCAACTTAATTTTTTGTATTTGAAAACGTAAAAGCTTGAATGATTAAAATGATTAGAAATACATAAAATATCACAAGTAAACACTAATTTATATTAGAATCATATATGTAATCACAATTTTGTTTTATAGGATTTTAAAGCAATTTAATTTTAGTTCATTACAAGCCTTGATTAAAGGCAGCCTGTAAGTATTCGATACAATTTGTAAATTCCAATTTAACACACAAATTGGTAGGATTGTGTGATAATTATGATTGTATAGGGATTTGAGATAGCGCTCGTTTCACACGAGGAAGAATATTTATTGATTTACTACATGTTTATGGATTATTTAGTTTATTATACTACACCGAAGAATTAGCAATACTAACTTGGTAATTTCAGAGTACTTTTTTCTTAAATACAATTTGAAGACTTTTGAGAAGATTACACAGTTTTCTGTTAAGAGAAAACTGCTTCTATAATGTTTTAATAAGAAAGAAAGGATTTTAAAGCATTTGTACTGAAAAGCTGGATTAAAAGAGATTAGTATTTCTATTGAATTTCCGTACTATTTAAGGTTGAATAATGTTTCAACGTAAACAATACAGAATAATATACAAGTCTTGCAATACTGGGATTTGAAACAATTTTTTTTTTTGTGTTTAAAGGAACAATAACATTTAACTTTTGATGTCAACTCCGCATTTAACGCTTTTAAAAATAACATGAACACAAAAAATAATAATATACATAATATGTACCTATACAAAATATTTGTACCGCAGATAACATAAAGAATCTTTGTTATTTTACTATTTGTTATTAAATTAAGTCTCACTGTTACAGTGGCATAAAAAAATACAATAAACAGAGCGTCTATCACTTCGAATAAATTATTGTTAACAACTTCTTAGACTTACACGAATAGTTTCAAACTTTCAGTATTATTATCATCAATTAATTTTATTATTAAACTTCAGTATATTTATGTTATTACCAAACGTTATTTCATGAACGAATATAATTACTAAGAATAATAACTTGTTAATTACAATAATTCATCTTAGAGGCGAAGGGACTAGTAAAGTTACATACCTGTGACTTTGGAGTTAAGGAAATATGGATCAGGATGCCATAAATTGTCGAAGAACTCAGGAGGAAGGGTGACGTGGTCGTCGCCTTCTTCAAAAATGTCGTCTGGAAGCTGAAGCCGACTTTCTCGCCAAGTCTGTCTGATGAACATGTCCACTCTGGAAGAAGAAAGTTTTTTTTTTACCTGATTGCGCAAGAAAGGTTATAAGTTTCTGACGACCTCGTAGTCTAGTTGGTAGTGACCATGCCTGCAAAGCGAGGGTCCTGGGTTCGATTCCCGGCCGGGACAGATATTTGTGTTCTCGGGTCATGGGTGTTAGTGATGTGTTATTTGTGTTGTCTATGCTATGGGCGACACAGTGAATCCTACTGTGGGGGTATGGGTGTGTTAGTGTTTATTTGTTTTTATTTATTACTTGTTTATATTTATCCATTTGTATTCAATACTCGGTAACGTTTTAAAAATATTAGTCGGTCGAACATTCTGGATCGATGCTAACCGCTACGCTAGGATATCTTTAAACGTCGTAATTACCGTGCCTATCTTGATTGGGGTTGGACATAAGGATTAAGATTGTTCTGAGGGTAATAATGTGTCCATCACATACCTGAAATCCATGTCTTCAACGTTGATAGAGTTTACATCAACCACGTATATGCTAAACTCAACAATAACAGGCTGGCCCTTCCTGGCAGGTGGACGCATCTCTGTAAAAAACTTCAAAGTTAAAAAAAAACTGAAAAAAATTCGGCAAGTATCAAAATCGGGTTAATGTACTACGTTTGTCTGAAACATACTATGTTATAGATACGATGATAGTTGGTACCTGTGTCTGTCTATTTATTTCTTACTAGCTGACCCGGCGCACTTCGTATCGCCTCAAAAATCAATCATGATAAAAATTCCGGATCGATTCATTAGATTACGATTACGACTAAAAACTA
>LGAG01000622.1:206900-220842 GCA_001278395.1 Lerema accius | reverse complement strand
TAGTTGGTAGTGACCCTGCCTGCGAAGCGAGGGGCCCGGGTTTGATTCCCGGTCGGGGCAGATATTTATGTGACAGATAAATGTTTGTTCTTGGGTCATGGGTGTTAGTTATGTGTTATTAGTGTTGTCCATGCCCCCTGCGACACAGGGAATCCTACTGCGGGGGTATGTGTGTTAGCGTTTATTTATTACTTGTTTATATCCATTTGTATTCGATATTCGATAACGTTTTAAAAATATTAGTCGGTCGAACATTCTGGATCGATGCTAACCGCTACGCTAGGATATCTTTAAACGTCGTAATTACCATGCCTATCTTGATTGGGGTTGGACGTAAGGATTAAGATTGTTCTGAGGGTAATAAAGTGTCCATCGCATACCTGAAATCCATGTCTTCAACGTTGATAGAGTTTACATCAACCACGTATATGCTAAACTCAACAATAACAGGCTGGCCCTTCCTGGCAGGTGGACGCATTTCTGGAAAAAACTTCAAAGTTAAAAAAAAAAAATTAAGAAAATTCGACAAGTATCAAAATCGGGTTACTGTACTACGTTTGTCCGAAACATACTATGTTATAGATACGATGATAGTTGGTACCTGTGTCTGTCTATTTATTTCTTATTACACCTAAGGATAATAACCGATTTAGTAAAAGTTTGGCAAACAGGTGGTTTTGATCTAGGTAAAGGACGTATATTATGTCGATAATACTATTTACTGAGAAGACTGACGTTTCAGTTAAAGTGCCTGATAAATAAAGTCAAGCAATACGACGCAAGTTTGCTAGCAAAAACATCTTTTCTAACCAGAATGATTGCTGTTTCTAACCTATTCTGTCGTACGTGTTTCCCGAAGCAATACAAGAGTAATAAGAAACTTATGCAAAAGTATTGTTGCTTGTTACAATACGCGACTGAATTCGAAACGATGATATCTATAAGCGGTTACCCGAGCGGCTTGCAAAATAAAATTTGTTCCCTGAAGTACCAGAAGACACGACACCATAATTATAATGATTAATTATGAAAAATGTTCTGGTATTATTATACTTAACATGTTTGGGTATAACATTCCTTAAATAAATTGTCGTTTAATATGAAGAACTTTCTTGTAGTAAAACAGGTTAATTGATCTAAAGTCAACTATAATAATAAAAACTAGACGTCGCCCGCGGAAGAGTAGTTACTATAAATATCGGAATAATCCCAAGGGAACCTTTAATCGGGATAAAATCTATCTGTATGCTAACTATCTGTTTGCCAAATTTCAGCTTAATCTGTTTAACGGTTAGAGCGTGAAGGATTTACAAACATCCAAATATTTAAACATCTTTACAAACTTTCACATTTATAATAGGTATACGATGCACAAAATCAACATCCTATTATCCTTACTTACAAATTGGATTAAATTTTGTTCTAAATTAACTCAAAAAGCGTAAAGTAGGTACCTATAATTTGCACTTCTCTTGAGTGGGTGAATCTATTGAAGGGCTTTGTCCCAAGAATGATTAATTTAACCTTAAATAATTTAACATCATATTCTTAGTCAGCGAAGAGGGTTGCTGATTAAATCATGTAATATTTTAAGATAAGCTTCTTAGTGTGCACTGATGAATAAGGTATTGGGCTTTAAGCTTATTACTGCACTTGTAAGCTCGATCGTCTAAAACATTGGTTCTTAAGCTTTTAAAGATGAAGATCCATTTGACAAAAAATCTGTCTTGCCATGACGATCGTGTTCGATGAACAATATCTACAGCGAAATGTATTGTAGCAGGGAGTGATAATTTTTTTTTGTATGTGTCAGACAACGATAATATTATAAAAAGAAGCATTGGGCATTCAGCGTGGACATAAGAAAAATATTGAATCATTTTTCTTTTCTTTTTTGTACGGACGAGACGCCAGATTATAGGAATGCATGCCATGTAGCGGGGATCATTTTTTTGGTTGTTTAGTAACGACGTGACATGTCTATAGTATAAATATTATTGTACTACTTGTAGTAGTATACAGTACACTGTACTGTGCCTATTCGGCAATGGAACACTCACCTTTGACATAAGTTTCAGGCAAGACAACCCTGGGTTTCAATGTGTGGTTTCTTTTTGAAGCGACGTCATCGCATAGCCTGTAACAATGCCATAGTTTAACCATTTAATTTCTAATTGTATAAAATAAGAGAAATTACGTTACACATTCATTTTACCTGTATACAACCATTTTACAGATTACCTAAGTACACAGGGGTTGTTGCGTACAAAAAATTTATTAGATATCACTTGGTTGATAACATTATTGTAGTAAAACTTGTACAGGTATTAGAGTTCAACATATTGGTCGCAATTTCGTATGTTCAAAGAAAGTGTCAGTTGATGAATCATTTTATATCTACGCATAAATTGACTAATAATTCCTTCTAGACTTATTAGAAGTTTCTCATACATGTCTGTGTATGTACTCGTATGATGGCTTTCTCCTCCGTTCGTTTACTAGTTTAATTACACTAGAGGACCATAACTCATATTGTCGAACAATACATCATACAATCGTTTGATAAATCTGTCTACAAGATGATAAGGTCAACTGTCTATCAACGGGGTCTTCGGTCTTTACTATAAACTCAATAGACATTATCGATATAATATGCGAAGCTATACGCGGAGCAGTGAGTTTGATGTGATTCAAAACAAAAAGTGTGATATTTTAAATATTTAGTTATATGTCCTCTATGTTACATAAGTCACAAACTCATGCGTGTCTGCCTTATTCTTAAAAATATACCAAAAGTTGAACCTTACACGTTTTGGTATGTAACTAACTAGTGAAGAAGCTAATTGCTTCCTTGTCTAATGCAATCAAAATGGAGATTAAAGGCATATATTACGCAGTCATTTAAACATGGCCACATGTTAGTGACTGAAAGATCCAAGGATATTACAGAAGCCATTGACAGCTGACAGGAATACATTTTTAATTTCCTCATATCACATACGGTGAAGGACATGAATCCTGTGAAAATATGTAAATTTTCTAACATTATTTCACGCAGGAAACGTTGCAAATATTCCATCGCTACAAATGAAAGAACAGCTGATTGACAAGAGTAAATATAGCTTTAAAATTAACGAGAGGAAATTTAGAAAACTTTTTAATTACTTGCTTAAAATGTTATACATTATCAGGGTCTGTTGCTTTCATCAACTTTCGCATAATTAATCGAAAATTCGGCGACCCCAAGCATGGTTATTTCCAGTATGAAATTACTAAGTTTGAATTATTTTTATTCACAATTTAGTAATCACTAATTAGACGGTTTTTAAGGTAAAAAAAATGTACGTTTAATTTATTTGGTGAATATTGTATCTGTATTTAATCTTATAACGTTATTTAAAATTGCCTATTTCTATAAATATTGGCTATAAAAATACTGCAATAAGTATTTATTCTTGGATCTTTTATTTTATTTATAGGTATTTAGGTCATACTGTTGTTTAAACTTTATAGGCCTTATTTTAAGGTAGTAACTAAAAATAGCAGTTCTAACTTTATGGTAATAAAGGCGAACTATGCAAGTGCTTTGGCGATGACGTCAATGAAATGTATTTACTCAGCATAGCGTGCGCTTGGCTCTATATGTTGACAATAACACAAATTACTTAAAACCTTATTAAGACTCGTGACTAATACGTACGTGGCATTTTAAGTAATTATTAAGGTAAGTAAATGTCATGTGTAAATAAACACTAATTTACACACACCCATTAGTCATACCCTCGTGAAACTGAGTGATATTTTTGCATTCAAAGAAATACAAGTGAACAAAAAATAATTGTTCATTAATTTTGCCATGGTTATAACTCAAATGCGTTCTGGGCAGGTTATATGTATACTCTCAGTTCTGTCACGCTACAAAAGCTGACCAATATATCGAAATCAATTTCCATCACCACGTAAAGTCACATTTCTACGGGAGCAGACGTACAACAATTCAATTTGAATCACGAATGCTCTTTCGTATCTGAATCCCTCGTAAATCAATTTTATTCCATGACCGATATGGCAATACTTATTTCCGAACAATATTCCTTAAGATAATTCGCTTTATAGCTGGCCTACATTTACCAGTTCAATACTGTGGCGTGTTTACCATGTATAATGCGGCATCATGTCATTGTCTGTTCTGTTTCATGGAAGGTTTTAGCAGTCTCGCCTGAAATTCATTAAAATTACATGAGTATGGAATAATATTTTTCGTAAATATATTCTTTAAAGGTCACATAGTCATTAGGGAATTGTTTACATAATCTACGACGACTACTTTTGCTTATGGATTTCAAAGTATTTCAGGACTTCAAGAATTTTCGTTGCGTTTTGATATAGCTTTTTGATTATGAAATGCTATATTGCTTTAGGTACTTATTTTGTTAACAATTTAATTGCTCTGTTTTGGAATGAACCTGTATTTTTGTTAATTTAATTCATTGCTAAAGTATTCTGTTTTAAAATCTGTACATTTAAAATCTTCTAAGCATTAATGTAAGTAGGCCTCGTAATGTATATTTCAATAACATGAAAAATTTTATCACTATCAAATTAATGTCTGGCTGTTCTGTCGTAAAATAAGCTAATAAATTTTAATTTAAACAATACTTAATAGAACAAACTGTATAAAAAAATGAGGAGCCTGATAAAAACAAATATAACTACTTAAGTTTGGTGCCGAGTACTAATAGAAGACCTAAAGATTATATTTATAGAGCGAAGAAGAAGTACGCCTATAGCTTTCATTAAAGTGGACGACACGCAATGTGGTCGATTTTCGACCGAAATACCGGAACTCGAACCCCTACGTAGTAACTTGGTAAAGATTAATACTTTACAGTAGATACCTACTACACATGTCTCTAGTAGTATATATATAGTTCATATCAGAGCGAAAGCGGTGTTAGAACTGTTCATTGAAATTGTTGTCTTTGTCATCAATATATTTATAAATCTAAATAATTATGGTAAGTTTTTATAGATAAGGTATTTTAAAATCCCATTACCAACTTAGCCCGCAATAATTGCCAGTAGTATTGAACCACAAAACACGAATTTATAAACCATTTTTTTGTCTAAGAGCTTTAATGGCCACATAAAAAGTGAAAAGCTTATATCAAAAAGCTCATCAGCAAAACAAAACACTTTTAGTTATTAAGCGACGTATGGTGTTGATGACGTGAGGAAGGGCAGTTTTCAGGCCAAGGCTACTCCATCGATTTGCTATATACCATGCTATGCTATATTTAGTCTAACCCCATATTAAGTCCTTGCGATTAGATTGGTTAACACTGAAAACAAGAGTTTGTTTGATTTATAAATGTTTGCTTATTTATCGTGGTAATCGCATTGCTTTTCTCTTGGGAAATTAATTGACAGTGACAGGATGAAACTAGGACTTAAAAATGGACGAAGATCGGAAGATGGATGGAAATCATTTCTACGAAGTAAACTTCTTTACATTTCCTGAGAATTTCTTACGTAAGAAAGGTACATAATTGAAGACTTCTAAGAAATGTCAGGATTTCCTGGAATACTTCTGATTGTTTTCTTAACCTATATCAACACGTAGAATCTTGACATTCAGGAAAATTATGTAGATTAAATTTTGAAAGGTTACGGGATCCTGAAAAGTGTGTCATAGCCTGCTTTGTATTACACTTGACAGGGATATTGTCGTGCCTCTAAATTGGAAAAGAAGCTACGGATAATTAAATAAACCGTTTACGAATTAAAGGCAAAAATATATACCTACTAGACAATGCTCGCGGAAGAGTAGTTAAAAAATATCGTATCGTAAAATCTATCCTATGTCCTATTCCTGAATGCAAACTATCTGTGTGCCAAGTTTCAGCTTAATTTAATCCGTTTAACAGTTAGAGCGTGAAGGAGGTACAAATATCCAAACATCTTTACAAACTTTCACATTAATAATACTCGTAATGAAGGAAGTAAGATGTACCAAGAATACATCTTGAATTTATTATTTAACTACGTAACCATGTTAAACGTTTCAGACGTGTTGAAAAAAACGCCAGTAAGAAATCTTTTCGACAAAGACGGGACGATTGAGATCGAAGGGCAATTGATGAGTTTGATTTACCATGCAATTAATATCTAGTATAGCAAGGTATACCTACAATGAAAACAAAATTTCATATTCTACAAATCCCAGATTAATAATCTAGGGACTAAACACCTGTGTTATTATTAACGCTACTTAAAATCTACGCTTAATTGTGTTACCCGGTTAAGACATACTGGTAAATGAAAAGGTTTATTTTAAAACGCTATGTTTGCGTCTCCTATCGAGTTAGCACTATGATACTGCTCTAGAAAAAACGCCATTAAATTATAGTATATCCTTTACTGAAAACTGTATCTAAATCAGTGTTATAATCTGGCAAGATTCGTTTGCACAAACTAACAAACAAATTAATGCAGCCTATTACACGAAACTCCTAATATATTAGACATTTCCTCGTGGGTTAAAAAAGCGACAAAATTGGAGACCAAAAAATAATAATTCACATAAATGTCTACAAAAGAACAAACCAATCAGTCTATTTGTTGACAAAAACAAACTATTTCTGGTCCACTAGAGTGTTTCACTTTATCCCCTGACCGTGCGAGTGGCCCCTCAGCGTTATCTGATATCGGCTGATTAATTACCGTGGCCTTTACCTTGCTGCGGAAAGCAAAAGGCCACGGGAAAGTCAAGATTACCATTTGAATTGTGAAAGACCGTTTTTAATTTTCCGCTTACGATTACTTATATGGCATTGTGTTTAACTGGTGGAAAGGAGTAGTTTTTGCATCATTTCCGCGGCTGTTTGACGCATATTTTTTTTACTATTTTGTAATTATCTTCACTTTTTTTAACAAAATAACAGAGTCATAAATAGAATAGTTATTCTGTCAAAATCTTATTAAAACTTAATTAAATCATTTGTTAATTTGGGCCCTCGTATGACCAACTGAGGTATCTCGAAGCCCAAGATGTAAGACTAATTTTAACCCAGCATTACTTGGCAAATCTTACAATAACTATATCATAAAATAACCAATGCGTAATTAAAAAAAAAACACATAGTGTAATACTAAATTTATCCACATTTAACCCTTCGAAAGTTGCACGAACACGCTTAGTTATCAAGATTTCATTATTTAATTCTTAGTATCCATAGAATTTTATAGTTGTACTTGATTGTCTAAATCCTGAGTAATTGCTAACAGCTCACGGCATATGGCACCGTCATTATACTGTTATCTTCGTTTATCAGCTGATTCATTGGTTTAACCTTGACCTTACCTTGCCAACTGTTAAATATTTAAAAGCGTGAAAGATCAAGATTAGGTTTTGGATTAAAAAGCTAAAGCCTGTAATATTAGTACTAGGTATTTCATCTATGTATTTATAGGTAAGGGTTCAATTTTGGATTTCTTTTTAAGTTTAAGGCAGGTACGTATAAGACTGAGAGGCAAAAATATTTTTGAACGTTTCCTTGCTTCGTAGGGCACGTGATGCCATCGGTCTTGATTGATATCGTTAGATAACGCCATAAAAAAATCTGACTCTTAGAACTTGATACTGGAACAGCGTGGTGGACTATGCTCTAGGCCTATTTTTAACCGACTTCAAAGAAAAGGCGGAGGTTCTCAATTCGACATATTTTTTTGTTACATCAGATTTTTTATTTGAATAGACCCGTTCTCAGTAGTCCGTTGATTGAGGTTATATAGGGCCTGTTTCACCATCGTTAATTAAAGTTCTAAGTAAGCTACTTTGAAGTTAATTCCACGGTAAACAAGTAAAATGCGTTTCACAATCAGTAGAGTTACTCATTAGTTTACCTGCTCAGTATCATAATCATCGCTAGGACTGCCAAGTAGACCTTAACTTGTGAAACGCTTAGAGATTTAACGGAAGGATTTACTGTCCTCGTAGTTTACTTTATAAGTAACTACTGACATATTTACTTATCGATTGTGAAACAGACCCTTAATTTTATAGTGTAGAAGTATGATAACTTGATACCTACTCACCACATTAGGGAGAAGATTATGGTGCGCCAGACGTAGGATACCATTTTGAGGGACGGGGAATGACGAGAGAGGCTCTGACGCGTACATTACAGAGCCGATTGGTTACCTGGAAACAGAACGTTTGAAAACTATAATACTTTGAACTTAAGACCATGTTACGTCGTTAAAAGAACCGAAAATAGTGTTTTGCGCTACATGTATCATCACCTTTACGATATTAATTTGACGTCTCGTTTTTACTTAATTGAAAAATAACTCAATTGATTAGTTACCTGGAAACATAGCATTTGAAAACAATAATACTTTGAACTTAAGACATGTGCCGTCATTATTAAACAACCCGAAAATAGTCTTCCGAGCTACATGTACCATTACCTTTGCGATAGTAATTTGACGTCTCGTTTTTACTTTAATGAAAAATAACTCAATTAAGCACTTCGTTTCTTCACGAGTGAGAGTTTGACTTTACCGTAGTATAAATCATGGATTTGAAAGATAAACCTTTTAAAACTATCTGATGGGTACCAGAATTCTAACACCGATATTATTAAAACAGTTCTCAAGATGAATGGTACTGTATAATTATCCAATTTAAATAAAATTACTTTTTGTGGGGGCCTATTTCGCAACGTAATTGGGCGATAAAATGGCAAAGTTAGGCTTTTTACAAACGCTATCATGAGAAGAAATGAATAAAAGAATACTTTATGTATAAAGTGGTGAATTAATTAACCTAATAAATGACTGGAAATTTTGAGAGAACTGAGTACCAAACGTTTATTTAATTAATTAAAGTAATCGTAGATACGAGGCCGATCCATTATTAAGTAAATCAAATTGGGGGAGGGGTCTTGTGAATTGTTATCATGCGTTACATAGGTAGGAGGGGATCAAACAACGCGTTACGTAACATTATTTTCTTATTACTAAAAAAACTGGGGAGTAATTTGTAACTCGGCAAAATGGCAACGTTAAAAAAAATGGCATTTGTGTGTTACTTAACGTATTGAAAGAGCGGGCGAGAAGGTGCAGTAAAGCGTTACGGCACGTTACATGGGGGGAGCCGTTACGTTACTTGACTTGAAGCTTAGTCAATTCAAAAGTCCCTATTGCGTGTAAATGACTGACGAATTTCAAGACAATATCAAAGTAATTTTATTGTCTAACCATAGGTAATTAATTAATCAACGCATCTTAGAAATTATGTAGGTACATAATTAATTTGAAGCTTAACAATCGTGAAGTTCTAAGTAATAAGTCGAGTTCGAAATGTTCGGTATAATTAGGACCTCTAAATTGCTCTTAAGTTGTTATACTACTTATTTTATTGGGTTTAATAAAAGCTCTTAACAACTTAGTATTGACCCCTTGTGTTATAGTTTAATTTATAGTAGCAGAATTAAGTAATACTATAAACTTATTATTTTAGGACAAGAGATAAAAAGCACCTTTTTTCTTTGGAATAATTTAAAATACGAAATTAAGTCATCATCACAACTATAACTGTTCCACTGTTGGGCTCGAGTCTCGTGTCATAATATGAAGAGTGCAAGCCATAGTCTACAACGCTGGCCAAGTGCAGATTGCCAGACATTACACACCTTTAAGAACTTTAAGGGGCCCTCAAAGGAGTGCAGGTTTCATCATGATGTTTTCTTTCACCTAAGAAATCTTTATCACCTATAAAATAGTTTGTTCGCATATAACTTTTTGAAAATTAGAATTACTTTTCGGGTTTGAACTCGGGAACTTCCTCCGAGAGACGGAACGCTTAAACCCCTAAGCCTAAGCTATTATAGTTTACGAAAATAAGAACGAGAAATTGAAATTAAATGTTAATTAGTTGAAATAAAATTATTTTGCTGACTACGAAGTCAGACCAGATGACGGCTCGTTTGTGTAGAGCCCGCATATTAAACATAGTTGTTTTATTTAAATTATTATTTTACTAAATAATGAGACGAAATTTAGCTAGTCTGTAAAGAGCACAATTTCTTTATTTTCTCTTTGATACATTTGTATCAGTAGAACAAAGGGAAAATTAAAGCGATGTTATTCAAATATTTTGTATTAATTACTATGGCCTTCATGCCAATTTTAAGATTTGAAAACGAAAACGTCAATTAATTATTAGAATTAAAAACAGCAACCCAGCCTCGATTCGCTTTAGTTCGGTTCGGGTGTCGATTTATTTTCTAATTCATAATTATTTACACCACATAAATTTTGCATAACATGCTTGATCCAATTTTTATTCATATAGAATTCATGTTTGCCAAGTCTTAGAAAGCCAAATCTTTAGCTATCACATTTAACAATATAAGTACCTCTAAGTAATGTTCTGCTAAAACATTTAACACATTAATGATTTATGTGTTTTGAGAAGTAAAACTCCAAGACGGTTTATAAAAAATGGACACTAGATAGTAAGCGTTACGGTCAGTAGGTCGGTCCTTATCGATTCAATTAGGAATCGATATATTTCTTGTAAATTATTAAGTTGGCGCCGTTAGGTTGCGAGCCTGTAATTGAAACATCGCTATATGACTTGGTATTTCTGATATAATTCCCTCAATCATTTTGTTTTCAAATAAAATTTTAAGCAGGTCTTATTGCGTATTCACTGTAGACGTAGGATGTTTACTTATTTTGTCTTCTGTCCATTTATTCATCCTTTTTCGGAAAACAATGATAGCTTAGCGGTATGAATTTTGGTTTCCCGAACAAGAGTTCCTGAGATCAAACCAGATATGCAACTATAATTTTCAAAAAATTATGTGCTTAGTAGAAGACAATGATCACTTGCGTTGAAGAAAAACATCGTGAGAAAACCTGCACACCTAAAATTTCTCCATAAAGTTCTCAAAAGGTGTTTAAAGTTTGCCAATGCGCACTAGATCAGCGTGGTGGACTATTCGACAAAAATACTTCCGTAAACAATAAAATACATATTGAACGAAAATGGGAAGCCCATATAAATATCGTCATACGTATCTGAACAACAAAATTGCTGTAAAACTCCTTTTATGTACCTATTACACTTACGAAATACTAAACTAGCTACGTAAAAGCCATTGCCATATAATACTGGGGCCATTTAATAAAAAGATACTTCGCAATTCCCAGATTATAAGAAAAAATCTGTGAGAAAAATGAAATTTATGAATAGCTTTAATAATCCGAGGGTTCAATTTAAAAGTTTTCGTCATTCAAATTGTTACAGGGAAGTAAAAGTCATAATGCTCATTTCTTTTTTATGCTAATGGGCGTAAAAATACCTTATTACGTATTGGTATTTCAGTTCTCAAAGTACGTATTTGAAACTGTTAAACAATAGATATCAAGAATTTTGTTTATAACTAAAAGAATCGCTCTGTGGTCCAAACTCTACTATAATTCATTACGTCAAGTCATTATAGACTCTGTCCTCTATTTATAAGATGTATAATTGTGTGAGTTTAATTATAACACATTTATGTTAAACAAAATTTACTTTTGTGCACTTTTCTGCCATGTAAACTAAACCATGTCAAAAGGTAAACTCATAGGTTTCTGTATTATTCTTAATCATGTACTGAAAGTTCACATATATATATACGACCGTGTTTTTTATCTTGTCTTATATTTAAAACAAAAATATATTAATGTTCAAAGCAGTTTTTGGGAATATTTTAGAATATGCGACATTGAAGTGATTAAACTTAAACATTACTTGAAAAGTGTGAATATGAAAAAATGTGGTTTCCATTACAATATGTATATTCGAAAAATTGCGTGTTAAATGTATCTACTGAAGTCTGATTTCGAGCTAAATTGCCGAAGCACATTTCAAGACGTCGATATCATTAAAGCAGTTCTCACTAAGGGGAAACCATACGACTCTTCTCAAGAGACCGAACGCAACTAGACCCTAATTGCCCAGATACGTAGGATGGTATGTTTTACGCTTCCTTGTACATTACCTAGTTAACGCCCGGAAGTAATTTGTTCGCACGTTGATCTTTACGCCACTAATTTTAGGCAATCAGTTAATCAATTTTATTTTTTGAGTACAGCGATTTTTTTTGGACCTTGGTGTAAAATTAAACATAACAAAGTCTTTTTTTTTAGTTATTAAGTGATTTGACTTATTCAAGAAGCATGTAAAAGTTAAGGTTATATAAGTATAATTAAGATACAAATAATACTTTAAGTCCAGTTTGCATTAAAAATTAAGTATAACAGTGTCATGGATACGGCTGTGTGTTGTACGTGAATACGTTAATTTGACACGTAATTTTTTTTTATATATTTTATTTATTTACGTATAAATTACGTTGTAAATAACGCATGGTGACGCTTACCTCTACACTGCGCGCGTTTTTTCACTGTCCTCCCTGATTGTAATAAATTCTTTAATTTTTTAGTTATCAGTGGTATAATTTAAATTTTGGATGTGGACGTTAGATTCGATACTACAAAGTCAAATTGTATTATCCCACTTAGTTGTGATTAGGTTTTTAGTATTGACCCATAGGTATGGTTGGCAAATGTAAAGACGTCAAAATGATATACATTAACATTGAAGATTACACTTGAGTTGTAAGAAAAGGACATCATTATATCTGCAGTATAAGCAACTTTATTATGCAAATTGTTTTGTCTCATATTACGACGCGTAAAGTTTACTTAAGCATTGTACAATGAACGTGATAATTTTGAGACAAATAAACAGATAATCTGTGTAACTAAATCATAAATCCACTGTAAGTGGCGTTACTAAACAAATGCAAATTTACTTGACGTAGAGTCATGCGGTTATATTTCGATTTCGTTTAGCACTTTGCATGTAAATGAAGTTAAGTACCAAACAAACAACATGATTCATACACATTATATTATTGGTTTGTTAAAGAATAACGAATACTTCTAAGAATTCAGCTAGGGGAATCGTTCGCAAGAGGCAAAAGCGCAAGTATTGGTTTGGATATTGGTTGCAAAAGTACGATTAATTCATCTTCAAGTATAAAAAAGGTTACTGAAAGTTATGATAGGAATAGAGTTAGAGATAAATTGTAACAATTGTAAAGATATTTTTTACACAAATTCCCCCTCTCAAAGCAAGTAATACACTAATTGTAAAGTCAAATTCACCACCTTCGTTAGCTTTCAATATTATTCAAATCTAAGTGCAAATGCATTTTTCTGAAAATGACATCTCGATTAATCGATTTTTTTAATCAAGTAACCCTCAACTTTCGTAGTAATCAAAGATACCGTTTTCTTTGTAATAGTATTTTCTCTATATTATACGATTTATATTTTTTTACCTAACATTATAACAGGTACCTATGTGAAGCTTACACACAAAGTACATGCGCCGGATTTCTTTCATAAATCAAGCCCTACACGTTTCATTGTGTAGCAGTTCATGCGATTTATATAGCTATCTACTGCTAATAGTCATTCAACAAATGACGTAGTGACATGACAAATATATATTCACAGTGTTAACACAATATAGAGAGACTAACTCTATATTGGGTGTTTTTATGTAGAGCTTTTAGTATAAAATCCATATGCATTAGTGTATTGTAGCGTAGTTCTGACTATTTTTGGTGGATTACTTTGGAAAACAGTAAGTAAAAGCAAGCAATTTTTTGTTAGAATTAAGCGTACCTACTGCCCGTATAAAGTTTAGGTTTAAAAATTTTAAAGCATTTACATAAATAATGCTGCACATAACACACTCCGTACAGTAGGATTTTGTATCGCGGGTGTTACAAATAATACAATAAGACAAAGGATCGAAAACAAAAGTTAAAATTTATTATGAATCTTTTGCCTCGCTGGGATTTGAACCCAG
>LGAG01000622.1:176381-206866 GCA_001278395.1 Lerema accius | reverse complement strand
TTGTAACCAGTACGTCATACGAGTATTTGCTTTTACAATGAAATTGGAAGGAAAACTGTCGCGGCCAGTCAGGCTTAACAAGTTAACACGTAAGCAGTTACTTATAGTTGCGTTACCCCAAATTGTGTTTGGTCTGACACGCACTTCGTAGAATTTTTATATATATATATTTTTATTTGAATTAGGAGTTGTGTCCAGTATTTCCGGGAGCAATGTTAAATTAAAAATACCAACGCCACGACTGCACCAAGGATGTATAGTATTGTTTTGTGAATGTGCAAGAGTTTTCTTCGGTTAGGAACTGTAATTCTATTGTAGAAATACCTAAGATTCCAACTCGGTTCTTTCACGTCGAAGACCACATTTTATATTTCATTTTATACTTATACTATTAAATTTCACAATAATATTTCAAAAATTAACCTTCATAGTTTCTACCATAACCTTGAGGTTTGCGTGACATCGCCACAACGTTATCATTTAATTTGTAAGTCAAATTGAAACAGAAATTTTCTAGACAAAAACAATATTAAATACAAAAATACCTACCATTCAAACATGTTCCCGGTCAACAATAAGTTAAACTAAACCACAACACAGCACTATAACACACGTCACGGGCACTAACGTATTCGAATTTTAAATCGACTTAAAAATACAGGATGCGTTTGTACCCAAATACATTTGGGGCAGGATGTGTATTTTTTGATGTATTTTTTAGATGTTATTGTATTGTATTTAACGTTGCCGCGACGGCGAGGCCCTCGGCTTTGACTGAAAAGTGGTTGCAGGCGGCGGGTTGCGTGCCGGCCCGTGTAGCATCGCTTTGCCAGTGGTGGCAAACCTTTTCCGTCATGACATAATTATATTAGCTTAGTTTTACTAACTTAAATACAAATAATAACTATAATTATACGACTTTTTTGTGTCGCATAAGAATTTTAAGAATGTTGCTTTCATAAAGATCTTTTAATCTAAAGCGTCTGCATAAGTTCGTAGTGGTTTCTTGATCTATAATTATTTTTTCATTTTTGAATTTTTTAAACATTAAAAGATCCTCTCTGCCAGCGAATTTAACTATAAGTAACTCGTTATTTCTGGACTAGTATTGATAAAGTATTAAATACGTCACAGTGTCATTATATTCTATTAGTCCTTAGCACTATTAAGGAAATAGAAACAAGTAAAAGTTGGTTGGTGTGAGTGTCGAGTTATTTTCACTTTTTTGTTATTTATTAAAGACGTAACAAAATGTACATAAAGTATAAAATAACATTGGTTTTATATAATACTTACACAAACATACGTTACCAACTCTATAAAACGCCGCACACATCTTTACGTTTGTATAGAATTGCTACGATTTTTAACGCTACGTTGTAGCAACCACAAAAATATGACGGTATTAAGGACCTTTCATTTTACTAAAAGCTTTAACAAAACAAATAAAAAAACAATTGTGTCATATCAGTATTTATCATGTTCTTAATTTTTCAACGTTACGCAGATTGTTTTAGTACCTACCTAATTTTTACCGTTCATTTTAACATTGCAATTTAATATTTTAGACATCTTAACAGTTCCGTTATCCTAGATACCTAATTTTTATTCGCATCTTAAGAGACTAATTATTGACGACTAGCCTAGTTGGAATTGATCCTACCTGCGAAGCTAAGGGTCCCGGGTTTGATTCCCGGCCGGGGCAGATTTTTATGTGACAGATAAATGTTAGTGCTCATGGGTGTTAGTGATGTGTTATTTGTATTGTCCATGCCAGCCGCGACACAGGAAATTCTACTGGGGTTATGCGTTTAATATTATTTATTATGTTTATTTAATACGTCAACAAATCAATGAGTGTTGCAACAAGGACAGTATTAAATCATCAGTATTATCAATAAAACGATAAATATTTTGAAAATGTTGACAAACCCGCTTTAACGAACGAAATATGACATTCGAGTGCGGTACGATTACGTGACGGCTTCGAACCGCGACATTGACCAGGCCGACGACCTTGCGATTAGAACTATAATATAGGAATTAATTCTCACTTTTTCCACTAAATAACTATGATTAAAATGTTAATTGTTAATTAAACGAGGTTAAGTACCTACGTCTTTGTTTACTGTTTCATTTCCTTTAGATAAAGCAGCTGTGTATGCATGACTAGAGGTATCGTCATACCTATGATACCTAAGTTTAAAAAAAAATATATATTAATTTAAGAATTTATACTTAATAAGGGGTAAACGCGCGATTACTAACAAAACCAATTTTTTTTAGTGCTGTAATTCAGTAAATTATTGTTCAAATTAATACGCCCTTTATCAAAACATAGATAAAAATAATATTTTTTCAGATCACGACATAAGTATACAATTCTCATAAGGATGAACACATCCTGACAATAGGAACGAGTTGTGACGTCATTGCCGAACAATTCACCGGATCTTTGGCAAGAGAATGATCGATGCATCCTTCTGACGCACAGTATGTTAAGAAAAAATAAACTATCTTAATAGACGAAATAAATTATGAATTGAAGTCAATGATGACAAAGATAATGATAAATATTGCGCACAGACCAAAAAATATAGACGCAGTCTTCGGAACAAAGAAGCCTAGTAATGAAACATAACGTTAATAAAAAATTATAACGTTTCCCGGTACATTTTTCGACAGACATACATGAGATCGTAAAAAAAAAAAATTACCTCACTTTTTAGTTCTGAACACTGAGTCTATATTTTTTACTCTATTATATTACGATAGCAAATCCGCAGGGGTAGCAAAGCATTCCTTATTATTATTTTTTCCCATTCTTATTACATAAAAAATATAAGATGTAATATCTATGTTTTTCATAAAAGGGCTTTCTTCTAGAATCATAATTTTTGGAATTTTGTTTCAAAATCTATCTAAATTAATTAGTAATAATTTTATTTATATTTAGCGATAACATCTATTTTTCGCGAATGTTTAATAACAAACTTAGAAGTTAATATGGTGTTGTTTTTGATAACATGAGCCTAAACAATGAATATGTATAAAATTTTGTTCCTGCACTGCTTTACTAAAATGAACGGTCTAACCCTAAAATAGCATTAGTGTTTGTTAGACTATTTAATATAACATTATTAGCATACTAAGGGTTAATGATGTCGACATAAGTGCAAGTCATAATTGTCTTCACCTTTAGCTTTTAACCTTGAAAGCTTTTGGCCCATCCCCAAACTTACGTAAGCTCATCTGCATTATTTTAGACTACCGAATCGTTGAATCAATTATATGGAGTTGCGGTAGTATCAGCGATTAACTATCAGCTTTTTTAAAATTATCCTACTTAATATTATGACGAAAATTAGTATTTGACTACTTTAGATAAGATTTTTACCTGTTAATGTATAAACGTTATTTTTTTTCTTACCCCTTCTGGACTACATAACATAATTTGACAGAAGAGGTAATATTTGAAGCATCCTATTTTGACGGTGAATTCTTCTCTTTTCTAAGCTCTTATTTCTCTCTCAGCTCTCTCTTTGCTAAGTTCTTATTTTTCTGTAGCGCTATCTAATTTTTGAACTTCAATAAATTCACACAGCCCTTGAACTCTACTTCTCATACCCAAAATGAAAAATATTTTACATCAAGATAGAGCCACGATACTGGTAGAGCAAGTGGTTTAAACATGCAGTCTTTTGTAGAGTCGTTTAAGCTTTGCTGTTGAGTTTAGATTGACTTATATAAAGGTGCTACTGTTTTTCTCTACATATCGTTGCAAGGAATCTTAGAACTGTACTTTTTTCATTTTTCCTACTCTTGCAGTAAGCGCTAACAACTTATTTGCATTAGCTCTTAGTAAATGGAACATTAAATGGAAATTTATAGTTAATTAAAAGGGTTACTTTTTCTTGTAGATCTTTCTTTTATTTCTTTGTTAACTTTTATTAAAAAAATATGAATTTTGCGTCATTTAACGACTATGCTCGCGCTTTAGATATTAATCGCTTAATCGCGTGCTTTGCATTTTAGCAGTATCTTTTTATAATGATTCCTACTATGATTATAATTATGAACAATATAATTAATTTATTGATATCGATCATATTATAAACTTATCGTGTTTGTATAGTTACAAGTCTTTTTGTCTCATAATAATCTTTATAATCCTACTAATATTATAAATGTGAAAATTTGTAAAGATGTTTGGATATTTGGATATTTGGATGTTTGGATGTTTGTCCCTCCTTCACGGTCTAACCGTTGAACGGATTAAGCTGAAACTTGGTACACAGATAGGTTGCATCCAGGAATAGGAAATAGAATACATTTTATCCCGATTATAGGTTCCCTTGGGACGAAATCAATATTTTGTTTATCGACTTTTCCGCGGGCGGAGCCGCGGGCATCGTCTAGTATAAAATAAAGAAAACTAAGGTATGAAACAACTAATACTAAGTGTTTATTAGTATTCGTCCGGTATTTCATTCTCAATGAGTTTTATATATGGGACAGTTGATTCAAGTTTATACCTTTTTTACGAATTTCCTTAAACAATAATAAGACAAATAACAAAGCAGCCATAAAAATATTGAAGTATTTGAAGGTCGATTGTTCGTGATACCCCAGTTTTATTTTAATGATAAATACTACAAGCTACCGGGAATCGTACACAAAGGAAAGCAATGAATTGTTTTTAGAATTAAAGTAACACTTAATTCGAGGAAATTTACACTTACAAATTCTACGAAAGTGCGACTTATATACGTCTTATAAAAACACTTTGAGCAAAGTCTTTTCTTTAGTATGAAAGAAATTGTACAAGTATAAAATACTGGTATATTAATTAATTACCGATCGCTCATTTATTTATGTACTGTTAGGGTCACTTTTGACCTAACCATCATCACACTTAATAAAAATGTTGATTGACTGACAGACACGCTACAGCCTAAACGGATAGACTTAGAAGCATGAAACTTGGCACAGAGGTTCCTTCTAGAGTGTAGGGGAGCACTAAGAACGGATTTTTGGAAATTCCCACTTTAAGGGGGAGAAATAGGGGATGAAAGTTTGTATGAAAATTAACCAAATTTTAAAGCATGCAGTTTCCAATACATATTTGGGTTTATGCTACTTCATCGATTTTTTTAATTAATTTTATATTGAAAACTATAATTTCCGCAAACAAAGCTGCGGGCAACAGCTCGTTGTATCTATAATTTTTTAGGTCGTAAGTTCAACTGATGAAAAATATTTGTAGCAATAAATGTCCACCAATTTAACGCTTTGCTTACCATCAAATTTCATCGAGTTTGTTACCTGAAATATTTATTATACTTACCATAATTTCCACTGTCTCGATCCTCGAGGTTGTGCTTACGCCAAGTGTTGGACTCAAAGCGATTAGCGAAATAAAATATACAGCGATAGAAATATTGTACAGTATAATAACAACATAGTGTCCCAATTTATAATTTTCTGTGTATGTTTAATTTAATATTACAATATTTATTGTCTATGATAAGTCAGAAAACAACATATTGAAGAATGTTTTTTATTTGTCTTTTGAAATTTCAAGAAATCTTTGACAGTAGCTTTGCTATTATTCATTTCATGACTTAGATTGTAGGCTTTTTTTGTGAAAAATAATTAAAAAATTATCATTCAAAAATCTATTAACATTTTATCATGATGTCCTTTAATGCAATATATTTTATGTTCTTTCATCTTAAATAGCGGTTTAATTTTAATTATGGATGGATAACCTAATTCTAAAGTTAGCAATATTAAAAATACGTTTTTCATTTTTACCAATACAATACGTAATTGTCTGATTATAAACGGGGAGATAATAACATTACAGCCTATTTATAAATTCTTATAAAACAGTGGTGTTTATTATAATCGTTCGTCCATACAATGTAAGAAAGGAGTCTTATTCTAAACAGTCACGAAATACTCAAGATTTGTGTATCAAGATAATTTATTCGTAAATGAAATTCACTGAAAACTGAACCTTAGTACCATGGCATAAGGACCAAGTAGTAACTTATACAGATAAGGGTTTCGTGAAAGTGTACATAAAATTGTTTCAGTTGATTCGTGTAAACATCTCTTTGTAGATAAATATTAATCAACTCTAAAGATTGAATGTTCAAACCGAGCATAATAGTACCCTGTTGTAATTATTACGAATCAATTTTATTTCAAAACGTAGCGGTAATTGTTCAGGAAATGGTAAATACGTGTATAATGTCTTATTATTTATATTAATGTTTATTACTATTAATGTTAATTAAAATCTTGACTTTACCAGTAAATAAAGTGCCCTTAAAATGACCTGAATTTTAAAAGTAGCTAGATCGTTAATAGTTGCATTTACCTTATCTTTATTTGATATCATGCCTAATTGTTTTATCTTTACAAACGAAGCCTTTAGTATCTTGTTGTAAACTGAATTATTATTTTGGTTGTAAACTTTTAACAGCAGTATAAAAAATATTAGTCAGATAACGCTAATAACTTTTTTAAATGCTTACTTTAATGATGATACATCCATACGACTGCAAATAGGTATTCGTATACAGATATTTAAGAGATTAGAGTATGTGTAGTCGTACGTGGTAGGATAGGTTTTAAAAATGCATAAATAACATTAAAAAATTTAAGTTAAAATCCACTTATGAAGATTAACAAAAATTTTAGCATACTATGCAGTAATTGTTACCTAAGTCTACTAACACATTTACAAATAGGTGATTTATATAAGAAAGGTGAAGGCTAAAAACGAAAGAATTCTAAAACGAATGGGGTGAATGAACGCAACCAGAAATAACAATGTAAATCAAACAAACATGGGAAGAGCTTTTATATAAGAAAATCAAGTAGCCATAGCTAATTTTTGTTTTAATTTTACATAAATTTACATCCGGTAAATTAACCAATTAATATTTACACCTTGTAAATGAATCTTATCTCGTCTCTAAATGATTCAAATTACTCTGTTATCAAATACTCGTGGATTGTTATTCCATAATTACCAACCAGAATTTCCGCAATAATTATTATGGAGAGGACATTATCAATTTTCCCCTTTGTTATTAGAAACTGGTTTGAGTGTGGAGATAGGAATTTAATTTTACTCAAAATTAATCGTTATTGTTTCTTGTTTATCAAGATATACGAATCAAAATTTAATAACGGCAACCGAAATCGGTTAATAGAAGCAGGAAGAGTCATGAAGCTTCGCAAATGTTTTGCTACTACGCGCTTCCGATTCTAATTACGACTGGGCTTTGAGATAGCAAGGAAGCGAATGGTGCAAAAAATAAAATAATTATTAATAGAAAAATAAAAACTTGACTCATTGAATTGAGACGATGTAATAAATAGTGCAAGGAACCTATTACAGTTTGTATCACTTCTACAGTGGAGATAAATTCAATGACTCCTCATATGTTAAAATCCGTCGAACCATTTGGGAGACCATGACAAAGCAATTGAAAGAAAGGATGAAAGAAAAACCATTTATTTCAATATTTTGAAATCGACGTACATACTTTCCAAAAAATCATTACCTTCCTAGTACAATTGGGTAAAGATGCATCAGCTCATATTCTTTGTAGAGATGACAATGACTTATCGTTTGAGGAAGCGACGGCTAAGACAGGATAAGACGTTGGGAGCGATCACTCTGACTAAACGTTTGTCGTCGTGAACAGGTGAGATTTGATTTGATATAGAAGAATTAAAAGGATAAATTGTTCCAAATATTGCTAGTAATAATTTTACTATCAGTTTAGTTTCAATAAGTTAAGACAAGTTAGACATTGATTTTGATAACTATTTAGAGCAGACAAATGAAGCATGATTAATTGTTATAGTTCTTAATTCATACGAAGTGATTATTTATATTAGATCGATTAACTTTTATAAACAAACATTGAGAAACAACGTGGATGACTTACACTGGCTCACTAAAATTAAATAAATGATTGCATTTTCAACTAAGCTTTACAGATATAACATGAATGATAAAAACTAAGCTTCATAAGACCTACTAGATCTAGAACCAAGGTTTTATCAAAGATTAAATGTAAATAGTACTGGATAGATTAAATTTTTTACATGCCTAATTCATAAGTTACAATCGAGGAGCTTAGTACAGGCTACTTTAACGCCACCAGACTAAGCCAAATCCATGAAAGAGAATATCAGATTTGCACATTTTGAGGACTTTAACGTAGATTTTTGTTCAAGTGTCGGTGAATTTTAAGTACCTTACGATTAATAATGGTTTCTTAATTTGTTAATTGCAGCAACTGAAATACAGGAGAATGTTAATTTTATTACGACTGAAATTTATTTTATGGACTACAATAAAATGGTCTCCGTGTTTTAATACAAATCTGAACCCGCATTTTCTACACCTACTCTCTTCTTTGACCACACTGCGACAACCTTGGGGTGCATCGATCGCCACCACCATTACACAATCCGTTCAGTATCCGAATTTCCGTTCCTTTGGTGGCAAAGGTCAAGCTGGCTACTGGTGCTGTTACGAGTTTCCGCATTCCGTGATGGTTGGCTCTTGAAGGACGTCGCCTTGGCAGAGAACATTTGCAGCATTGTTACGTAAGGTGCTCATAGTATTTGCATTTGACGATCAATAACCACTGTTTATTGCCATTCGTTTCATATGTTATTATTATTACCCTACTGAGTAAGGAGGGTTGCTTTTCGGGCGTATATGTATGTCTGTCCTTTTCTTTGGCACACTCTAGAGTCTAAACGGCTTCACCGTCATTGGATTAGTCTCCATCGTGACAGTGACATAGGCTATTATTTTGTTAAAATACTCTACCAATTTTTCGCAGTCGGGTTTTTTAATTTTCTATTATTGCTTTCTATATAGTTTACTTAATATTTATTTGCATCTTGTTTTCTATTTCCTTTTTTCAATAAATCATGTTACATCTTGGCACAGTAAACTATCATTAAAGGTCATGTTGCTTAGTTAAGAAAAGATTGCTGTATGAACATAAATCTTACTAGATTTATAAATTATATTATGATTTTATGTTGAAAAGTACAATTATATTTAATTAAATAGGATGAAATAGAAAGCTTTCATGTTAAGGAACACACGGTAAGATACAAATAATACGATAAAATCCATAATAATTCAGATAATAATAAAGCTAAACATGAATATTTCAAAGCAAATAAAGCCTTTGAAACCACTCATGAAACAGAAAGAAAGGTATAATCAGAATCCAATCGTCTAGAGACGTAAAGAACCTTGGAAAATATGCTCTTGTACTATGAAACAAACGACAATGAAACAGACTCGTGCCCAGCCAGTCAATTAGTCATTCATAATTGCGACAAGCAATTGCCAAGACACGGCAACGACGTATCCTTATTAGAGAGCTAGCTGATTACCCAGCTGTTTCTTTTCTTGATAATGTTCACGTAGACAATGAGTGTAATATTAGTTTTATACTAAAACATGGTGCATGTAAATCTAGACTCAGTAATTTAATTGCGAATAATTTCGTTAACTTCAGAAACTATATTCGTATGTATGGCTTACAAAAAAAGTTTAATGAATAGTCTAGTTTTTTTAAACTTATAATAAATAACTATAATTTTCGAATCTCATTGTTTATGTCAAATTGAAAAAAAATATACACATAACGTCAACACGTTTGTTTTCTGCACGATTATTATTAATCTCAACACCTTTAGTATCAACGAAACAAACTAAACTATGTATTAATTACAACCTGTCGTGTGAACAATCTATCGATGAAACAATTTTCTGCAAATTGAACTTCAAATCAATTTCTGATTCAACCTAATCATGTCTTATATATTTCTACTGGATCAATGTCCAACAAATTAGTTTGACGTTTGGTTGAATCTGAATATTTCGGCCAGAGAGGAGCCACCCTCACGTCCATTTGATTCCGCTAGGAAGAATGGTTACGTTTTGATTTATAGGGCGGTAGTAGATCCATTAGAGCAACTGAATGTCTCCGTGAGGGATACTCATTCTTCATTACCTTCCAGTACGATTAAGGTAAAAAAATAGTGTGGGTCATAATTTATCAGTTGTTTTATTACACTGTTGTAATTCTTTGACCATGAAACTACTTTGTGTCAACTGCTCTTCAATTCATTTACTAGGCGCATTATTGGATGTTTTTATATTTAAAAATAATTAGATTTTTTATGTGCCACGAAGTTCCAATCTCAGGTCAATTATTGCACGAATCTTTCAATGATCAAATTGTATATGTATTTGATAATTACCTGAGTTTTTTTCTATGAATACTTCAAAAATAAAGCTGTAGTCATTTGGCAATGTTACGGAAGAATTGTGATCATGTGCGCAGAGTAAACTATTACACTGTAGCAATTTTTCAACATTATGTGATCTACTGCTAACAGTACGAGTAAAGGAACTTCGCCTTTTGAGTAACGACCGAGTAATCTAATGCTTCCCGTCCACTGAGCGGTAAATGGCCACAACAAAAGTAAGCCAAGTTCATGGACGCAACACTTGACGTAGATTGAAATCTTTGATAAACTGTCGTCCACACGAATTTAAAGGACATTCTGATAGAAAGATTTCAACTGGCGCGTTTCCTATAGTTAGATAATTGATGTTTTGATTGGCAATTATAATGAAGGGTGAATTTTTATTTACCGCTTAGATTGTCGGTAGTTATTTGGATATTTTAGAGCTCCCAACCTTCTAATTTTTCCGGATTTGTCCTAGTTAACAGGGCGTCCGGAGGGTATCTAGTCTGGGTTTCAAAAATTGTCCAAAGAAAACCCGAATGCTCCGAATACAAAAGACAAACCTAAGCATCCTCAGCAGACCTAGAGTCTAGACAAACAAACGCTATACATGGCATAACTAAAAGGGTTCCGAAATTACTGAGGAGGAGGAATGTCCGGTGTAAAATAATTATTATGCCCAAATGTCCGGCGAAATTTTTAACAGCCCTACATAATGTTTGTGAGTTGGGACCTACATTTTAAGTAATAGATAACTGTGTTAATAAGTTATTCTGTGTTAGGGGGCCCCGATTACAAAGTTCAACTTCGTGGCCAAATTCTATTAACTAGGGACTTTCATATCATGACAATAGACCGTTCGTAGATTTTAGCACGCAACACTCAGTTTAATACCTTTGGTTTGAATAGCCTAGTAACTGAAGCTTAAAGTAATGTTATGTTAATACTTGGAACATTTATCTAATACTAATATTATAAAGAGGAAACATTTCTGTTTTTTTAATGTATGTTTGTAATATTTTCCAACAATAATATTGGATCGATTTCAAAAATTTTTTCAGAAAGTTGCATCTTCATTGCGTGACATAAGCTATATAACTTTAAAAAAGGGGTATAATAATGCAATAATGTTACCCAAGGTGTAAAAAAAAAATGTCATAAATACAATGAAAGTGATAAAATATGGCATGATTATATCTTATTATTTTGATGTGGCAATTTGGCAAAAAATTACACTTTTTAAAAAAGTTTGATTGAATAACCTTTGTAAATGTACAGTTAACTGGGCAGTTAAACGGTTGACTGGCACCATTTTCTGTAAATTAACTTAAGTCGAGCGACACGATATTAAAATTTAGTTTTCCATTAATTTTAAACATTTTAAATGATAGTCTTGTCATTTCAAGAGTAAATAATAATAAGAGTGTTCCATTTACAAAATACAAAATTTTTTTTTAGGTAATTTGAAGTAAATTTAAATAATTTTGCTTTTCTTAATCTCGCAATCCATATTTGTTAGGTACTAGAATACGTACGTTAGACGCAAAAGGTGAGAAATGATTAAATATATTTTCTACGAAAGCACGATGCTATACCGAATATACGAGTAGATATTTGCTTAAGCATTATCATTATATATTATCCCGCCAAATTCTGCTCATAAAATTTTCCATGAAACTTCGTAATAATGCTTTCCTATAATAAATCTGTTTACAACATTTTATTTTCGAGATCAAAGAATATCAAGTGGTGTTGTTAAAATTTCCATTAAAAGCCCTTTCATTCATTCTAGGCAACCTTTAGAAGATTCTAAATATAAATTCTAAGTGTTTTTCATATATCTGCCTCTCACTGCTAGAAACATAAGAAACAATTAGCCATTCCAAAAAATATGTTTTGCCTGTCTAGAACAAAGCATTTCTGCATTAATTTACAACGTTAAATAGAATAGGCTTCTATAAAATTTACTCACAATACGGCCGTAAAAGCCTACTAATTGAATTAGTTAGTTCTACAGCGGAAACCTTTCAGTGTTTTCCAGTGTCAGTGCTAAACACACCGTCTTCAAAATGGATGGTAAGAATTAACCTTACTGGCTTCATGATTAAATTTCTTTGGTGCATTATTCAAAAGTGGATAGGTACTGAATACTGACGACAAAGAAAGCTCTCAAGCATTTTTTCATAGATACCTTTCAAAATTTGCTAGTACAGGCACTGACAAAGCCCTAAGTGTACCATATTCTTAAAACTCAACAAAAATTTTGAAGGTCACTTACGGCTTAATATCTATACTTACACCTTTGATGCAGTGATCGTTGATCCATCCATTGCGAGACGTATACCACCAGCAATACAGATATCCATATCTCATAATATGGGGATAGAACTGTGTGAGTTTTTATTTATTTAAACCATAAACTATCTACGTATTTCAGGTGGCAACCCAGAAGTAGCAAAGATAGGCGCTTACAAGTATGACGATGGGACACGTTATGTAGGAGAGTGGAACTCAAAGGGACAGAAGCATGGCATGGGACACTTGGTGCTGCCTGATGGGACAAGATATGATGGTTCCTTACTATCTGGTCTTTGTTCCGGTCTTGGAGTCATTGCCTTTCCTGATGGTGCAAAGTAAGTACACCATGTTACCATTTTAAGAGGACTCGGTGTATGGTCAAATCTATATTAATATTATAAAGCTGAAGAGTTTGTTTGTTTATTTGAACGCGCTAATCTCAGGAACTACTGGACCGATTTGAAAAATTCTTTTAGTGTTAGATAGTCCAATTATCGAGGAAACTTATAGGCTATATAACATCACGCTATGATGAATAGGAGCGAAGAAATAATCGAAAATGTGAAGAAAACGGGGAAAATTATTCATCTTATCATTAAATAAACGACTTAGGTGTAATATCTGTAAAGTTTATTTAATATTGTACTGAAATAAATAAATAAATGAATATCTTTGAGGGCTTCCGTTGCGTGCGCTGCGAAAACGGTTCAAAATATCAAAAAAATATGTATGGAAGAATTATTCCGCTTTGAATGATCTAACAAAATGTCCGCGCCAGCATATGTCTCTTTTAAGATTAACTCACTAGAAACATTTTTATGGTAATCAAATTTGGTCGAAATTAATGTTTGTATATGTGAATGTTTGTAAGTCCTCCACGCTCTAACCATTAAACGGATTAAGCTGAAACTTGGCACACAGATAGTTTGCATCCAGGAATAGGACATGAGATAGATTGTATCCTGATTATAGGTTCCCTTGGGATAAATGCAATATATTTTTTAACTACTCATCCGCGTGCGAAGCCGTGGGCGTCGTCTAGTTTAACATAAGTTTCTATGATAGACTTTACGTATAGACACATGTGAAATCCATGGTTGCTACGAGTAGATGTTAAAGATGTAAATGTTAAAGATTTCAATGCCAAGCTTCATCTAGATTGGTCCAATGGTTTCAGATACAGATAGAAAATAGATTAAAAAAAATGATTGTTCACTAAATGGACAACAAGGCCTGTCTCTACTAAAGTAATTAAAGAGTATTTAATGAAGAGTTTTGATCCTGTCACAGGTTTATTATCAGTAGATACAGATTGGAAGGTACTAACGAAATACGATGTTGTAACTTCAAAGTTAAGTAATTTTCTCAAACAACATACCTCGTTACAGCAATATTATTCCTTTTATTTATTAGTGAAAAAGTAATAAAAGCTACTACCAACGATTTCTTTGGCTGAATGGTCGTAATTCAATGAAATGAGGGAATTAACGAAAATAAAATAAATAACGTACTCAATTTGCTTAGCAAGTATTTTCGCGTTTGATTTGCCGTCAATTTCTTATTTTCTTTGGGCAATGTCCCCGATTTCTTCTGTATCGTTATAGTAACGAGCGTTGAAATTACAGTTTATACAAAAGGGTACCGGTGAATTTTTAATGAACTCCTCTTACACTGCTGGATCGATTTCATTTTGAGACTTTAAATTGGACCCGATAGGTGACGCTGTCGAGAAACTTTAAGATACCAGCAAAATGATTAGAATATTGAAACGTCGTCAGAACAAAAGCTGTACAATGCTATGGGAATTTACTAAAGGTATACGCAACTTAAAGGTTGGAATTATAATGAAGGTACTGCGACAAACATCCCGTCTATAGCCAGCCTTAGCGCCACCATCGTCGCTGTCGTTGTAATGTGCGACATTTTGTCATGTCGCACGTGACAAGAATAGATGTGACGTATGTACTTTCCAGAGAATTATACAATAATACACGAATGTTCACCAATAGTCACCACTGTTTTTTCAGATACGAAGGAGAATTTATGCAAGGCTGGTTTCACGGATATGGCGTATTTTGGAGAGCTGACGGCATGAAGTTTGAGGGCGAATTTCGAGGTGGAAGAGTTTGGGGCCTGGGTTAGTTAATTACTTATTTATAGTACTAAAGTACCCCTCATACTGTGAGAGGAGACCCGAGCCCAAGTATGGGACAGTTATGGGTTTTGATGATGATAAACACAAAACTTAAACGATATACGAAATTGTATACAATGTTATTGCACACTTGGCTGGTTTCTTTGTCCTGTTTATAACGCTTCTCAATATCAGAGAAGAAATCATAGCAGCAATACCGTTTTGTATTGTGAAAAATGACGGCATTTGAAAAGACGGATATAAGGAAAGAATGATGGATGGACAGAAATATTAGCTACTACCGCTTTGCTCTTGGCAAAGAAATCTCAGCAAGTTTTTCATTGTCTTGTTTTCAAGTTTGAAAACTTCCTCAAATCTAAATCTGAATAAGTTACGGGTAGCTTAGGATCTGCTTAGGAGCTATAGTTCTGTATTTGCACTAATACCTTGTGTTATTTCGTGTATTTAAAATAACAATGTCGGTACTAATAGAAATATTTGATGCAGGAATCCGTTTATGAAGTATAAGCTTTAAAGTTATTTTTTTTATTCGCTCTCCCCTCTTAAGACAACATTTCTGGTTTTAGAAATAAAAAAAAGTTGTCGACTATAATCATTGATTCAGGCATTCATTTGGTTACATTATTTTTTCTTCAGTAGATAAACAATGATTCTCTGCCTATAATACAGACAGCGCATATTTTTAACACTTGACTGATTTTGTTTACTCTCCTATACTATTATGTAATGTGATGGAACTGGGTCACCACTAGATCATATTTAATCGTGTCGTCAAAAACTTCACGTGTAAACGAGATAGTTGACAGTGATATTAGTGCAGACAAATCTCTTTGAGACTTGAAAGCGACGCCAAATAAGTAACATTAAAATATAGCAGATTAGACCGATTTTAATATACCTACAAAGGTAAAAGCAGTTTTATATCATAAGTCTCATCCAAATACTTTTATCCAAATACTAACGATTACTAACTTGATTACTAATACTTACTAACAGGACTAAAACACTGGCCATCGACGAAAGAAATCAACAACACGATCTCAAACATTTTGTTTTGTTTCCAGGTTTGGTTACATTTAGCGATGGTAGCAACGGGTTTCCGCGCAACGAGGGCTTCTTTCAAGACTGCAGGATGGTCAGACGTAAAAGATGTCCAGAAGTAGTACAGAGAGCTCAGAAGGTAGCTTATGTGGCAAGAGCGCAGTGTCAAAATAATTAAATAATAAGTAAAAAAACGCTACTATAACGAACCGTGTGGCGCAATTGGGTTACCATGTTATGTTAATCGCTTCTAAGTTCGATTCCCAGCGGGGCGGAAATTAGAATGATGAATTTAAATGTTTTTAGGTCTATGTTTGTTGTCAATAAGTCCTGGGTCTGATTCCCAGCGGGGCTTAAAGAATTATGGATTTTTTCCGTTCTGGGTCTGGGTGTATGTTTGGTGTTTCTGTGTTGTCCATGGCACCCACAACTCAAGGAATTCTATTGTTAGGCTATGAGAGTAGTTTTATTTAATTTATTAAACTCATTGTTTACCGCAAGTTTCACCGAACTATCGACGAGAACCGAGAATTTTGGAGCCAATTTTAATAATGATGTGGCGTGACGAAACCTTAGAAAATCAAGTAATCAGCCAAATTCACATTCTGAATTCCAAGAATTAAAAGCCTGTGTAACTCTGAAACGAAGTAATACAGTTTTGAGAAAGTAGATCTATTTGCCAAACATATAACTGCCAATAAAGTTATTATAACATAAAATATCATATTAACTTCCAAATTAAGTACATTTTCTTCATTACGACAAATAAGTTTGTAAGCTACCGTAATTTAGCAAAGTTTCGTATGAGGACTGACTGGCAGCCTAATGAAGTGTAAGTTTGCTAAAGAAAATCTAATTACTTACTTATTTGTTTCTCATTTTACTTGCTTGAATTATTTGACTGGTACTGTTTATTTTTATTTTATGAAGTTATTATTAAATTATGCAGGTATTGTGCTTATTATTTTTTAGACCTCATATTATTTATCCAGTTTATTAAAAGTTATGAAAGTGTAGGTAATCATCCATCTTGTTTTCATAAGTTATGGGGGACAAATAAAAATTGTGGCAACAACCAAAAATCTCTAAACAATTGCAATTATGTTGATAAAATTGAATAAACTCCAACTTTCTTCCCAGTCACTCTTGAACATTGGCTGAAAAAATATAGCAAAACTAAATGGAATTGTTCCGTTTATAAAACATTTTATTTGACATTTATGATATAATAATTTTCATTATTTATATTTCATTTTAAATCATTAGAAAATTATAATACAATAATAATATGTCGTCACATGTATGTAACTTGAATTATATGCGGTATTATTTTGTTTATCAAATTAAAGGACAAAGAAAATGCAACAACTTATTTGTAACATTTATTAGATACTTTTCATAATTATGTCTGTACAAAAATGATATTCAACGTTTTCATCAAGAGATATCATTAGGGCTTAATTCTGCTAATTTACATTTACTTAACATTTATTGCGTCTCAATCGTCTTTTGATATAATCATTCGACGCTTCTGGCATTCTCTTAACATAATTGATGACCATCGCCAGTAAACAATTTGGTATTATGTACTTCTAATTATTTGTATCGATGAATTTCTAATATTCAATTCGATTTATAAACCTACTAGAACACCTGGCTCTCTTCGTTCTGCGGAATAGTATAACGCCAGGCTATATTGTACCTGTCCAGTATATATTTTATCAATCTCTGTAACGTTTTAAATTTGTTTTGTATACTTATTATGTTTGTATAAAAAATGTGTAATCTTAATAATTATAATTAAATGCTTCATTAAGTATAATATATATTTCATGTTGAACTAGTTTCAATAAAAAATATCTTGAACAAAGTTTTTCCTATAACTTATATAGGTACTTAAAATTAAAGATTAAATAAATTATGAAATAATAATAACGTTTGTAATTCTTAATTATCCTTTAGTTTTCTTTTTGATATAGTTTCTTCGTCGTCTAAGCACTGGCCATACCTCACTTCCATGCATTTGCTTCCCTGAAAAAAAAAACACAATTTAATGTGACGTTAGATAGCTTGTTACTATAGTAGGGCCATTACTAACGTGCAAACTACGTCATCAATCATTTTATCATATCTCTCGTTCACACTTATAGGTATATCGGAACTCTCGCTCGAATGTGCGACCATAGTCCATCCCTTTGACGTTTTGTTTTATGACGTAGTCTGCACGTTTGTAATGGCTCTACTATAGCGGACGAATAATAAACTTTTAACGAAATCTCATTGTCAAATTATGTTAAGTGTTTCTTTAGTTCTAAGAGAACAGATGAAAATTCACACGATTCCATTAAAATCATATTCCATCCTTAGAGTAAAAATACCTTATATTCAAATACCCTATATACCATAGTCTAGAAAGATACCTAATATTCAAATGTCCTATTTATCATAGCCTAGAAAGATACCTAATATTCAAATGTCCTATTTACCATAGTGCAGTAAAAATATCTAATATTCAAATGTCCTATTTAAACTTATATCTGACCTACAGATCAGATCATCGGCCGTAACCGATTCCTCTCATTGCATTCCTTGTTCCGTATGAAAGTGAATTACGCAATCACCGCTCGCTTTCACTCGGAAATTACGTAACGCATGACGTAACGTAATGTCAGCGTAATGTTACATTACGTTATCGTCATTAACAAGTGTACTGTAATATTGTAAACAATTTTTGTGGAACGTGTTTACTGTTTGGAAGTTAGTTGCGTAAGTTGACCGCTAGAGAGCGCTTTTAATTATGCGTGTGATTTAATTTATTAGTTAGCACAATCACTGTGCGTAGATATTAATAATGTGTTTAATTAGTCTTTAAATTACTTGGTATATACTTCTTTCTTTTATAATTATTATCAGGTTTACTACTTTTGGGTGATAGGCAATTAAATCACTATGATTACTATGTGAACAATATTATTTGCAAAATTAAGGTTGTCCAACGAACGACCTGATACATAACATATAACAAATACCTATACGATAACATACGATACATAACAAAGCTGCAAGACAAACATATATGTTTAATTTTTTAATTGTCAAACACATCAAACTTGTTTATCAAACACAAATGAATTTAGATATGTCACTTCTTTATCAATTTGCTACAATTCCCGAATCCTTATCACCAAGCAGGAGAAAGGGTTTCTCTCATTCTTACAACACCCTGATCTATCAGCATGATACTGGAGTAAATATTCTCAGATCCCATAATGCGGCCAATGGTAATAAACCATTTTTTATTATAATTTTTTTCGTGTTTAAAGACCTTCGTCTCATCCATCCGGTCACGGGAAACCGGATAGGTATGTGGGACATGAACCCACTAAAACAAGGTAAACAAGGTGTCGACGACTGCCGCTTTGGAGGAGGGACTGTGTGCTAAATGGTAATAAGCCATATACAAACCTTCGCAATATACGCCTTCATGTAGAAGTTGCCGAAGAGTACAATGAAAGAGATCATGTAGATAATAAGGACATAGTGCATCCACAGAGGGAACTCGCAGCCGGTCCTAATGCCGTTGATGCCGAGAATCAATGCGCAAGTAAACTGAATCTGAAAAGATTTTTTTTTTATTTTAAACAAGTTTTTATTATCTTGGTATGTAAGTATGTAGGTATCTGTATAAAACGGAAATTTTGAACGTGATTTTGAACACCTTTAAAATTTTGGATGAATCTGAAACTTCTCATAATTATTGAGGACCGATAACAATACAATAATAAGTTTCTTTTTTACTATTTGTTAGAATTTTTTTTAAACTTTTTTTTTTAGTTTTTCTTAATTACCATTATTAATTAGAAAACCTACTCAGTAGTAGAGATTCGACTATTTACGCATACAAAAGAATATAGTCTCGTTTAATATACCTGGCTATAATATGGCTATAAAATAAATGTCAACTGTATCATTAGGACCTCCAGTCTGACGTCTGTTTGTCTGTTTTAATAGTGTAATTTTGTGTTTGCTTTAAATTTATAAAACAAATATATTTTTAACACATACATCCACATCGTAATCGAAGCGAGATCCCAAGCTGCCTATGATGGATTTTCATCACTTATCACAAAAAAGGTTGAAACCGGATGATTTTTTCCCATTTCATAAAGGATTATGCTTGTTAAAAGCTCAGCCATGTCAAAACACTCTGATATGGCAGAACTCTATGACAGCTGGATTTTTTCGACGAATATGCTATAGCACAAGCTCATAACTTTTAGATTTTCTTTTTTTTTTTTAACTTACTTATTAAAAATTCTATTGCTGTAATAAACTCTGCACATTTTTTTTTATATCTGAATTTAAACCTTATGTCTACTGCAGTTAGGAGTACTTTATTATGGTTTCTTGGATACTATGTAGGTTTGTACGACTGTGTGTGTAACACGGTCAAATGTGCACGTAAGTCAACCCATAAAAATCTCCATTGCTCATAATACTTGCGAAATTGCAATATAAAATCTATGGTTCATAAAAAATACATTTAATTAATTTTTATGGCAAATTAAAAAGACTTTCTTAGTTCATTTAACACATGATGTTAAGCAAGTGATAATTAGTTTCTAATGCCCCCATAACTTTTTGAATTAGAGATGCATACTAACAATAAATAAACGCTAACACACTCATCCTCCCGCAGTAGGATTCCCTGTGTGGCATGGACAACACAAATAACACATCACAAACACCCATGACCCGAGAACAAACATTTATCTGTCACATACATATCTGCCCCAGCCGGGAATCGAACCCGGGACCCCTCACTTCTCAGGCACTCACTAACCAGACTACGGGGTCGTACTAAAGTTCGAAAGCAGAAACGTCAATTTGAAAGACCAATATTCAAACCACTAGGCTATCGGTGTTTATTAGATTAATGAATATATATATATATACATATATATACATACCAATTGCAAGATAGTGAGGTACTTCTTCCACCAAAGATACTGACTGACAGTCGGGCCAAAAACAGAGAGTCCATAGTATGTGTACATGAGCACGTGAATAGCGCTGTTAACCATCGCTGGGAGGAATGCTGTTGAACAATAAAATAAATAAGAAAACACATTTATACCAAACTAAAAAAAAAACTTTTGTCATTTCCACAATTGACACTAATTTAATGACCTTATGTGTTTAATTCCGTCAAAAAGTTTAGTCTGTACAGCATGCGAAGGAGATAGTTAGATATACGTAATCGTATGCACTGCCTATGCATGAAAATATTTACGCTGGGTAAAGCTTTGTTTTCCTAGTACAACCTATACTTACTCCGTTTTTTTTGAGTTTTTTTTTTGAGTTATCTAATAAACAAAGGCACCTTTGAAACATTGTATTGAAAATCTCGCAACTTCACATTTGCACATTCTTCGAATGAAATATTAACAATTACGTCACTTTATTTATCACTTAAACTTCAATTTACACCAAAACTGCATTGAATTTACTAATAAATCACAAAAAAATCCCAGAACACGATAATTATTTCAATTCAAATTGCACAGATAAGTTATGGTTAGTAAAGGGTAAACGAAGCGAAACAAGGGCGGTCCACTACTATTTTATAACAAATTTGAAAGAGGTATTATACTTACTTGATCCACTGGGCACCCATTTGATCCCAATCCACCAGAAACTGAACATTGTGGAGTGATGGTAAACATGAAGGAAGGTTAGCTGTTCATCTTTCTTCCTCAAGATGAAGAAGAAAGTATCACAGAATTCTAGAAGCTTCGAGAAGTAGTACCACCATACAGCATCGGCTATCTGAAACACATATTTCTCTAATAAACAAAGATAATGATACACATATTTTACGGATAATTATCGTGAATTATGGAGACTTCATTTAGGTTTGTCATTGAGAAGATAGATGAGAAATTTCACATTTAACAAGCCAGAAATGCGTACAGAAAATACGCCTTGTCATTGTCATATCTAATCCGTGGATTCGGAATCCAATTGTGGATTCAACATTAAATATTTAAGAAATGTCGTTGATTTTAAACGTGGGTGCCTACACTTACAAATGTCATATAATTACATTTGCGGAAAATTTTATTCCACAGATTCGAGTAGGATTTAAACAGTCAATGTGCATTTTCACCTTATGTGCCATTTTTATTTGAGACGAAAACGTGGAATTATTTATATGTATTATTACGTTTCAAAGTATAAATTTGGTGTTCACTAACAATTGATCAAAGTTATTTTTAGTACATTTTGCGGTCGCAATTACTTAACGTGGCTCGTCTTTAGAAATAAGCTCAGCGTAAAGTCAAGTCCTAACCTTTGGAATAATTCCCTATTATTAGGATAAAAGTGTACTGAGATTCATCTGTAAGTCGTGTTTGTGTGTCCGAGATACTTTTTCCTTATCATCTTATTAACAATTACACCTAATAAAGTTGTTCTGTGTTTCGTACTAAATTAATAATTTTTTCAAAATTTGTTATAACAACTTACAAAGATGTTATAAACAAGTAAAAAATACGTTATTTTATAGAGACCAAATATTGGTAAGTGTTTAACGCAACGGAGAAAAAGTAATATAATTTTCTGCCCGATCATTTTTTGAAACAAAGCAAGGGCAGGCATCAGCAATAATCATAGACAGACTAATACTGAGTGGGTGGATGAAGTATTTACGATTGGAGGAACATTCACAGTAAATCAAATATAATATTGTTTCACCACACTGAGCATCGAAGTAACCACAGCCTCGACTTTATTGGCTGCTAGACAGGGCTGACAATTTTTATGAATATATTTGAGAATGCATGTGTACCGTCAATTTATTTTATTTTAGAATACTCATAATGTCTTCGTAGCCGTAGGGATGCAAGATTTACTAAACAATACCATTTTGAGTCAATGAATAAAGTTACACAAATCTTAGTTAAAAATCATTGAATGAACACTGTTCTTCGCGTATAAATATATATGTATATCTATTCATTTTTCACTCTGTACACAGCCCAAAGTTTGGAGGGATTTAAAGTTATATACTCTACATATATTGGATTCGTTTCCATTGTAAGAGTCACATAGGCTGTATTGTTCAACACGCCCCAATTTTTACCCTTCGGTTTTTTTATTTTTCTACTAATCATGACTAGATAAAGGCTTTGTGTGGGGTCGATTTAAGTGGTGACAACCCTATTCCCAGACTACATCATTGAAGAATACGAACACTCTTAATATTATGCTTCAAAGTCTCTTGACTATAAATTATAGAAACAAACTCAATAAAATGCAGACGAGGACCTATCGA
This sequence comes from Lerema accius, assembly GCA_001278395.1. Classification (NCBI taxonomy): domain Eukaryota; kingdom Metazoa; phylum Arthropoda; class Insecta; order Lepidoptera; family Hesperiidae; genus Lerema; species Lerema accius. Next base: position 183,722 of record LGAG01000622.1, on the reverse strand, counting down.
ACCTAAAGCAGTCACTTGGATTAATCCGTTTTTCTAATCAAATCATACTATAGAGATAACAAAAATAAAGAAAAATAATAAAGCTGTGACATGGACACAGCTGTATGTTATGCGTGAATACGTTTATGTTGCAGGTTTTTTATTAATAAAATATTTTGTTTATGTATTTACGTCGTTATGTAACCTTAAAATGGCGGCGCGTCCCCCCTTCACAGCGCCCGATTTTTCGCTGTTCTCGCTTATTGTTAATATTTCTTTGATCCTTTACCTATCCTGTGGTATAATTTATTTTTGATAATACCTAGACCATAGATTCGAAACTACAACGTCAACCTTTATCTCCCGATTTTGTTATCATTAGGTTTTTAGGGATTACCCCCGTATGGTAGCAAATTTAAAGACGTATTAAGGTCAAAATCAAAGAAAATAGGCAATTAGTCACTAGATCGCAAATCAATTCAGGCATAGACAAAAAATGTTTTGTATGAGAAACGTTAGAACAGTGTAGAGCGTTTAAAAAAAAATTAAATGTTATTTTTCATTTCAAGTTACGGTTTAACGAAGTCTAAACGTAGAGGTATACCTATCTTTTCAGCCTGTGTTCGTCTTTGACACAGTTAGTTTGAGAAAATTACTCTGATGTTATATTTCTGTTTGTTAATTAAGTATTCTTTTGTTTTGTGACCTCTGCCTTTCTTGAACTATGCCTTCGACAAGTTCTAAAGGGATAATTTTGTTCCCTTTTTTAAAATAAATAGTAATATTTATGCCTGAAAGTTTATTTGCTCTTTAATTTTGTTTCACAGTTCCTTTTACGAAATCTTTTATTACTTCTTGTAACTTGTCTAAAATGAATAGTGACAGTCAGTAATTAGAAAGTTTATTGTCAGATATTATAGAATTTTGAAACGTATTTGACTATACATAAAACGGTTACGTTTTCTTTTATACTATAACCTTACTCTTATCTTATTTTATCTAATCTTAACTCAAATTATAATTAATCACTCAGGATCAATATTTATCTTCGTATTGAAATACTTGATTATTAAGATAAAGTAAAGGCAAAATTAATTAGTCTGCATATCTATTAAACCACAATAAAAGTGGTAATCTACGTTATTTTAAACGTTTAAGACTAATAACAAAAATTAATTTTCACTTTTGTCGGTGAAGGAAAACATCGTGAGAAAACCTGCACACCTGAGAGTTCTCTATAAAGTTCTCAAAAATGTGTGTAGTCTGCCAATCTGCACTAGGCCAGCGTGGTGGACTATGGCCTGTACCCCTCATACTGAGAGGAGACCCGAGCCCAGCAGTGGGACAGTTAAGGGCACAACCCTTGAACATGATGATGATGGTGAAGACTAATAATATTCGCAGAATTTTTACTAAATAGAAGTAATCATATTGTTTGTATATTCTGTATGATCTACAATAAACGGAGCTGGCAATACCATGTCCCTAATCCCATTGTGATAGAGTGAATCAGCTTAACAACATGACGTAATGTCAATAACAATAAAGCTTACTCGTATATTTGGTCATTTATTGATATTAACATACGCCTTATTTAGACATTTTCAAATAAATAATAACTCGTGATAAAATAATGAAACAGTATAATAATAAATTTAACAAAGTTTTTATAATCACTTATCTCGTTAGATATAAGATACAAATTGAGTAACACTTGTTTGATTGAAAATGAAATGGGGTGAAAATAAGGTGAGATTTTTTTGCTATGACTTAAATTAAAACCATCAAAAGATTTTACAACCAGATTACAGAGAACTGGATCTCATGAGTCCTCAGAAGGCAATGACTAAATAGGATTGGTCTATTTGACATTTTAAGCTTACTAGAACAGTCTAAAATACTGACCCTAATCCCATGTCAGATGATGAATGGTGTCCTTACAAACGACCGTCCACAGGTCACAATCAAATTCTAAGTTTAAATTTCACAAAACTAACTGCGTCAATGGATTTCGTTGTTAAAGAACAATTAATAAGAACATTGGTACATTTTCTTTAAATATTTACGAGGTTTTACAACTATTACAAAGAAAATTAAATTCATAAAGCAAAACTTACCATAGGTAGGCTATGAACAACTTTTGAAATTAAATTTTCATATAATTTACATAGTATAATATAAAACAAAATCGCTTCTCACTCTCTGAAACCTAAGATCTTTCAAAATACTCAACAAAATTTAAAGCGGTTTTCATCAATAGACACAGTTTTTCATAAGGAAGATGAAATTCATTGATAAAAGCCGAGGATTGTAAACTTTAACGGTTAAAGCAACTTTAAAGAAGTTAATAATCTAAAGTTATAATGAAAATAAAATTACAAACAACAGTAGATATTTTATCAGTTAAGAACAGAATAGTCCTTATAATAAAAGTATAATAGAAGTAGGTACCTGTAATTCATCCGGGTCATATTTCTGACGACAGGGTTCACATATATAACTATATCTCAGCCTGAATGAGGCTGTCAACAGTCTTATCGCTATGTAGGCATTGAGGGCGGCCATAGCCAGATTATATGGTACTAATAGCCATGTCAGCTTGAAGGGTTGACGGTTCTTCATCAATTTTGGGCCGACCCATACAATGAATAAATATAGCAGTGTGTAGATAAATGTGGGCGCCGGAGAATCTACTAACGGCCATCCTTCTGTCCTTTTATCTGTAACAAGCAATCTTTTAAAAAACTTAGAATTGACGACTGATTTACGGTCTGAAAAGGATGAAACGCAAGTACAATTATGCGTAAAAGCTATATTAACTTCAACTAGCTGACCCGGCGAAGTTCGTATCGCCTTAAAAATCAATAAAAAAACAATCATGATAAAAATTCCGGATCGATTCATTAGATTACTATTATGACTAAAAACTACGATTAAATTTAAAATATCAGGAATCCTTACTCGGTAACCATGGTGATACTATCGTGTTTGACACATGATAATATTACAGTAGTCCCATACAAACTTTTAATTATAATATCTTTTGATATAATGATCTGATTTAAATAAATTAAAGCCTAAATAGAGCCCTGAGTTAAGTATAATGGGTGTATTTCATCAATTTTATTGTTCTGTCAAATCAGCCGTTTTGGCGTGATACTCTTTCAAACACACAGACAAACAGAGCCCCCCCTCCCCAACTTCAATTTTATTATATGTATTGATTGATGATGATTGATTGATTGATGATTAACTGCTTATTACTGAGCACGGATCTTTCTTCGTAACTGAGGGCCTTAGGCGGCATTAATTTTATAAATGCTAGTTAATTTATTGAACAATTGCAATACATGATGAACTCTCTGTATCCATGTCAAGTATTCTTTCTAATCATGTTTTTGCTTTCTCTGCCTATCAAGTTTATTATCACGGGTTTTAAACAGCCGAGGTCGTGCATACCTCTTTAATACATTCGAAAACATCTCTCTAATCTTTCTTTGTTGCTTGTTACTAAACCTTTTATACTTAGTTATTGTTTTATTCCATCAAGTATTGTCCCGTAGTAATCCGCGGCTTAGTAAAGAGCTCTTGTTCTCTTGATTCGTTTATCTATGAGTATCCTTTCTACAAAAACATTGTTATTTTATTTCGGCAGATTGAAAACGAGAAGATCAATCCTATAAAGGTTGACTATTTGTCTTTAGTAAAGTATAAATCTTACTGATGTGTAAAATTACTAGTTATGACATTCAAATATATCCTGGTTGTAATGTGTCGCTATTACGTTGTTGGTTGCATTTTATTTAGGTTATTATTTAACTTTATACGAGCAATAATAGGATATTACGTGGCATAAATTATGTATTATCGGCGCCAGTAATTTAAATAAACATTGTGAGGGAAAATATCAAATATAGGCCAAATATCAATCCTGCGAATCTAATCCAATGACATCATTATAATGTTGAAATTATTATACAATTTTGAGATACATAAGAATATGTTTGAAAAACATGACAATCATTTTGCCACAAAAAGTTAAAACTGTACTGTATCGATCGAGGATATTTCTCCGAGTGATGGTCTTTAACCATTTTAGGAAACCTAGATTGGGTTACACAGCAGGTTACAGGTTGTAGTAATAACCAAAAATAAAGATTTTACTTACCGGACAATGACAATGTCCATAGATAATAATCGTAAGTATCCTTCAATACACTTTGCGTTGAATTCACTATCGTTGTCGCCATTTTCCCAACTATTGTTTTGTCTGTAACAAAAAAGGAACATTACAGAAACTCCAAGTAGTCAGTTTTTTATGTAATCACTTCTGTGCTATTACTTTTGATCGCTTAAAAAATAAATACATTAAATATCTTTCTAAAACTTTACATCTACCTGCTTAAAATTGGAGTTATCTAGATCACTAAAAGTGATTAAAGACGTTAAATAAATATTCAATAGTCCATTCTTCATACCGCAAAAGGCTCATATTATTTATATTTCATGCTTATGAATCGACCACCAAGCTATTCATTGGTCGTCAATAACCCTAACGGATAACCTTTAAAGGTTAAAGGCAAAAATATTTTGAAATCCTACTAATATTATAAATGTGAAAGTTTGTAAGGATGTTTGGATGTTTGGATATTTGGATGTTTGGATGTTTGTCTCTCCTTCACGCTCTAACCATTGAACGGATTAAGCTGAAATTTGGCACACAGATAGTTTGAATCCAGGAATAGGACATAGGATAGATTTTATCCCGTTTATAGGTTCCCCTGGGATGAATTCTACTCTTCCGCTGGCAAAGCCGCGGGTATCATCTAGTGACAGAATAAAGGAGGGGTCTACATAATGAGACAATGAACGAAATAAAAATGTTTTTTTTTTTATTATGATACGAAAGTATTGACAGCTAAATTCGTAATAATAGCGATCCCTTAGGATACCTATGGTTAAAATAAATTAGCCCAAAAATTTTGTGAAACAGTTTTTCTACGAGTATATCTTGCCTGAATAACTTTGAAAAATCCTAGTAACAGGTAAAATAATAATTATTATTAGGTAACGTAACACTTTTTTAAACACAACAAAACCTTTTTTAATAGCTGCATTGTGCCTTATTTTTCCTTTCAACTAGTCTTTGATACTTGGTACTAAGATAAATGAATCACAGATAATGTTTATACCATTAAGGTACACATTTAAACCAAAGGTTCAATAAAGATGAAAATTAAATAATGAATTACTATGAGTGACCCGATGAACAAATTTTTCAATTCGCAGCTCCATTATATTTAGTTTAGACAATCAGTAGGCGATAGCTTTCGTATTTTCACTTTTAATTAATGCACGCTAGCGTACTATGGTTGTCAGTTGTATATATGGGTCACGTTTTATAAATATATCTTTGTGGAGAAAGTATCATGCTATGAGATATGGTTTATATTGGTATAGGGTTGTCAGATAAATTCAGGAATGTCCCGGAATTTTAAGGCTTGTCGTGTAATTAAAATTTACTGTTTCGAATTACGAATGTCATTTGGTTTTCTTTTGATATTGTAGCTGGTGCAGTTTTTCTAAAGAAATATTTCTAATAAGCTTAAAGGAGTTTGTACAACTAGCAGCTATCAAGGTTTAATTAAAAACTAGTTAATTAAATTTATAGGTTAGGTTACCCTGGTAGTATTATCCTGGGAGTTGTAAGTTTTCTGACAACCCTAATTCAATACAACACTCGTATATTTATGACATAAATAAGTACGAAACAAAAGAGTTCTGATAAAATAATGAATTTCGGAAAACAGTAGGTAACTTTTAAACTGGAAACACTGAACTATATGAACTAAAATTCAAAACTATTTTAATTAAAACTTGTTTCAGAGAAAGATACATTTTTGCATATTTAGAACGCAGTTCTAACCAACGAACCAGGTGGACTGACGACCTTAAGAAGACAGCGGGTATCCGTTGGATGCAAAAGGCGCAGAACCGGTCAGAGTGGCGAAATTTAGGAGAGGCCTATGTCCAACAGTGGACCTCTAAAGGCTGATGGATGGATGGATGGAGAACGCAGTTCGTGCATCATTAGTATTTATTAAATTTAGTCTTTCAATTTCTCAAAAGGTGGAACGTGAGATATTTCAAAGTAGGTATTTTTTAACTTGTTACTTACAAATTTAATAAAAAGCAATATGGTTTTGGACCACAGCCGGACCCAGTGAGTCGTGCTGATGTTGAGATTCTCCAAAAGATCAGCTAAACTATGAAAAATATTAAAGCCTCATCATAGCTAAAATCATCCATTGTGATGAGAATTTTCTAAAGATATAAGAAGATAAAAGTTGAGAGTTCCCGGTCTAGAATACTAAAAAATGAAACAAACTTCAAGAGAGAATATAATCCGTTTTTTAACTGTTTTCAAACAAAAACATTCATTTTCAAAGCAGTTTTTTGTGAATAATTTAAGCATTTGAGATCGTAAAGGGATGATTATGTAATACTGCATGCTAAATAGGACCAGTAAAAAAATAGATTATACAGGAAAAAATCTGCCTGGTCTTCTCGACCGTATCCTAATTCCTACTAATATTATAAATGTGAAAGATTGTAAAGATGTTTGGATATTTGAAGGGCTCTTCACGCTCTAACCGTTGAAGTGATTAGGCTGAAATTTGGTTCACAAATAGTTTGCGTCCGGAAATAGGACAAAGGATAAAATTTAACCCGATTATACGTTCCCTTGGCACGTATCTAATATTTTTTAAATTTCGCTTTTACGGACGAAGCCGCGGGCGACGTCTAGTGTATTTATAGCTATTATTACTTGTATTATGAAGCATTTGAATTGGAAAGCTTTCGACAGTTGCTGAATCACGGAGAAATCATAGACAGCTCTTCAAGTTGTAGGTTTGTTTGATGTTACGTCAAATTGAACAACACTTCAACGTTTGGTATTATACAACCATTCTGTGATAATTTTCAATAGATATCTATATTTAGTCTTGATTAAAATTATGAGCAACGTTAAGACCTAAATGTGAAATAGGTATGTAAAAAGTGGTTTTAGATGTTTAAAAGACAAGCAGTTTTATGTATGTTACTTTAAATGAATACTGGAAGACTTGTTCAATAATCAGAAAAAATCGTAACTTGAAAATAATAATAATGCATGAACAAAAATCATATTGTAACACCAATCACCATTATAAGAAGTTCCGAGGGTTGACAACAGATGGCGCTAGTAATTATTCGCTGAATCACGCTAACGACTTATACTTGTAGATTGCATAAGTGTTTTGCATTTGGTGAGAACAATCATCTGAAATTGTCTCAGGTACCATATGAGTGGCACGTTAC
>LGAG01000622.1:146680-176339 GCA_001278395.1 Lerema accius | reverse complement strand
CCGGTATGTCTTGTAACTCATCGACCGAGTCTAACGCAGGCGCGGTCGGCAGTTGTTTGGGTGACGGCCAGTGGAAACAATTCTTTAGCGTTTCCGCGATATAAATGCAACGAAATTAATCCCTATTTCTATCGTTAGATAGTAAACAGTAACTCAATAGGTTCGACTTTAGGTACTGGTTAGCAAATATATTTTAATGTAGCCTTTTCCTGACTTTAATTTAAGAGATTAGATGAATTCGTATTTCTCAGTTTCAGTTGAAAAGTACGTTTTAATACGAAGTCCCTTATCTCAGAAAGACTAGATACATTTTTGCTTTCATTTTCAGTTAAGTATGTAATACGAATTTTGCTAGGAAACTTGAACTAAAGAGGATTTTCATTTTATATTACCTACCACATTTCGTGATGAAAACGGAGTTTCTTTTACTACAGCTGTAGTTAGCCTTGACTTTGATTACTAAGGTAAGGTGGGGTAAGACTAACACACGGGGCAAGACTAACACTGTCTATTATCTCGATATGCACTTGAAGAAACGACATATATGTGTTTTAGCCGAGAACATTTACGTTTGTTCTATCTTACAGACTGGAAGAATTTCGTATTTAAGCTATACGTATCGAGATAATAGACAGTGTTAGTCTTGCCCCGCGTGTTAGTCTTATCCCACCTTACCTTATATGAGGAATAAATAATTACTCATTTGAATGTTTACAATTTTCAAACACACTGTTATTGTATTGTATTAAATTATAGATAGTATTTTCCTATGGACACTCTCCTTGTAATTGAGGAGACCTAGACTGGTTCATAATGCTCCACTAAGTTACATCAGTGAGGAAAGCTAGAGGGGTCAATGGCCCAAAGTTTCAGAACTTTAATGTCTCTGAAATGGCTTATGGAGCGGTCAAGTTATGTTTATAACGTAATTTTTGAAGATTCTTGACACTCCCTCCCCCATATAACGCACCGTAACGTTTTTCTTTAACCTCCTCCATCCTAACGTTACGTAACACAAAAATGACAATTTACCAACAGACGTTGTCATTTCGCTGATGGGAAAATTATATTCCCCAGTATGTTTGTAGTAATAAAAAAACAATGTTACGTAACGCCTATGTAACGCATTATAACATTTTACAGGACCCCCTCCCCCAATATTTGTAATATTTAAACGCCCCCATAACGACTATCATCTAAGAATAACAACCGGGACCGATGATTTAACTTGATCTCTTAAACTTGTTGCTAGATCACAGCGCCCCAAAGTTGTATCTCCGCAGTTTTAAAAGGTACAAATCATACTCAACCCGGAACAGCCATAGGCTATTATGTATCTAATATCTGTTAAGATTTCTCCCCAACAAAAAGACATTACATAAGAACATTACAACTCAAACCAGAGAAGACCAGTGGGTTACATAAAGGCCTGACATTACGGTAATCGAAGCAAACACGTGCGTAATGACCTATGCAATGAGTAATCTCAACTTTGTATTGCGGTTTTAGTTAAATACGCGCAAGATGGCGAGGTTAATACGGTATTTTCTCTTGATACGTATAATAATATTAATGAAAAAGTACAATTTGACAATTTCGGATATTTATAAACGATATTATGGACTCATTATCCTTAACCCTCTTTTACGTTATTTCCTCTTTTCTCGTACATTTTAAAGCATCTCTATGAAATGGAGGTGGCTTCAAAAAAAGTTGTATAATGATGTATGCATAAATTATTTTGAATTTGAATATAAAAATTATATTGTACCTGTTCTTTTATTTGTTTTGTATTTTTCTTTTATTTTTTACTTATCTTTTATTACCTTATTTCTAATTAAAAATACCTACCTCACACCCCAGTTTGTTTGAAATCTTGATGCATGCAATTAAAAATCTTATTTCGTTCGAGCTTAAAGCGAGTTTACAAAACTAATCTTGTGATGTTGTTCACCAGTGTTGTTTCATTAAAACATCGTGCGAGTAATTTTATGAGAGCAAATCTTTAAATATTGGTTCACGTTATACATATACGAGTCGGTTCGTAAATATTAATTTTAACTTGATAACATTTTTAATAACAAACAAAAGGCTTCGATGCTCGTTGCACCGTTCAATATTATTAAGGTTTAGAACTGAAACGCTTTATATCACGGAAAATAAGCATAATTATGAAAAAGGTAATCCTTTTTACCCGATTGCTCTAAAAGGGTAATGTTTTATAAGCGTATGTATGTATGTACCTATAATTCGTCTTTCGCACGCTATACAGCTCAAAAGGCTTAATGGATTTTAACATGAGGTGTCATTTGATTCGTCTCCTTTGTTCTTACAATAATTGACACTCTAGTGTTATAGGAATTAATTATTATGAAAACAAAATTTAGAGTCGGATTTTGTTATAATTGGTATCAAATTATGATCAAGTGTGATCAATATTTTGAGTTATGAGTGCTTTAATGATTCAGGACTTTTTTCTATTTGGTGCAGATACGCATCTAATCGATCGATACAAACCCTTGTAATTCACTTATAACTATTAAAAAGCATTCATAATCTGTGAACTTTATTTAGCTAAGCTTTATATGAGCTTTTTGTTTGACTTTAGAAACTTTTATTTCAACTTTTAAGTTGTTTGTTAACGCAATCATCTACGTTTTAAATACAATTGTAAATTGAGACATTTAGTAAAGCCATTGTTATCAAAATTACTTTTTTTTAGTTTCACTGTGCTTCTTCTTTTAATTACTTTGACGAAATCCGTAGTATTGGTTATTTGTGTTTTTTTTTAAACATTCGTGTTTTGGGTGACATCGCAAGGTGTAAGTATAAAAAATATGGAATCAATTGAAATTGATAAAAAAAAATCCATATTCTGTTTTTTTCCTAAAATAAATTATTCCTAAAATAAATTAAAAAAACAAAAAAATTCAAAACAAAAACAAAATGAACAAACGTATCACTTAAAATTAACATGAATTAATAAACGACCAATACTAAAAAAAAACTTACTTATTGTCACAATAAGCACAGATAGATAACACAACACTACACTCGCGGCGTCGCGTCGGGCGCAATCCCTCGGACTGCGCAAGCGCACGATCTGACCACTGACGAAAGCACAACTAACCTACAGGGGTGTGCAGTACGCAAACTTTCGATTTCGACGCACTGGAAGGAAACGCACATAAAGTTCCGGCTTATGCGAACCCGACGCGGCCTTCTTAACTTACACCGGTCAATAGAATATTTAATTCGTTGTAATTTAATTTATTAAATAGTGGGCCCGTCCTCGCTTCGATTCGGTGTATCTTTTACCTACTGTCTCGAGGTTACAAAAACGTTTCCCTAAATAACTCGTGTCCTAGATTTAGGGCTCTTCATAGTCTTCATATAAGCAAGAAGCATGCCAAGTTTTTGCCTGAAATGATTAAAGCTATTAATACTACTGTTGTATGTTTTTTCAATATGGCTGACCACGTTAGAGAAGTTACACAACTTCCACACAAACTTTGAATAAAGCGTAAGTAACTAAAAGTTGCCCGTGACTTTGCTTACTTTTCATACTGAAATACCCGTGATTTTGCACTGCTTAGATTTTAGTTTTAAGCATATCGCGTGTTACTCGTATAAAGAACATCCGTCACAAATCTTAGGCAAAGCGCATATTTAGCTTAAAAATCATTGGACAAAGTAGGTACTTTTTTGTGTCCTCTTTCTGAACCAAATACTGTACGAATCATGATACATTCCTTGCTCTGTGGTACGAATACTAACATAACCACAGATTTTCAAAATAATTATCTTATTAAGTCATATGCATGAATTATGATGACTGTTGTTAAACGGAACGAGTTTTCCGAAGCGAAACGAGGTAACTAGTGCTGCATACTGCTATAATAATTATGATTTACACCGTAATGAAGGCGGTAAGAGTAACTAACTAATTAGGTAAAATTGGACGCGTACGCTAGCGTTTGTTTTTATTCTATTACCCAGTAATACATTACATAAGGCTTTTGATGTCATGCAGCCAAGCGGCTGTTTCATTAATGGCACGCCTAGATAACACTTTCTCAAAGCAGCTCTACCGTATTAGAATAGGTAACACAATTTAGAAGTTAACATAACACTGTCAATGTACTTTACTCGGAAGGTGTGAAAAATTACATCAAACTCAATAAAATTTAGCAGGTTTTATGATAAAAATGTGACGGTACTAATTAGTTTGTTTCTGTAGTATTCAAATTGATAAAACTTAACTTAAGTAACTTATTTAATTTTGTTCATAATTAAGATCTAACAAAGACTGTAAGGAAGGCTAAGACCGTCAAAAAATATATATTTTATTAATTACAAAGATGGCAGAAATTTATATTAAAGCGTATTATAATTACGATTTCGTGTGAAAGCTGCTATCTTTATTACCATGAAGAATTCTTTGTATTTCTTTCTTGAGGGAGTTAATCAGAATTTAGATGTGTGCCGATAGACCAACTTAAAAACAATATGACAAGTCTATATTTGTACAGTTTATTGTGACAATATGCGCAGGAATAATAATACAAGTTTTGTTTCCCAGAATTAAGCGTCTCAATTTCTTGTCAACATCATAATATATTATAGAAAGAGGACACAAAAAGTACTTTGTTTATTCATTGCCATTTCATATTCTCAACTGATATTTGCTTACATTTTCGGATGTACTAGGCTAGTAGTTAGCTACACCAGCGCGTCATACATTGGGTTTTGTACAGGCTTTCTGTTATATTCCAATTTTGCACTGAAATTGGAGGAGTGTAAACTGAGTTTGCTTTGGAATAGTGAATATTCTGCTGCCTACATTTTGTACAAGCCAAATAAATACTCATTTATCTGATCAAATACGTATATCCCATGATAGTTTGTGGTATAGAGCGTTACGGCCTTATTAAACATCCGAAAATCGTGTTCCAACATATTATACGTTTGTGTAAGTTCAGTATTAAGGGGTTATACGAAATATCACTAGTCTTATGTACGCCATAACTGGATTTTCAAAAAAAGATGGCATTTTTATCATTCACAATTTTAAGGTTTCTTGCAGAAAAAAAACATAATATTGGCCAGAGCCCCCTTACTCTAAAATAAGATTAGATGAGATTCGGCTCAACAACCTCCCTTTCTTGGAAACCAAATGTAATTAAAGGACCTCCTACATCAAAAGATCCAAATATAATCTGCATTATGGATGCATGCATAATAATCTACATTTACACTTTATAATGTTATTTTGAAGTTCGTTAAGTAAGCTATTAGTTCCTTATACGAAACAAATGATTTAAATTTAAAAATTTTGATTTTATAATAATATGACTGTAAAACCGCACTCAGGAAGACTTTTAAGATAAATGTCATGTCGTGGTTTGTAATGACCAAGGAAATTTATTTCGCACCGCGCCAGTACTCGGCGAAAAATATCCTGAAAATTTCACCTCCAATATTCTACGAGTGTAATTTCGTTAATGCTGGAAATAAGCACGTGGCTTCGCTGCGAAAACGCCCTTTTGGGGGCCTTTATTTATCTTGCTTTTTCCTTAGTTTGTTAGCGTATGGGTCACAAGTTACGATCAATTTTATAAGACTACCTCTTAAGTTACCAACACAGACCCACAAAAGAATAGTCAGTGCGGTCGTATAAAATTGCGGCAAAATAAATGATGAACAATAATCTGTCACTCACTCGCCGTATAGGCTCGCACCTACTACCGAGCGGCCGGCTTCATATTGTTCGAGCAGCTTCATAATTACGTTCGTCATTTTTCGGCTATATCGCTCCGTCTATTCCTTTTTTTTAAGTGTGGTTACAAATTAGAAATATTTTTACTACTAGTGTAAATTTAAAAAAGACTTTTTTTAAACATTATACCTTCCATTTGTTCCAAACGAAAGTCATGGTTTTTAGTTCTACAAAAGTTTGTAATGTGGCGTTGCCGAGAAAATGAATGCGTATTTTTTCAAGAAACTCTTCTGTATGAACAGAGAGATTTTGAGAATAAATCAATCTGAATATATGAAAAAATTTAATTTGAGACCCGGTATGGAGAAAAATATCGAATACTGAAAAATACCGTCTTATTCGCTAAATTGAAGATTCGATCAAATAGCAATGGCTTTTGTATGTGTCCTTAAGTATAGGTTTACCGAAGCGAAACAAGGGCGGACCACTAGTAAAATAAAAACAACCTTCCCTTATTTAGCTCTTTGACTATAAAAGTATAGAGTAAGCATAGGCAAGCATAAGTAAACAAAGCTTTAAAATGCTATACTCAATTTAGTCATTACCAAATATTTGTTGAAGATGTTTCTTACTCTGCCTCCAGCCCAGCCACATGTTACATAAGGTTTCTCCGAATTCAAAAGGTCGCATCCACCAAACATGGGGCTTCCTTAATAGTGAGCCATAAGAGCTATTAAGGCGCGTCTCACTAACAATACAGGTCACTTGGTTACATTTGGACAATCACAGTGAAAGGCGAAACGGCACATGCTTTCAACAGCCGAGTGATTACAAAATCGGCACTTATGTTTAGCAGTTACCTTGGATCCGGTTGATGTTCGGAATTACGTACGTTGATGTAATTAAATTTACCTATTAATTAAGCTGTTCAATAGGTAAGTGATTTGTCAGTGTGTTGAGAGCTTGTGAATTTTCTGTGAACGAACGAAAGATATTATGTGACCGAGTTTAGGTTCACGACTTTGATAAAGACTGATTTGTAATCTGGATCTGTAATGTTAATGTATAATTTGCCTAATCTATTAATGGCTCTTCGCAGCCGCTGATTCCGAAATGCAAAGATGGAAGAGATATGTACTTACGAGTAAATTAATTTAAAGGGACGACGCCGCGTGTTTATGTAGAAGTTAATATTATTCACTTTTCATGTACTAACAGATCAATAACACAGCCTTATTACCAGTTAAAATGAACGTTATAATATTACGATAATTTAATTACATAATTCTAAGTTAAAGTTTTCATGTAGTTTTAAACTCCAATAATTTAAACAAAGACATATAAATAATTAATATACGCTTACATTCAATTTGCCCTCAAGCATTACAAACACCATTATTTTTCTCAAGGGACAGGTCTTTTATCAAATGTACAAAAAAGGGTCACTGTCCATTTTTCAGCGGCGAGGCGATTCCTTTTTATAGCTCAGTTGGATCTTGACTTTTACATATTAAAGACTACCTTAGACACCTCGTAATTGAGTAGGCCTAGAATATAGATTACCACAATACTTTAGAGTAACTTGGGGAAAGGATTTGTGGCTAAAATAAGTGTCAAAATCTTGATGCCACCCTAGGGAATTTGACATAAGAACTGTTATCTAACAAACCCAATCGACGCCCGACAGCAACCGCTCAATAATTAGGGCATTAGTTATTTGTTTATTAAACTTTTATCTACCGCCTATGGCCATACTGACAAATTTCAAATACCTAGATCTATAGGAAGGTCTGTAGTCAGTGAGAAGGTTCTGTTGGTGATATGATGTTAGTAAATATTAGTAAGTACTTATATATTTATTTATTTGTAGTAATCGTCAGGTAATGTGTGTTACCCGAAGTTGGTTACAGATGCATTACTGACCCTGAGCACTGATGATCGCATCTAGTATGTGTAAGTAATGTAGGTACCCTGGCTCTCGTGACTCCAGCCGAAACACGACGAGTTGTTTGGCAGTTAACTCAAGAGAAAAGAAGAAAATATGATCGCTACTCAAACAAATATGGTATGCATATAAAGATACCAGTGGGCAATTATATCTATTAATTAATGACTGAATATTACCTTGGCTACGCCAGACTTACGACGCGCTGCTTTTATGGCCAAATGTTTACGGCCAATATTAATAAAAGAGTAGGGCATTTAATATCCTCGATGTGACCTGGAACGTGAACTACGAATATGTATTGACAAGTGGTGGAAATCCCATAGAAGCTATCAGGTGATATAACCGTTAGATTACATAATATGTGAAGTGACTGTTAGTTTGACACTATGATCAATTAAAAGGGGCCATTGCCTCTCACTTCACCATTAAATAATAGTGAGGTTTGTACCTAATTAGTTTTGAGGACATAAAAGAAAATATCTAGACACTAGTAGTTAAGTATTTAATAATAATATTGGTAATAAATTGTTACCACTAAACAAAGGGTTGGATTTATGCACCTTTTACAACATCCTGGTCTCCTGGAATAGCTACTGTACCTATTGTTTAATAGTGCAACAATAGTCACTATTCCCAGTGTTAAAAGTAACTTTTTTTTAAACATAATTCCACAGGCTTAATAAACAAAGTACAGTCACATCCATAAATATCTGAAACCCCCTGAAAGCCAACTTCCCGATGTCCGATTGAGCTGATATTTTGGATTCGTATATTAATGGAATGACACTGTAATATTATTAAGCAATGAAATTGATATGATGATGGGGACCGCAGGTGGCCATAGGAACTCCTAAAGTAAACAACGGAACCTCATCGAAATTGGACTCGTTTGATTCGTTGTGGCAAGGACATACATATTTATGGCACCTAGGGGGGTCAGATATTTTTGGACGTGACTGTACATTTATACAGCAAGCAAACACGTGGTTAGGTGTAACAACTAAACTAACTGGCACTGCAAACCAATTTTTCATTCTCACTATTAAAAAGGGGTAAATGTTTTACATGAGTACAATAATTGTAATTGTATTGATAATTGTTTTAATTGAGTAAGTACGATAGTTGTATAATCCGGCGTTGTTAGTTATAAAAATGTTAAAACAAAGTTTCAGTTGAGAGATTGTTCAGCGGTTCTTATTAAGTGTGCAAAACTTTAGGTAATTCAGAAGTTTTGAGGATAGAAGTAGTAGAAAAGTTAATTTAGAATTCAATTACATACTTATGCCGACACAACACCTCGAAAACCTGTGAATACCTACCTACATAAAATGTGCTAGATATGTAAATTTTAGGTCCCTGAACACGTTAGCGAAGTTATGAAGATTTTTTCTCGTCTGCTTAATATTGTAACGTTATGTTTAATATTGTTACGTTCTTGTGCATGTTTTTCTTTGTTTAATTTTTAGAAAAAAATCCAGTAGTTACGTACTTACATTTTTTCTTTTTTATGTCTCACAATGCCCCCCAATGTAAAAGTAGTGATAGCCTCGTGGTGTGAAGTTTGGTCTCCCGAACGAGAGTTCCTGAGTTCACACCCCACGGCACGCACCCCAATTCAGAAAGTTACGTGCGTATTAGATACTAATTATCACTTGCTACAAAAGGAAAACTCACGAAGGAAACCTGCACAGGAAACCTAAGAGTTTTCGATAAAGTTCTCAAAGGTGTGTGAAGTCTGCCAATCCGCACTAGACCAGCGTGGTGAACTATAGCCTGTACTTCTGACCTGTACCCTCATACTGTGAGACGAAACTCGAGGCCACCAGTAGGGCAGTTATCGATAGCGATGCCGAATACACCATGTTAAAACTAATAGCAATATACATTACTATGGTCTCCTAACAGTTGCTATTATTTAACACTAGGTGCAAATACCAAATAAATGCTTTTGTAGTGTACCAAGGTAAAATATAGTTTTACAGAAATACGGTATTTTAAAGATTATTTTTTTGTATAGTCACATTTAAACAATAATAATATTATACTTACCTAAATTTTAATGAAAAATATCGAACTCGATATTACCACCTGTTTCCAGATGCCTAAATTGTACGTAAAACATACGAGTACATGACTATAATTATGATATTCCCAAGGACTATTGTTTGTCTCGAACTCTAAAAGTAATATGAACATTTTGAACCACAACACGTCTGATCAAACATCTGTTTTCGATAATGACAATTTAAAAAAAAAAAAAACTTTTTACTACAAACAACGAAAATGTTTTATAAATTGTAAGTAACGTGTAGACTGTCTGTTGTTATGAAAAGGTACCTTTTAGGCTGCCCTTTGGCACTAACCGCTGATCTATAAGCGCTTCAAAACTTAAGGAAACAAACGAAATAGTAATCATTAATAGTGATAGTTACAATCGTGATCAATCCTCAGTCACCCCATTTGTTAAAACCGGCCAAGTCGTTTGGGCTGTAGGGCATGCCAAAGAAATAGACATAGGTACATACGGTTGAAAAATATTATCCTTTCTGGGCAGTCGGTTAAAAACGTAAATTTTTCAATATTTAGGTACCTATATGTTATATTTACAACGTTTCTCAGATTTGAGATTACAAACTATGCCTCCATACTGTTTACCTATCTTTACTGTTTACTCTTATTATTTTCCAATACTATTTACAAAATCAAGTGTTTTCAATATCTGACAGATTTGCCTTCTAGACACTTCAAATCTTCTTGGAAAGTGTCGAAATAGAATCACTTGTTTCAAGGCGACGAGTAAACATTGGTAGCCTAATTCAAATATCCAAATATTTCGTTGGTTATTTTATCTTGTTATTTATAGTAATAGGCGAGAGAACTTCTATTTTAGTCCAATTTATTTCTTTGCCAAATACACAAAGTTTTATATGGTACACAAATAAGGTACCTATCCAATATATTTTTGATTGTATGTTGTTTTTGTCCAGTGTATTCCTGGGATACAAATGAATAAAAAATTAAAATTTTCCAAATACAATTTCACAATTGTAACGTTATAGGCACCTAAGCCAAATAACGTATACCTCGTTTTTTTCGTCGCGATTTAAAAGGCAAATAATCTTGACACTACTTTTATTTATTCCATTAATTTAAAAAAATATTTAGAAGTATACGGAAATTTGTTTTAACATTAAATTATTGTTTATTCTTTAATTTTTTTTAATTTGTGTCTGTCTTATTTTTAAATCGATAATTACAATAAAAAAACACTGTAAGATTGTTTACCTTTCAAATCACGACGAAAAAAACGAGGTATAAAAGGCACCTAAACCAGTGTAACCATCGTATATAGAACCGCACCACTAATAGAAGAACAGGGTAAGATTTATTCATACGGAAAGAGACGATTTAATTATTTTTTTGAGACACCGGAAGACACATGACACAAAGGATTTAATTTCCCCAAAAATATATTTCATAATACGAATGGTGTAGAAAAAATTACAACGTTTTCTCATAAACGAGTACCTATGCTGATGCTAAGTGCTGTCTTTGATATTTTCATAAAACAAAAAATCTGTGTCATTACCAATACCAATTTATATTAAGTACTAGACGATGCCCGCGGCTTCGCCTGCCGAAAAGTAATTAAAAATATATTGGAGGTATCCCAAGGGAACCTATAATAGGGATAAAATCTATCCTATGTCCTATTCCTGTATGCAAACTATCTGTGAGCCAAGTTTCAGCCCTTCAATGGTTAGAGCGTGAAGGACGTACAAACATCCAAACATCTTTACTAACTTTCACATTGATAATATTAGTAGGAAGTAGGATAATATTAGTAGGTAATTCCCCTTTAAAATAGAATCGCTGTACATGTGGATCATGACGAGACGTTTTTTGGTGAGGTTCCCTAAAGGTATGCGAAAATTGTAGACGTTATGAAATAATAAATCTAGGGTCGGCCGTGAGGAAAAAAACTGATATAAAAACTCCTGGTAGGTAATCCTGTGAAAAAGGTCAGTTTTCACGTAATAATTATACAGTACGACTTTAGTATGATCATGACAAATGAGAGACAGTAATCGCATTCGCAAAAATCATCCCTGAAAAATTAAATAAAAGCTATTTATTACACTCCTTCTTTTTTAATTTCTGTTTTTACTAAAATTCTTTAGCTTTAATGTGTAACTTACTGATCCCAATTCAACACTATCAGTCAATTTCATTAAGTATATCGCTTTGTTACCTCCATAGTAATAAAAATTATCTATCATTCAGTTATTTATCAGAAGGTAAATCATATTAAATCTCCCGTATCTATCGACATCAGAGTGATTGACGTTATCGTACTACCAATAAAGTAATCTTGAACAAGTCGGGAGATGGGTATCAAGTGGGAAATCTACTTTGTTTTTTTAATAACTTAAGTAGGTACTTACTTAATTTTTTTATTTACGACAGAACGGATAGGGTATATGACTTAGGGGAGAGTTGGAAGTTAATTGGTTGGTTTGAGCAAATGTTACACATTTTTTATTATAGAACGATTTAGATACGGTTTTCAGTAAAGACACCATACAAAAAATTAACATACTTGTACATACATACGCTACATAAATATTGTTTTTCTTCCGGTGGAGTTGAGTAAAAAATACGTGCATAATTGGAGGTACCTACTGACAATTATTGGTGAAATGAAAAAAAAAGATTGGTAATATACAGTAGTTACCTTTATATATAGACAGATACTCTAATAACTCATTAACACAAAATACTATCCCATTAATTAATTAATCAATAACCAAACATTAATTTCTTGGAAATATTTCAACGGTTTAATGCTTATCGAGAGGCATATTAAATTTGTTAAGTAATTAAATTAATTAATACACGGACTACATTAAAATTTGTTCCATGAAATTGGGCATAAAATGGAATTAAGACCTATTTGTGTTTTAATGAGCTATATTATTTATTTGTATTTAACAAACAGAAGATCGAAATAACGTTAACCGTTTAAACGTTAAAAGTTTTTTTTGTAAACAAGTTTTTACTACTTGTTAATAAGAAAAAGAAGTAAAAAGTTTAAGTGCAAGTCCCGACGAGTTCAATCGTCTGAAGCCAATCCTAGCAGCAGTATCACAACATCATGCTTATTATAAACCTGCATTGTCATCAGGACTGGACCAGTGTGTAAAATTTTAGCTCAATCGGACACCGGGGTGAAATTTAGCTTGCAAGATTTGATTGCAAACACCGGGACAGGTGAAACTAAATAAAAGCTTGTAATATAAGAAAATCGTAAGTTAAAAGAATCGGTGACTTAGCAAAAACTTGCCTTATTGAAACAAAAATTATAGTCCAATTTCAACTTCAAATTAGATAACTTTTTAACTTGATCGTATTAATAAAATGATGGCAATGCGACGTTAAAATAAATGGACTGTGGCGCCCTCTAGAAGGCATAAAGTTATGAACAAAAAAGTGAAAAGTAAAAGTGACTTTGCTTGCGTTTGATATTATTTAGGGATAGACACATTTCATGTCACGCAATATTTTGTTGTGTCGTTATCGTATACCTATTCAAACAAGGCCCCAAGTTTGCAGATTTAAAAATATATATTGAGTGTTAGTTCTGTCTCTATTGCTCTCTTCCCCATTTGTAGTACCTATTGTTAATGATGTAGAACTGTGTAATTAATGGCTGAATAGACCAAACGTCACTATGATAATTGAGACACAGTCGAGTCTTAGGTACTATACTCGCGATAGTGAAATTCTTATTTTGAGTTATTCATCGCAACCTATAACTGTCCCACTGTTGGGCTCAGGTCTCCTCTCACAGAACCAAGTGATAATTAGTTTCTAATACGCACATAACTTGGAAAATTAGAGATGCGTCCCGGGGATCGAACCCGGGAAATGTTCACACCACTAGGCTAACACTGCTCATTATTTGAATTATTATGATATCATAATCGGGTCCCAGAGAGTGCTAAGTCATCAGTAACACTTATCAGAGATATAAAATCTGCTCTAACCGGGTATTGAACCCTGTGTTCCCTTCACTCAACAGTCAATACCAACTGTCATACTCGTACAAGGTCATCTAAGACAAAACACGTAATTGACTTATAAATTGCCAAATTAGCTAAATATCTTTGAAAATTAGATAATTATACGACAGATTTGTAGAAACTGACTAAGCTGTATTCATTTTACACAAACTAGGGCATTCTACGTGACCTTGGTCTCTTCACTCTTCCAAAAGAAATAGAATCTTGTCAACATGTAGTAAGGTTTATTTTCAGTTGAGATGCAGATTGCAGATTGACAAAGAATTGACTCAAGCGCAGGGCTTTAGTTTACATTATTTGACAGGTCAGTTAGTGTCTAAATGTCGCGTCAATCGCACTGTATTTAAATAGTCTCGTAAAATAAGAAATAAAAAATATATGAATACGAAAGTGATAACTGATTGTGATTCTGAATTATAAGGTAAGGTATGATAGTATTATTTTTATTGATAACCGAGAACTCATGTAATTTATGTAGATAGTTCCGTTCATAAACCTATCTTCTACAATTATTTCGTTTTCGTATACATTTATCGATTAATTAGGAAGTAGGTTGACATTTTAGTGATACATAATTTATCTAATGTTTTATAATGTTTTGCAATAAATATTAATTTCACAATTCTTCTTTAATAATTTCATGAAGACGCTTATTGAGTCCTTTAACATTGACTTTTTGTATTTATTTTTGTTTTTACACATGTCCACATTTTTTCTTATTTTAATATTTTTTCCAACCGCAAGATATTGTTATTATTAAAACCTAATAAAATTATTAATAATTAATTATTAAATTTTCCTATCAAATACACCAAAATGCCACCGACAATCTATTACCTAAACTTAAGATTCGCATTGTAGGCTCCTATCTCAGGTAATGTAAATAAATAAAAAAATGAACACTGATCTTCCCTGTGTAGGCATTCTCCCTTCTAATACGCACATAGTTTTCTTGTAATTAGAGGTGCGTGCCGGGATCAAAGGCTCTTGTAACGAAGACCAACGTTTAAACCGCAAGGCGAGTGGTCGGCAAAGTACGGCTCTAGAGCCACATGTGGTTCTTTGGCTCCTCAGTAGCTCTTTGGCGGCTCTGACATAAATATAAAAACTCATTGACTCTACCTAGAGGGTGGTCGCTACCTAGGCGGATTTCAGATAAAAATTATAATACCAGTAATAAAATATTAAATAAATTAATAATAAAATCGATATTATAACCATAACATGGACTGTACCACAGAGGGGGGGAGAATTGCAGAATTTTATCAACACCGGGCAGATTGAACCTTTTAACATATTTTCAACTTTAAACTTTAAAAGCTTTTGGAATTGCAGAATTTCAAAGCGTGTGTCTTTTTTGTACGAGTCATAAAACGTTTTATTGTTCAACAAGACAACTTTGAACAAGTTCTTACGTGGGAGTGCTTTAGAATCCCAAATAGCTAGTAACTTATTGTGAAATCTGGCAATACGTAGGTACTCTATTTATCTTAGTACTTGAAAGGCTATACTTTCAGAACAATTTAAATAATAATGCAGGCACGTACGAGTTTGAGATTTTACATTATGAAACTTTACACTGCAAAGAAGTACACAAAACTAAATTTTGTATAAAACATTATTTTGTAACTTATTATTTTCAAATTAAAATATATGCAACAATTCGTATGGCGCAAGGGTTGTTAAAAGAAGTGGAAAAATGGTGAATTTAAAATTTTTATTTTCGGTCTGGGTGAGTGTTCGTGTATTTATTGTCCATGGCATCCACAATATAGGGTATCCTACTGTAGGACCATGAGTGAGCAGCGTTGATTTATTTATTGAAAAAAAAAAAAATGTTGTCTGCATTTATTCTCCATGTAGACTTTAACTATGCCAAATCTCAAAAGGCCTTGCAAAAGAGATCAAAAGTTAAACCCTTCATGTCCTAGAATTATTCTTAATTTAACATCAAAATGTTAGGTTATTCAAATTTTAAGTGTTAACCTTGTTTTTGATGTCCATGTTAATACGTAAAGGAAGATAAACCAATCACTATTATCATGTAGACCTGTCATGTATTGCTATTCAGTAAAACAGTTATATGCCTGACAACGCACAGTGGAGAATTTCATTATCGATACCTACAGATCTGATTTTTATCAATTACATGTATACCTTATAGGGGGCGTTTTAATAAAAATACAAAATTTAACATTGTTCCAAATTAAAGAGACATCACTGATTAACTTATGCACATCATTTTTTTTGTCTGCTCTTGTTTCGCAATGGCGGAGAAAATGGGGAAAGAATCTCCTCCGAACATTACAAAAAAAAAATGTGTGTGTTTGAATTTCGCTTTTCTATGTACTATATTCAAGCAAAAAAAAAAGTCACGCTATCGATTTCCTGCACGTTTGAGGCAAGGTTTACGGTTCGTCATATAAAAATCCGTCACCGATGTTCAAACATTTAAATACCACTAGAAATCAAATTGTGAAATCTTTATCAATTACGTCACTAAGGAGGTCTTTCAGTTATTGTCTTCCTACAATAACTACTTCCTTCACGAACTTTCCCTTGTATAAATACATAAAGTAGTTTTGTACCTGTATTATTTTGAGAACTTTTGTTTGTACGTTAAGTCGCTTATATCTTTTAAAGCTCGCTTTGAATCCCCGGTTCGTTTAGAACGATACTTGGATAACAATATTGTTTATTGTTCGTCACAAAATCTTGTTGAGATTTTTTTTAAGGCTCTAAATTATAACGCTTATAGTTTTCTCATTTCTATCTGTCTGTACGTCTGTCTATTCGTCCGTCTTAGAACTTTCTCAGACTCTTAAGGACTTAAATATGTAATTTGCCATGGATATCTTTAATAACTAATGCAAAAACTAGATATTAAATAAGGGACTAAAAAACTTAATTAATCTCTAAAACGTTTATTTGAGAGTTTATTTTATTTAGAACAGATTTCACTAACAGCATTGCTGTCCAAGATTACCTGTTTCAAGGATAATGTTAATGACAATCATTTTAATTTTAATTTAATTTATTTCTTTGGATCGCCGGAAAGTACATTGCACACATAAGACTAATCATATAAACTAGATCATATTAAATGCCTTCCCAATTATAGGCAAACACAACTCAACAAACTCAAATAGGGGCTTATCCAAAAGTTCGTCGACATGTTTATTACGACAAGCCTATTATACCAGGAAAATCAGTGGTAAAAATAATCGCATGGCTTGGTTATTCTTCGATAAAGAAGTTAGTAGAAAAACAAACTTGGTTATCTGAGATTAAATAACAACTATCCTAGGTATAAGACATAAATCTTATGATCTTATGGTAACGAAGTATAAACTTCATTCGTGAAATTGTAAAATCATAACACATCGAGAAAACATTACATCGAGAATGCTAGAAAATAATGATGTTTCTTAAATAATATTAATACTATAAATGTATAATGTAAAGGTACATCTAATAATATAATAATAATACCACTGTGAATTATTATTATTACATCGTAAAGTCAAGGAATTACGGAAGAAAACATTTTTAAATACCTATAAATTAATTTGTTCCGGATTTTCATGGATCGTCATGACATTGTTGCTGGGGGGCATTGTTAAACAAATATGAGAAATCGGAAGCAATACGAACATAAACTTTAAGGAATGATTATAAGGCACAAATTGCAATAACCAATTTTACTTCTACAAGATAAATACGATTAGAAACAGTTTTGAAGTAAATTTTTGCATGAAACCGTGAAGAAAAATATATGAGCACCCTTTTGAATATTTGAGACAAGTATTGAATAGTAAATTAGCTCAGAAAATTTCGTCTATAAAATAACTTTGTATTTAACAATGTTACGTCATCAAAATATAACAATGGATTAGACATCATTGTATAATAATAGTAGGTAGAGTTAGAATGTGACTAGAATAATGCTATCAACAAAGTATGAAATCAATAATAATTATCAGTAAGTAATTTACATGTAGAAATGGGTCTGGAAAGGAACACTTTGTATTTAATAGTTTCATGCTCACGAAGGTATATTTTTTACAAGTGTTCCTAAGACTGCACTGTTAGAAAATAAACAACCTTGACGTGAGAAAAACGTCATTAGAATACTTTTTCCTAACAAAAAGTATAATTATGTAACACAAGTTAATGTTATAATTACTATAGATCGCCCGGAGATCGAAATATGACCAAAGTATGAAAAGAAAAACATTTTCTACAAGCATTCATTTTATATTGGTCTATTATGGTTCGGATTATGGAGTATTTTGTTAAATTCTAATGGCATTGACAAACAAATCGTATTCGCCATCTTGGTCTGTTAATAAACGTTCCGTTTCAAATATAAATAAAATGATCTGTAACGAAACTTATGTGGCAGACGAAATTTCACGCGAGCGAAGCCGCGGGCAACAGCTAGTGGTAATATATTAAGTCCAATTAAATTATCTTGTAACAATATTGGGCGAAAGTTCCAGCGCGAGGATTTCCTGGAACAATTTGAATCTTGAACAAACAATTATACTATGTAACAACTAAGGTATTGTTTGTTAGATGCACAGTTAATTGAATCTCTAGTACTGCATTGTATTCTAAATTTAGTTACTATTTCCAATACCCAAGACTTATACAATTATGTCTTTGTTTCAGATAATTTTTAGAAATGACTGGTAATGAGAAGCAGGAACCGGGTCAGAATTTCAATTCTACGTAAGTTTTTCCTCATTTATCTGTTTGTTACCTAAGTGTTAGTTTAATGTCAATAACAAGTGAACCTGTTTTTACTTCATCTTGGTGAATATTTTACCTGATTTCCCACGAGAACAAACCTGTTGACGACCCGTATGGCGCAATGGTTACCACGCGGGATCGCCGTTCAAAGGGCTGGGTTCGATTCCCAGCGGGACCGAAATTTGAATGACGAATTAAAATTTCTGTTCTGAGTCTGGGTGTACGTCTGTGAGTTTCTGTGTCGGCCACGACACAGGGAATCCTAGTGTGGGGCTATGAGTGTATAGCGTTATTGTTATTGTTAACTAGGATAAAACTATTTTAGTCCTCATAATTTGTCATCCAAATACGACTATAGGCTTCAGTTTAATCAATCTAATCTGTTTTCTGGGTAAACAATTTAAAATACCGATAAAACATTTCCCAGAACTTACTGTTCCTGTCAAATAACTTACAAACACACCAAGTTTAATCTATCGCTCTAGTTGTTTTCGGTTGTCTCCTTTACTCCCTCAGTTTCCGAGACAAATTGCACTTCAAAGACTTTATTCAAGAGGCAAAATCTGCGTCTTACATTGGACTGTTATCATCTCCGGCATTCTAGGAAACCTTCTTTACTAGAACTGATTCAAGTTGTGAAACTACTGTCCACTTCGCAACGGGTAACATTACAAAGATACAAATCAAGAGACATGAATTCTAAGATTGAATGAATGCATAATTCAGCGCACAAATACTCGTTCATTTAGGTGTATTTAAATAGTCTCAGGCATTTCTCAAAAAGCTGGTTTCATAAAAATGTTTAAATATATATTACGTAGGCACAGCCTCCGCCTATAGGCTACGTTATTGCTTTGGTATAATGAAGATTGACATGATAAACGTTTAGATTATTTTTCATCAAGGCGGTAAGGATTACAAAAATAAAGTTTAAGTGAAGAAACCATTTTTATTTTAAAATATACTATTCTTTAAATAACAAATCTAATTAATTTCAAGATGGTAATCTATAAGCAAACGGACTTACAAGAGGAAAGTGAATTAAGTCAATTTATACCCGCTAAGCATCATTTCTATTTTCTTCTTAAGAAACTTTCAATAGCCGACCGAACCGGGATTTTATTTGTTTAAAATTTATATATGCCCTCTCGTATAAGGTATGAGTATAATATAAAGGAAACTTTACGCCTAATGGAATTGTATACTAGTCAACCCTGGGTGAATGTATGAAAAACTGTTATTGGTGCAAAAACCTTAGAAGGAAAAACAAGAGGATAAAAGAGAGTGAAAATACACGGAAACATCCTTTGTATTTTTAATTTGAAAACATTTATTTATGCCAATTACTACAATCATATAAAAACAGCTGTAACCACGATAAAATTTCATTAAACTTTCATTGTGCAGACGGACGTAATTAACACACAAAAAGAGGAAGTTAATCATGGTGTCGTCGTAGCGAACTGCCTATTTATAATCGTACAGAAAGGTTAACCAATCGTCCTTGATCAATTCTATACAATGATGAGGCTGAACTCATTCACTCAGAACGATTTATTTTTCTAAAACGTCATTGGAATCTGATGTTGAAACGGCTGATTGATTTCGTTCAAATGATTTTATCTTACTGTTGCTCTTTTTACGTTGTTTATCTAAAACGAATGAAAGTTATACGTAAACGTAGAGTTGTAAGGCTTTAATTGGGTAGGTAGGTATAATTGTGGTAGGTATAAATACTTAATCTTGTTTAACTTGAATTTAAAGGAGTAGTTACAGAGTGATATGCGGCGCAGCGGCGATAATTAAAAGACGTGTTGCCTCGTTAAATGCTTTATTATTACCTACTCCTTCAAATACATGAATAAGCCTTACTTATATAATACATCTTAGCTACACAATTAATCTGCAGTTACATTTTTTTATTTTTCAATATAATATTTAGCAAGTATAATGTGTGCTAGGATTCTAAAATTAGGAAGTCATATAAAATCACACTACAACAGAATTACGTTCAAACCAGAGTTGCTAACGTGCGTTGACAAAAACATAAATGTTCCGCCTTTTTGGGATTTTAGAATAATTTTTGCCCTGATTGTTTTTTTTTTCTTTCATGAAGAAGACAGTCTTCATTGTAACGTAACCTAATGACCAAATTCAAGCACCTAACGTCACTTATAAAAGTTCGGATTAGTAATCATTAAAAATTAACACTAACTGCTGAAAACTGCTTGAGGGGCTCAATTTTTTCCAAAACTACTAACTGATTTTATATTTTTTTACTTGTGATTATGTATAAGTGAGTCAATGGGAATGAATTACTTCCTACAGTCATTTTGAGCCAGTTTAGAACCTGGCCGAGTTTAATTTTACTATGCCACATTGAAAAAAAAAAAAAATTCCTAATGTGTGAGTAGATAGACAGGAACATAGATAAGATTACATAGATAGTAGAGGAGACACATGTTTTGGATGAATTGACGGCCGAATGTCATGACGACATGGAAAACACTTAAGATTAAATTGATAAATAAATACCTACTGAAAGGAATAAATTTAACATGAGTAACAATTTTTAATGCGTCTTTGAACTACTACAACTAAAAACAATTGACTGTCGTAGTCTATATCGTATTGAAGTGAAGTAACCCTTTCTTCCTTGCGTCGCCTGTGAGGGACGCGTAGACCATCAACTAGCTTAACACTCTACTTACGAGTGTATAACAATATTTTATTTATTATATTTTGGTTGGTCCTTTAATTTTTTACATTGGGTACTCATGGCCTTCGATTTTGGGGTCAATTGGGTCTCAAACTATTGACGGCCTGCTGACCTTAGGTTTATCTTTACAACTGAGAAGGCCTAAAGTATACTCCGCTACGCCGCTCTAGTAATAACAAAATTGAAAATAACTGAAATACAAAACTAAGGGTCCGTTTTTTGATCCGTAGTTAAGGCGATCTGTGATTAAAATATGAACTAATGGGTAAGTTAGCAACTTATTGCTTTCGATTTAGGGTCTAATTTAACCATTTGTCAGTATTTTTAACCGGTCACCTTAACAATGAATAAAAAAATCGACACTAAGTAATAGATGAAGATAATATTTTGTTCCATAATACATTTTTTTCCAGGGCTAACTTGACTACCAATGCGGGATTTCAATCTTCAATCAGTGTTGCATCCAAAGATGGCGGTTCTCATGAAAAAGCATACAATCCATTTGAGCACAGACAAGTTGAACATCCGAATTCGTAAGTAACTGTCACTTAACTACCCTTTCAAGCTAGTGTTACAGGTATTAAAAAAATATATGGATATTAGGTAGGACTGGCTGGTAACAGTGCTTATTTCTTTTAAACATTCTATTGTTTTGGAGCTGTCAGATTTAAGGTGGATGAACGAAATAGAGTAAAGTAATGTATAATTAAAAGTGGATAATTCAAGTATTTATTGAAGGGGACATATTTTATTACAATCCTGGCGCAGTGTAATACTAGTCTGTTGTTGGTTGGGTTGGCAACTAAGAAATTACGTACCAAAAATATAAGTCAAAGGAATGAAAAAGTACCAAATTACGTGAATTTTTTTATAAGATTCCTAATAAAATAAAGTAAAGATTTCGGGTAACTTTTATTGTAATTTGTCTAATGTAAAACAAAAAGAGGCGTTTGGGGTTTTGTCAGACCCCACATTTGAAGCTATAATTGATCTTTCCTATTCCAACAACTTTCATATATTTATGATAAATATTATAAAGCTGAAGAGTTTGTTTGTTTGTTTGTTTGTTTTTTTGTTTGTTTGTTTGTTTGTTTGTTTGTTTGTTTGAACGCGCTAATCTCAGGAGCTACTGGACCGATTTGAAAAATTATTTTACTGTTAGATAGTCCATTTATCGAGGAAACTTATAGGCTATATAACATCACGCTATGATGAATAGGAGCGAAGAAATAATGGAAAATGTGGAAAAAACGGGGAAAATTATTCATCTTTGAGGGCTTCCGTTGCGTGCGCTGCGAAAACGGTTCAAGATATCAAAAAAATACGTATGGAAAAATTATTCCGCTTTAAATGATCTAACTAAATGTCCGCGACAGTATATGTCTATCTTTTAAGATTAACTCACTAGAAACATTTTTATGGTAATCAAATTTGGTCGAAATTAATGTTTGTATAATGTGTATTTTTGTAAGTCCTCCACGCTCTAACCGTTAAACGGATTAAGCTGAAACTTGGCACACAGATAGTTTGCATCCAGGAATAGGACATGAGATAGATTGTATTCCGATTATAGGTTCCCTTGGGATAAATGCAATATATTTTTTAACTACTCTTCCGCGTGCGAAGCCGTGGGCGTCGTCTAGTTTATGATAAATGTGAAGGTAACTATCTTTATTTAAATGAAAAGCATACTTAAATCTATGTACACACGTTATAAAATAGCCGGGAGCTATAACTTATTTAATGGTTGTTGTCTCAACATGACAAGACGAGTTTTGTCTCGGAGAATTTATAGGAATTAATTCACTTGATTAAACTCATACGAACGTTCGCTAACGAAAGTCTCAAATGATGGAATAACTGAATATTAAATTTCGATACTACAGATAATAACGTCATAACTCGGCGTAGAAATACGAAAAGACTTGAATTCGACTCTTTTTTATACAGTAATAACGAGATGGAAAATAACTATAGTAGATAGTATAGGACGCATGCAATGTAGAACAAAATACTTTTTTGGTTGTTTAATAAAGACGTAACGTATCTGGACTAAAAAAGACGTATCTGGACTAAAAAAAGGCAATCATTGATTTGTTTTCATTGGGTTGACTTACAATACTGACCCAAATTTCATGTGTGAAGACCAGGGTGTCGTAAGACGCGACAGTAGTCCCCATGCTTGGAAATTTCTCGAAAGATATATCGATAGCAATTGTTACTGGTACTAGAAGATATGCTTTGCTTTTGCTCTCTCAATAATAATCAAACACTTCAAAAGCCATATTACGCAGCTAATAAATACGACGAAACAGAATCAAATCTTAAAATAAAGGATCTACTGTTAGCTCATCTATTAATAACCTCCTTAATAAACACTTAACACATGATGATACATTAATCTATGCATTTACCAGACACATGTCTTTTACAGCTAAGCCTCGAATAATGAACAGATTCCATTGTATTTTATTCTCACGAAAGACTCGTCTTATAATCGAGCTCCGTCAATTGTACACAATTATATTCCCACGAGGATTACTTCAAGATGCGAATTTGAATAAGGCTTTGATTTATATCACAATAACGATTATTGCCTTGTATATCTGCTCAAGATATCGAAATGAAATCTTTTTTAATTTTAAGACAGTTTTAACTAACCGAACCTCCGACCGCACGAGTTATGTAAATAATGGAAAATCTACCCTTTGTTTGCTAAGTAAATGTTTGTTCTTGATCAAAGGCGGAGATGAAATTAACCGGCATATATTTATGGTTGTTCAATTCAACCATAACTTCAGAATTACTACATTTTTGCTTAGCTGCGGTTAAGGCTTAAAGCAACGAGTAGGTTGTTGTCGACAAGGTTACATTGCTTGCGTTTCATAATTGCTAGTGCATAATTTCTCAGTACCAAGCCGGGTATTAGATTTTAAAATAATATTCCAACCATCCATCAGCCTTATCTACTGCTGGACATAGATCCTTAGTCTTCTGAATGAAGCGGATGCCCGCTGTCTTCGTCACCGTATATTAAAATTATATTACGTAGTACCAAATCTCCCGATTTTTAATGCTGTTAGGACTACACTGGAAAGGTTGAGGCGTTCTTCTATAGACGACGCCCTCCGTTAATAAGCTACTTGCGTCACGACCAGGAAAAGACTTGACTTAAGATGAATGAAGCCGCTTAAACTTCATTATGTTTATTTTGCTTTTAAACTTCTAAAGTTTTGTATTGAATTGCAGGACGCTTGGATCGATAGCTCATCTACTAAAAGCTTGTATGGGTTCTGGTATCCTCGCGATGCCCGCGGCCTTCAAAAACTCCGGCTTAGCTGTAGGCGTGGTGGGGACGCTAATAGCTGGCTTTGTTTGCACTCATACCGTTGCGATGGTGGTACGTATGATATTTTTAAATAACTATCCATGACACTCGACTCGTCGTGTTCATACCGGGAGCTTAAATGCCAGAGTACTCTTAATCAAGAGGCGACGATCTGTGTTCAGTTCAACGCTTTTCACAATTTTTGATTGGGACAAATACTAACGGTTGCTCACTGGATCAATAAAATCTACTTACATGACTAACTTGCACTAACAATTTTAACTTCTAGTTTTTATTACTAGCACTATCACCTAATAATAATACATCAACTCACTCCTCATGATGTGTCATAATAAAAATGTTTAATAACAATATTTATCACCGATGACTTTTATTTCTAGGTGAGAACATCTCAACGAGTTTGTGTGGATGCGAAGAAGCCATCTATGGGTTTCGCTGAGACCTGTGGCGCAGCCTTTCAATATGGTCCAAAGAAACTGCAACCCTGGTCAAGTTTTGTAAAGTAAGCAGTTTACTTATCTAATCCTGTTAAAAAACCAAAAGAAAAAATATAACTATAAATAATTCATAGAAAAACAAAAAACCCTGCAGCAATTTGTTTGAGACGTTGGAGGCACCATAGTAAAAAAATAATTAAATAGCCTTTAATATAGTAATATCACCATAAAACTGTGATGCCTTATATGTCAAAATCGGTGACGCCGATATTATGCTCTGAAAACATTGTGACATTGTGGCAAACCTTGAATATACTATATGACTATAAGGGGGACTGTTAGATGATTAAACATGAACTTAAGAATGAAGCCTCAAACTTTGACTAAACATTAAATTTCTTCTTACAGAACATTCGTTGACTATTCCATGGCGGTGACATATGCAAGTGTTTTGTGTGTTTATGTTGTGTTTATTGGCTCATCATTCAAAGAGGTACGTTTAATTAAAAAAAATCTCTGTATTATTATGCTGTGACTTGTGACGTTCTCTAAATAAATATGGGTCAAAATATTGGAAGAGAGAATTAATAGTTAAAGACAAATCATATTTTGTTATTATAAGTAATTCTCCGAAATTATTTAATGTCGCCTTGATGAATAGCACTCTCAGCGCCCTTAGCTTTGGATAATAGAATTATTTCGATGATATATACGACCCAGTGGATCCAGATTACGTTTGACAAGGTCATAAATTGACTGAACGTTGTTTACAACTATTGACTGCTATAAATCATAGATTTTGTAGTTATTTATGAAACCTAAGAACTTCGTAAACTTGCTGACATGTAAAATAAAAAAATATGATATATTTTAATTATAGTTTTAAATACGGAATTAACGATCGGTTTACCGATTTCATCAACAAAATTTTAATGAGACTTAAGAGCCTATGCACACCGCGTTACTAAATGCACTCCCGACGTGTTTTAACATCGATAACAACTATACTAAACGCGCATTTGAAGCGGATTCTACTCGTGTTTGTATGGCTTAAACAATACCATCTGCCAAAACGTACGAAGAATACGTACCTATAGTTTATGAAGACCTCGTAAGAAGAGACCTTTAGATGTCATGTAGCTTGCAGACGCCGCAGGCTTGCCAAACTTTACTTGTCTGATTAAACCATACGAGGCGCATTCTAGACATACTTAGCAAAACACGTTTCTAAGAAAGAAATTTTCGATTGAAGGTATGTCTGTCAAACCATGAAAAACTTGCATGACAAACATACCTTCGTGTGTGTCGTTTGTCAAACAGAAGTTCTATGGTAAACTATAACTTGGTCGTCAATCGTAAAGTTTAACAAGCCGCTGCATTGTCTACAAACTACACAATAGAGAGACTTGTAAAAGACATTTTTTGTTGCAGACGCTAGACATGTACTATCCAGAAACAAATCTGTCCATCCAAGCATACTGCGCCCTAACACTAGTTCCACTTGTAATCATCTGCCAGATAAGAAACCTAAAGTATTTGGTTCCGTTCTCTGCGATTGCCAACTTCCTCATCATTGTCGTCTTCGGTATAACCATGTACTATATTTTCGTGGATTTGCCGCCAATTAGCGATCGTGAGGTGATTGTTAGTGTCACTCAATGGCCATTGTTTGTAAGGTAAGAAGGGTTAATAGTTACTAAAAGATTTGATAGCCTCAAGCAGTTATTGATTGTATTGTGAAATTACGTATTGTTTTAACAAAACAAGACCCCCTTGAATAGTATAATTCAGATCACTGGAGCATTAAATGCATTCTTGTAGATTAATAGAAATAATGATTTCATAGTGAAATGTGAAATTTTAGAAACTTGAATTTACTATCTTTCTGCACAAAAATTACCTATTTCTTAAAATTATACTGTACTTAATGCATTAAAATGTAAATTTTACAGCACAGTAATATTTGCTATGGAAGGCATTGGAGTTGTAATGCCAGTGGAGAATGAGATGGCTAATCCACAGCGGTTCCTTGGATGCCCTGGAGTACTGAACGTGTCTATGGTCATCGTCATCTCACTGTATGGCATTGTGGGCTTTTTTGGTTATGTCCAATATGGCGATCTGGTTAAAGGAAGCATCACTTTGAATTTACCTCAGGAACATATGTATGTAATTTTTTGTGTACTGTAGCTATCTAATGTATTCATGCGCCCTTAAAAGATTTATTTATGATCTAAAAGATTTATAAAACTTTTATAAATGAAAGAGTAGATGTTGGAGTACGCACGAAATGTTAAAATGAATTTGAAGAAAAAAACATCTGTTTGTTTTGATAACAAAGTAACAATTGCAAAGAAGTAGCAAGTAATTTTACTGCTTCAAAACTAAAATAATCGAGGAAAAATTTAACAAAGAAACTAATTTTCAACCACCGCCTGCGGTTGAATAGCAGAAGAAAATTCAAAAATTGAAAGTAATATAAACTTTCTTTTCCAGAGTTGCTCAGTCAGCTAAGATAATAATGGCTTTAGTGATATATTTCTCATACGCCTTACAATTCTACGTGCCAATGGACTTTATAAAGAGACTAATGAGCACTCGACAATCCACCAAATATGAAAATGTAATTCAAGTCAGCATAAGAACACTTCTGGTGACGATTACTGGTGAGGATTAATAAAATATTATTTTGGAATTTTTTATCAGTCTGTCTGTTTGTTCCGGCTAATATCTGCAACAGCTGGATCGATTTTGATACGACTTTTTCAGGCAGAAAGATGATGTAATAAGGAGTACCCTAGCTACTTTTTTACTGCCGTGTCGACCTAAGTTTCCCGAAGGCAATCGAAGCGAGAGTAGCTTCACTAGTTTATTTATTCTTAAATTCGTAAACAAAAGTAGTGATTGAAAAGGAAACATTATACTTATATTAGCGAGTGATATTTCGGTCCTTATTGTTATGTGGTAGCGTAATAGCCAATGTAGCTAACAAATAATTGCTATTACTAGTTAAAAAGGAGTTTTCTTCTCTTGTGAAATGTATAATTCTCATCAAAAAGTAAATTAGCAAAGTTTACAATTTACGATACACTTAAGTATATACTCGTTTGCGCCTGAAGGGTAATATGATTTTAAGCGTATGTATGTATGAATTTATCTATTATCATTTCTTTTGCACACTTTACAACCCAGTGGTATTAAAGTTATCATTAGATTTATCCCCATAGTGAAAGTGACATAATAGTCTGTGTCATTATGTATAGGTACCTACTACATTTCTTTCATTATGGCGTCCTCAACCTCCTATATAGTGTTTCCTAGTCGGGTTTTTTTGTTTTTCTATTAATTATTATTACGTTTTTTTACAGTTGCCGTTGCCGCAGCCTTCCCCAATCTAGAGTTAGTGATCAGTCTCGTTGGTGCAGTTTTCTTCTCCACCCTCGGCCTATTGATTCCTGCCATCGTTGACACTGTTTACTTATGGGACAAAGATTTAGGAAAATTCAATTACGTCCTGATCAAAAATACTATTATTGCCGTCATTTCTATTGTAGCCTTAATCTCTGGCTCCCATGTTTCTATCCTTGGAATGATCGAAGACTTTTCTGGAAGCAAAAACCATAATGCCACTTTTACTTAATTATTTTGTTGTACTTAAGTCGTTTTGTTTAATGATATTTTATACTATTGATATGTTACGTTCTTACGAATCACCGAAAAAAGTATTCCGCGGTCCATTGCTTGCTTGCGATACGATACACACACCTTTACGATAGTTATTTGCTATCCCATTCTTACTCTAAAGAAAAAAGACTTTAGTTAGTCTTGGTGTCTTCATACTGAGCGCTTATGGCGTATCTGTAGTATAAAATATCATTAGTTTTGTTAATTATTTTTTTATTTCAGTAAATAAATAACCCTGGGTAAATACATCTTAACTAAGGGAAAGATAGTGAGAGCGAAATAATCCTCAAAGTATTTGAATTTAATTAACGGGTAACTTAATATAAAATTTGGTTTTAAGTTTAATCTACAATCCACTTTGGTAGTTAGCGAAATAACGGCTTATTTATTATAGTGTTCATACCTATTATGTTTTATTATTAATGTTCCAATATGGTAAACTTACGTTTTCTCAATTAATATCTTAATATTTAAAAGTTTTAATTTGCCCTCAGTGTTTGTAAATTTTGTTGAAAATCAGAAACCACTTTATATATTAATGAAAGTCCTTCATAATAATTTTAGTATATTAGCTAGTTTGCTTTAAGTTATCCAAAGTTACTTTGAAGTACAAAAGTAAATTTCTTTAATTACTACTAGAAGTGTAAGGTTTATCTCTTTTAGCCAGATATTACTTTTTAAGGAATTTTTATATTAATTATAAGAATTAATATTTATTCCTGTGTAACTGATCAAAAAAATGAGATGAATTATTATAACAACATATTAAGTTAAAAAACTAAAACCCGACTACGGAAAAAAACACACTCAAGGATAAAACAAGAAAATTTTCTCATTTCACAACTTTACTATAAATAAATTATATTTACTCTCTTCATAACCATTGTAATGTTAAGAGGATATCCGTGGTCGTATGCCACATTGCTTTAAAAGAAGTTTGTTGTTTTATCGGTTTTTGAATTGAT
>LGAG01000622.1:95107-111948 GCA_001278395.1 Lerema accius | reverse complement strand
ATGTACAGACAAATTTATTTTACTGTTTTATTATAGTATAGATTATATCTACTCGATCAGGCATCACGCAAGTAATTTTCATAAAGGAACAAGTACACTTTGACAACGGTCACTAAACGAAATTCCTCAATTAATTTTTCCTATAAAAGAAGACGTGAATAACTCATTATTGAAGAGGTTAAGGCATCAATCCATTAATAGTACAATGCAGAAGATGGAATTCTCCTCATTATTGAAAAGGTGAATAGGTTACTCTGCAATTCATTAATTACTTCTATCCATTAATAGCCTACTACAGAATACGGAATTCTCTTCATTAGTATAGAGATCAAAGGCATACTCGGCTCCTATGCTCCAATGCGGAATGCTAAAATTTTAAAGGATCAAATACGCTTCCTCAATGAATCTTAACTAAAGATAATGGCCAGGAAATACAGCATTACATGCCCTTTTTAGCACGGAAGTGCATAAAGAAATTTACTATTAGCTAAACAGCTAAAAACAGACGTTTAATATCCATATTATCTTAGCAATTATCGTAATACATAAACTTTTATTTCGAACATCTGTGTCGGTCATAAAAATTGAAATATTGAATTCATAGCGAGCTAGCGAGTGACGAATGTAAGCATTCATTTCATTTTGCTTGTTACTGATTTTTAAACTCGCTTTTTCAAAGGAATGTTGGCAATCCCCAAAATAAGACCAACCGCATAGTTTCAAAGGATGAAAGTACTGAAGCTCTTTTTGATAAATAATTAAAATTGAGCTGAGTATTCCAATGCCTTTTCATTAAATGAAATCCGATAGGGCAACTTCAGATAGCCCTAGATTTTGTGATAAACTTCTCAAAAATGGCAACATTGGAGCTAAATTTAACAGGATTTAACTTTGTGAAGTATATTTACGGCGAGGTTTCGATAACTTTCTTAGATATATAATTATTTATGAAACGAAATCAGGTTTTGGAATTGCTTACTATTTCTATATTTTACCATTAAATTAACGTGGTTTGGTGAGTAAAAAATCTGTAAGAAAACTGATTTGTAGAAATATTTTTGTTTTTAATAACTTTATTCTGGGCAAATCTCTCTACAATAATAAATGGTAGTTTCTATGTGGATTGAAATAAACTTAAAACATTTGATAAAATTCAGTATTTACTGAAATATATTTCTAAGTACTCGTATGAACTATTATTTTGCTTGAGTTAAGTGTGTTTTTAGAGCGGTATTCTAAAGTATAAACTTTTTCTAAATTAAAAACGTCGAAGTAGGAGAAGCTTCAATTAAATGTGCTTCATTTAAAAATAAAGCATTAATTAATTGTGTCATAATATTATTGTTACTACAAGGTTGAAAATCTAGGTATCAACTTCAATTGAAGTCACTAACATTTCCTATCAATTCCTAATCTTAGCAAAAGGCAATAAAATACAGATAAACTTGTAATGCTCTTCACCAGTCCCAGAGGTATAACAAGATACGAGGCGAGAACACTTTATGTATAGGGTTACTCCTATACTTTATTTCATAGTGTAGTTTATTTATACGGATAAATAAAGGGATGAAAATTGTAGAGACAAATTCCTTACAATGGCGATCGTTTGTAGTCACAAGCAGCAATCTTCTTCGTTTTACTTTTGATGAAATCCCAGTTGCTAGCGATTTTAATTCAAACTTTATTTGTCCAACCAAACTAAATCTACTCAAACACGGACTTCAACTATTCGTTGCCGGTAACTTGAAGCAATTGGCGTGGAATGAACCGACTACTTCAAGCTACTTGAAGCAGTCCGTCTATTACTACCCTGACATCTAAGTACCTGCAGCGAAACGAGTACTAAAAAGGTATATTTTACAGGAAAATGAGGAGAAACTTGAAGCAGTGAAGAAAGCACACACATACTGCCTTCATACAGACCTAGAGTTCAGACACGTGGTACGTTCTACACACATCGACAAGAGCATTGAGGCCAAACGAAAGGTACGTTGACATTTCACACAGTTCTAAAACTAGTAATCATTAATGGAAAAACAAAAAACCTGCTCCGAATTATAGAAGTACTAGACGACGCCCGCGGCTTCGCTGCGGAAGATTAGTTAAAATATATATTGGATTATCCCACGGGAACTTTTAATCGGGACACAATCTATGCAAACTATCTGTGTGTCAAATTTCAGCTTAATCCGTCATCCAAACATCCAAACATCTTTACAAACTTTAACATTTATAATATTAGTAGGATATTGAAAAAATATATCCTGTCTTTCTCGCAATGGAGAAGAATCCAGTTACCCCTCACTCGTTGAGAACCTTCAAGCCGTTTTAGTTGTAGAACGTACCAAAGAAAATTGTTTGTCATAATTGGGTTTGATAGATTTAGATTCAATTACATTCTTTGCTCTGTGGATTCAATATGTCAAGTCACTGAGTATCGATAGCACATAATTGAGCTTAAATTTATTATAACGCTGTCAGTGGATGTTACAATGCCATCATATTTCAACTTAAATAAATTAACTTGAAACCTTCGATTTATTTTTAAAAGACTAAGCAATATTTTATAATGAAACTGATGTTAACAATTTTCAGCTAAAGAGCTAAAAAGTCGTTGTTTAGTTACTGCTTACATTATATTGTATTAGATACTTATCAGAATTTTATTAATATTTTGTATCCTTTATGTAAAGCTTAATCTCATGTCTTTGTTAGCATTACGGTGCTGAAAAGGTGACATATGAAAAATAAACCAAACAAAAAAACGCTTCTATTTAAAGACATTTTCTTTTAGTCTCTATAAATGTATTAAATAGTAACAAAGGTGAAATGGACGAAAAACTTATTTCATTTCCGTTTAATTCTTAGTTTTGCGTACCCAAAATATCATAGGCTTTCTAGTTCTATAATGAAACCTTCCGACGTTCATACATCAAGCCTTTCCATCATTTTTATGTTACTTATTGCAATGTCATGAAATTCATTCGTCTTAGTCGAATAATATTGCTTCCAATTTGGAAACTCAATAGTATAATAACATAATATGCTACTGTCATTACACATGCAGTTAAAAGATTGCGAGTAAATTTCAAAACGTTTAAAGGAAATTCAATTGGAACAGCAACAAAAACGAATAAATTAAAATTTTGTTCAGAGATCAGTTGAAGAATAACAGGTACGAATTTAATTTATTATTTCTATGAACTTTCTCTTGCTATAACAATAAAGTTTGTAATTATTTCACTATTCAGGATTTCAAATATTCTTCATAACAATAATTTTGTTATTGTATTATTTTAAATAATTGTATTACTTATTGTTATTTTATTAAAAATTTGTATCTTCAAACGTTAAAATGAATTTCTGAACCGAATAAGACTTAAAGGATTGTTAAGTTGTCGTATAATTTAATGAAAACGTGTGATAAAACGTAACATATTGTAATGTGTATTGGGTTGGCAATTATTTAATTGCAATTTTCTTATTCTTACAGGAAATCCGTAGTAAGTTGCTAACTCCATACATGATATTTTTCTCCGAGTAAACTTCAACTTATAACCATGAACTGGTTCAATTCTCTTGAAATTGCAAGTAACTTAAGACAGTTAATGAGTGACTTTTCATATCAACATTCTTTCTTTAATGACTCTTTCAAGTTTTAGAGGGTCTAAAATTGACGGCAAGTATTGGAAAACATTTTGTCTTTATTGCTAAAGTTCCTCTCATTTATCAAATCAAATGATCCGACTGGCAGCCTGACTTTGAAAAACTCTTCCGATACTATTAAAATATCTGAAGCTATACACACTCGGAAGTTTTTATACACCCTGGAAAATAATCCCGTACAGGAATAAGTCCAATATCTTTATTCATAATCCGACAGCGACAGAAGGATAATTTTTTCCAGCGTATGAAAGTACGAGTATGTACGAGTTTATTTTTTTGGCAAGCCCTATAGTATAAACGGTTTGACGGATTTCAATATATGAGACGTCATTGGTTTCATCTTCACTGTGGAATTATTTTTTAATAAACATACAAAAATAATACAAAATTAGAAAGTATTCTATTCTTAAAAACCATTGGTTTTTCCAGAATACTGAGACATCTTTGAGCTATGGTATTACACTACATCAATGAGAGATTTTATAACAAAGACTTTTACATAAAGAAAACAAGTTAAATAAACGCTTATATAATTTTTTTTAGTACTTTTTTTTACAGTTGGGTTTTTCTCTATTTAAGATTAGTAATTCGTTTAATATCGAGTACATAAGGCATAAATATTAAGCATTGATTTGTCACGAAACATCAAAGCTTATAATTTAACTAGTTACAGATCTGGTCTAACAAGAGACCTTAATCAAAGGAAAATACTAATAGGATGTTTCGGCCTAGGCAAACGAATTTTATGTCTGATTCTTGAAAAGCTTTCTAGGGCCGCCAAACCTCGAAGTTAATTAGATTGTAACGAGAAACTAACGTCACCTAATAACTAAAACGTAAGCTTGCGGATTCGACTATTAGTAACATTTGTAAGAATAAATCAAACTCGTACTAATTAGGGGGACAAATATTAAACAATAAATAGTTAATGTCACTCCCATAATGGACCAATCCAATGACGTCTCATATCTTGAAATCCGTCAAAACGCTTTGACTATGCAGCTTGCTAAATTAATGGACATACAATGCCCACACACATGCCTTCCTGCAGTCTAAATTTAGACCAGAGACATGATTTAGACATAAAATTCAACACGGCAGATACATTCAGTGCTCTGTGACATTCAATCAATTTGTAGTTAACTCCCCCAAATGAAATATTCGGCGGACGTCAAAGAGGACATAATTTAAACATTTGCGCAATACCGGCTATAGATTCTCGAACTGTATAGTACTGCCTGTTTGCTGGTCCTCTTGAATTAAAAAAAGACAATTACGGCAATGTTTGTTTATTTCGTTTTGTGTTTCATCCTCTTTATATTTGTTGGCAGGTTATTCGGATGTTGTTCGTCATTATACTGGAGTTCTTTGTATGCTGGACCCCGCTTCATGTTATCAATACGGTAAGTATAGCGTATTAAATACAACTGTTTTTACTCGATGTATTTTTGTGTCGCTGTGTGGTCGGAATTCGACCATAACATGTTATGTCAAACAATAAACTATAGACTTGCTTGATATCTCTAATTTACAAGTTGTCACCGTTAACTATCTGTTATTAGGGCCCTATAAGTTGTGTGTGTCTCTGTGTAAACTATGCTTTAAACGTCTACTTATTTTTTTAAATAAATGTGTTGGTAACATAGGTAAGTTTAAAACAAAATTTAGCTTTTTGCACTTCATTGTATCATTGAGATCTCATTATACCCCCAAGGCAGTCTAAATTAAAGGCGAGTTACCTAAAAAAAATCCTAACTTAATAATGAAAAACACGAAAAAATCTGGACCACTAATTGGAAACTGATCTAAAAAATTTTAAAGAATTATAAGACGGTAATAACTGAATGGAATAACAAAGTGAGATAAAGATTATCCTTCAGCTAAGAAGCTTAAAGAAAATTGGAAAGAAATATTCATCTATACTTTCATGGGCTTCTATTATTAAATGAATAGCTTTGCAGTAAGAAGACTTACTGAGCAGCGCACTAAGCTGCTACTAGGGAAATGTGCCTTAGTATCTGTGTCACAAGAAATTATTTTCAAGTACTGTATAATTTTTTTTCTTTACATTAATCTTTTGCAATATTACACAACAAATTTTTTAGCCGTCATAGACTTTTGCGTCAATCCTAATACTATTTATCTACTATTTAGTTCGACATTTTACACAAGTTCATGCTTACCCCTCCTGTATGCACTGGAGCAGCGTAGCGTATGTTTTCATCGTCACAACCCATAACTTTCCCACCGCTGGGCTCGCGTCTCCTCTAACAGAGTTAGGGGTACACACCATTGATAGTCCACCATGCTAGCATACTGTAGATTGGCAGACTATTTATGTTCTAGTCCTCGTCAATTTTATAATCCTAACGTGGAAGCTGATTCGTATAAGTTTGTTCTAGATCTATCTCTTTTACCCGGAGGAACTGTATCAGTACATCGGACCTAAAGGCGTAGTTTCACTTCAGCTATTGGCATATTGTTCGTCATGCTGCAACCCAATCACCTACTGCTTCATGAACAGGAAGTTTAGGCAAGCCTTCATCAGCCTGTTTAAGAATTGCAGACTGTTCAGGTGAGGATTTACGTCGTAATTTTATCTTTTTAAAATATTAACGAAATTTATGAAAACGGTCACCTATTTAGGTGACATCGAATGAACCTAGGCCACCCAAGACGTCCAGAAACTTGGTACCACACTTTCGAGTTACAACAATTTTGAGGCTTGTTCCGGTTTGTTCTAGGTAAAAGATTTTTTTTTCAAACGCAATATTTTGGAACAAAAAATCACAATGCTAGAACAACCTTCAAAACTGCGATACCTTTAAAGTGTGGTGCCAAATACAAAATTGTTATCTCTGTTTACAAAATATATCTACTATGAATATATTGCTAAGAGCAATTGGTTAAAGTAATTTTATTTTAACGATACTAAAATGTTAAACACGTCAAAAAATCTGTCGAACATATGACAAGACCTACCTATGTTTTAGCCGGAATTATGTAAATAGGTAAAGTACCACAAACATGGAAATCCTACAGAGATTTGTTTTTGTATGAGATTAATGGCCTCGTGAAAAAATACCATCAAATCGCCAGCCTACATGAATGCCGGCGTCAAATATTTGGGCAGCGGCTTACAAAGTTCGGCTACTGTAATTAATGTAATGGTAGACCTACCAAAATAAAAAATACACCAATTATAAAGCTAAATTAATTGATTCATCATTAAATATTTCAGTTAAGTTCTCCGTGCAATTAATAAATATGCCTTCGATTAAATATTTTTTATTTAGCCGATCAGATTTCAAAAATTAATTTTGTTTTAACTCGCTTGTGAAAATTTTGTATATCGTGTAAAAAATATTTTCGTTTTATCTTACGTACCAACAGTCTACGAAAATCGTGCTATAAAGTCGAAATTAATTCAATCTAAGAAACTCTTTGATAGTGAATTTATGCAATCGCTTCAAAAAGTCCCTAAATCTTTGCCACTAATGGCTATATCGAAGCTTTAATCCAAACAGACGTTTTAAAATATTCACTCAATTTAAGTAGAAAATCTTTTAGTTTTTTCATATTTTAGTTACTTTCTACGCATTATAAATAGATTAAACGAGAGTGAAATGCACAGGATAATAAAGCTATATTATAAAAAAAACCATGCCAACAATTTTTTTTTATAATTTGTGAAATAACATTTCTTT
Source organism: Lerema accius (assembly GCA_001278395.1). Taxonomy (NCBI): domain Eukaryota; kingdom Metazoa; phylum Arthropoda; class Insecta; order Lepidoptera; family Hesperiidae; genus Lerema; species Lerema accius. Next base: position 104,575 of record LGAG01000622.1, on the reverse strand, counting down.
TTCTTTTTTATAAAAATGGCTTTGTTACTAAGTACTAGCCAAACCTAGAATTGAATTGAACATAATTAAATTACAATGGTATTTATTTTAAAGGTGCTAAGAACCATTATTGTTTTAGGTGCTTCTTTTCTGAGAAATCCGACTGTAAACTAGTGACGCCTCCTCCTTCCAGCCAGGAGGTGACCGCCTGTGTGATTCGTGGTAGCCACACTGGACGCACTGGTGAGCTAATCTTATATTATCTTACACTATCCTATACTATCCTGTATTACCAGCAAATGTTGTAAGTATATCAAATGTTTTCGGGTTTCAGAAAACGCACTAGTACCTAAATGGCGTTGATTTTTAAGTTGGGGAATTTTAGTGAAAACATCTCCTCATCATAATCATGGTTTCATTCTCTTCAATGTCTATAACTATTGTAAGTTATGGTCGAATCCACAAATATACCTAGTGACTTACTGATGTGGTCATATTTCGACCATAAATTGGATCGAGTGAAAAGTAAACTTATCAATGTTTAGAATGCCGGTGTTCAACTTTTTAACGAGATTAAGTTCTTATAAATTTATGAAAATGGGTGACATTTTCTGAAAATCTAACGCTACAATGCAAGTGAGAGTGCGACACAATACCATTTTAATTTATTTACAAAATTATCCTGAATCGGGCTTCCCTCTCTACCAAGAAAAAATTAAAAACAATAATGCAATTTCAACCTTTTATTCATTCAATAACAGTTGTATTTACATTAACAATGTGTATTGTATTAATTTCTAAAAGTTTCAAAATTTTCAGCTGGGTTTGTTTTTGTTCATTTCAATTAACTGTTTTTCTCAAAATAATTCAGTGATAAAATATGCAATTTTTCATCAATGTTTTCATAAGATAGACTTTACAGGTAACGATTTTTTCGGATTTTGAGTTCTAAATGTATGCATTGATGTCCTAAAGAAAAAGCAAGAGCTAGTGGTCCTAGTTTATTATAAAGCCATCCATCTGTTTGGCGCATATTCCATCAAGAATGATATTCGTGACATAATATCCACCGCACCGTGTGCAGTTGATGGTCGTACGTGTCATATAGTTTGAAACTCGTAGCTTTTATAACCAAGTTTCAGGTTTGCACCATTATATTGTACCCTAAGCGGTCATGGTATGTCGCAGTCGCTGTTACGTACCGTATAATGGAAGTTGCGGTCTCTGATGTGAAAACTTCTGTATTGTACGTTCATTGTAGTTTTGAAAATGATTATTTGAAGTACCTATGAGCAAGCGTTACTAGGGTTTGTTTGTAGATAATCGGGATTTTACAAATTTTTGAGAAATAAGCAGAACTCTTATGTCGAAAGTGGGACATAGTAAAAAATATTAATTAGGAGTTTTGAAAAAAAAATTACAAACATGTTTTCAGCACTCAGATGTTTTGTTAATAATTACTAGTCCGAGTTTTAAGTTCCGTTCAAAAATGTGTTTTAATAAAAATGATGATAAGTACTTTAAATCAAATTTACCCTATCTTTAGGTGCTTTATAGTCATTAGAATAAAGACTGTCTTGTAAATAAATAAAAAAGAATCAAAGTCAAAAATAGGTGTCAAAAAAAGACTGCAATTTTCTGAAAACCAAATAAAATTAAATTTTTTTGGACCTAGACTCAAAACATCCATAATTTTACTTGAATTCACCACTTTGTTGTAATGTGAGCTATAGAAGGGGATATTTAACTTAGGAACGGTTCAGATTTTGTGTTAAAAGTTTATTCGAAAACGATATTTATTGCTACAATCGATATTTTTTATTACGTTTTACGATCAAGGCAATGACAGTAAAGTGATAACGATTTTAACTAACACTAAACAGAAAACCCGAGAGTCTTAACCCGACTTAGCTATACCTAAGGAGTAATAAAAATGAAGCTATTTGGTCTCTTTATCAATTCGTAGTACATAAATAACAATAATACCTAATAATGCTTTCATTACTCTTATGCCTACTTACCTATTTAAACAAAGTTGGAGCCTTCACGTATAATAATTTTGTATAGAATAACCTAAATCTCCCAAAATAGTAATATTGTATTAAAAGCCAATCTTATAATAACTGTAATTCTGATTTCAATAAAACCGATATTTGCAAACAAAATTTGTTTTTGTTGATAAAACTGTTTCCATTTTTCCTCAATAGATACGACGTACAAATTGATATCGCAAGGTCTCTGAAGAATTATCAATCTTATTTGTTAGGTAAACGTCGAACCTTTTCTAAGATATATTACGAAAAAACCGCTTGATTTCCCCGAGGTTACAATCTGAGTACATAATACTGTACAATTTTCTATACAAAAAATTATTACATAACTAGTGGACCCGACCTTGCTTCGCTTCAGTAAGCCTATGCCGAAACGAGGGTAAAAAAAGTAGCCGAAGTTACTCCTTACTACATCAGCTATCCGCCAGTAAAGTCCCTTCAAAATCAGTTCAGCCGTTTCAGAGATTAGCCGGATCAAATAGACAGACAAAAATTAAAAAAAAAATTGGTATGTGTACCGTGTAAACTTAAATTTCTTAATTACTTATTTGTTAATAAGCCCGAAATGTAACTTGTACGTACACAAACAACATACACGTACATATACGTATTGAAAATTTCGTTTTTAATTACCAAAAATTTAAGATACTCCGATCGTGAAATTGCTATTACGGATATATTTCTAGAACTTTTGCGGCGCACTGCAGTATTGTTACATGTTTACGTTGGCTATGTCTCAAACAAACTCTGTGTCTCAGACAAAATGAGCTTACTTTTCAATATTTGAACAAATATTGTTTGTACTGACACAATATCTAGTTCGCCTTGCTGAACGGATCTTACTTTATCTTTCTTTTAAAATAAAGTCCAAAATATTGAAGTAATACTGTACTTCAGTGTAATAGTCAATTATATTTTATACTGTATACATTTCTACTAAACAACTGAAAAAAGTATTCCGTGCTAGTTTCAATAATTATGTCCTTATCGTCTTTATGATAATTATTTTCCGTCTCGTTTGTACATATTATAAGCAGAAAACCTATCTATATCTATACTAACGTTGGTCCGAAAGCAAACGAAAAAAAAATGATCGTACGGAGCTAATACATTATTTTTTGTATACCTATGTATGAAATTAATCATTATAATTCAAATAGTGACTCAGACATGAAAATGTTCACTAGTATATTCTTTCTCCAGTAGACGTAATCTACAATTACAATATAGTTTCTTTGGGATATTTGCCTAATTAAATAAATACATAAAACATTTTTGCCTTATATCTGTCATCTTTTACCTTTATTATTCTGCTCAGCGGCCTTCCAATGATTGTATCTATTGTAATTTAATATTCTACGCATTGTAAATGAACATCGCTTGGCTTTGCCGAGGGAAAGGCGAATGTAAACTTTGATCATGATTACCTTTTACGTCAGTGAGTTTGGTAATTACAATTACGCTACATTGTATAATTTCAATTTCACTACGTGATGTTGTTAGATGTTGATAGTTTGTATAGAGATATTTTAGTATTATACACAAACCTAGCGTGTGATTTGTCACTAAGCTCATTCTAAATGGCTGGACTGATTTTTAATAAAAAAAATATTGGTGTACTTAAGAGAGATAAGGTGGGACAATACGAGTACAAATTGGGACAACAATTGGACTCGATAGGTGGTTAAGTTTATTATATTGACGTGATACGTTTTTGAATTTGCTACCTTACTGGGGCAATCCTAACCACCTTTGTTTAATAAAATGATTGATGTATCCTTCTATCTCGTATCTACTCGTAGATCTGGAGGCACTGGAAGGCGAGGATTGCGTTTAGCAGCGGCTCACAAAACACTGCCCTCGGAAGCGGCGCGCACCCCGCTCCCGTCATCACCCGACCCACACAGGTAACACTTTTACAATTATTTAAAATTGTTACAATTATTGAAAAAAAAATATTATTTTTAACCTGTAGCAGCAATTTTTTTAAGCATGTTGTGTTCACTATTTTAGAAGGAACAGTAAAATAATGATAAATATTGTATGCAATTTTTTAAGTAACACTGTTACTGTTACCATTTCAGTGTGTGAACCTAATAAATAAATAAAATTAAAAATATTGTTACATTTTGATAAACTTAAAAAAAAAATTATAAAACAGGTGTACCTATAATAATTATGGTCCCTTATTTTACAATTATTGTCACAATCATGTTATAACACTGCACTGATATTTATGTTCACATATTTTGCGATTGTAACATTTCTATAAAGTACATTAATGTTGTAATAACTTACGAACATCGTTGATTCGAAGCTGGATTATATAGGTCACGATCTGTTGCCATATCTATTGCTATAGATGTTTATCTATTTACCTATATTTATCGGTTATCTATCTATATTTCTCGGTTCAGGTTATCGAGACCGGGGAGGAGGGCAGTCAATTCCTCTATCGCATTACGTGGCCACGAACGGCGCAGTCCAAAGCCAACACGCCGTCACAGCCACTGTATGAGTAAATAGAGGAAGTTACGTTAACGTTACACAGAGTAAATCTTCGAACACAGACAATGCTAAATGAGTTACTGCAAAATAATTGCTCTAATAATAATCTCCACACTATCAAATTGGGTACGAATTGCTCTGTATTTGCTAGTTACTAATAACTTCTTTTGATATTATGAAAGCTTATTGATAGGTAGTTGATTTGCAAGACATCAGTTATATTGAGGTTTTGTTTTACCTTATGATGTAAATCGAGTTATTTTTTTAATTCGTGACTAGATTTACGACCCGTATAGCGCAATGGTTACCATACTGGTTTGATTCCCGGCGAGGCAAAAAATTTATTAAAACTTTATGTTCTCGGTTATTTGTTTCTGTTGGGCTATGAGTGCCAATTTATTACAGTTCAATCTCAATGTCTCTCTTACGGCGGAGTTTTATTATTTTCGTTAGTAGGTCGACAGATATTATAGTTATTTTTTACTTTCATAAAATATTATTTATTTTCCTGTTACTATGTCTTAACGAGTCCTTCTTTATTACATACCTACTTTGTCTATTATTATGTCTTAACGAGTTTCTTTATTACATATTTTATCTAATGTTTACAGTACAGAGTAAAATATAAAAGTTTTACTATAAAACAGTCGCTAGTAAATGTAAGAACAGTAGTAAAATAAAGTTTAAAGCTTGAATGAGTTTTCTACAAAGTTTCTTTACTCATGCCATCAAGCTAATGAAATATTGCCCTTGATATTGGGGAGATACAATTATTGTACCTACATGAAATATTGTGTCAATAAGTCTCTGTCGAATTGTATTCTCGAAGATTTATTCATGTGCAACTGGCGTTATAATGGACGCTTTCGAGCGAAAGGTGCGAATGAACAATGTGACTGAAAGCTTCAGTGCGTATTAAAATGCCTTTATTTAAAGGTTTATATTTAGAAATAGAGGAGTTCAAAAGTGAGAATTCAAGTGAAGTGATAATGATAAGTGAATTTATCAAGTTGAACTTTAAACAGGGTTGTGCCAAATACTTTGAGTAGATAAAGTATTACTTATTTTATTTACACAATTGTATCAATTTAAACTGACTTAAGATTGTATATAAATTATTCATTATTTATTTATTGTAAGGTAGAATGAGGTATATTTTTTATTCAAATGATGTGATGTTTAAATTATTTAGGTTAGATTATATATTTGCGCTTTTCGAACATATTAAAAAAACTATCGAATTTGTACGAAAATAATTATGTAGATACAACAAGATATTTAATATTATTGATGTATATTGCTTGACCTACTTAAAAAAAACATAATTGATTTAAAATGTATAGTGATTAATATACTAATAACAACTGAAATAAATACTACTATGGATTCGTAAAAATGTCATGTAAATAAATTAACTTCAATCTAATTGTATGTCTACGAATTAAAGTATACGATAAATTTTTGTACTGAAATAATTAAATTAATTATGTGAATAAAAACTATGTATGCGAAATTAATATTTTGCACAGTATTATCAATAAAAAAATAATTTTACATAAACAAAATATAAGTGTTATAACAAATTAGTATGCTAATATTAGTACATAGATGCTAATAAAGATATTGTAGTTATAATTGTTTTATGTTTTATTGTAATCTTGAACCATTGTAGGTATTAAACTGATTAACATTTAGTATATTTCTGTATGTATTATCAATATTCGAATTAATATAAGTACATGTGACCATTAGTATAATTATGTATTTTGTTAGGATAAAATTGTATGTGGGTGTAAAAAACAAGTTTCAGGGTATTTTTAAATTCATTTGTATGCTTTTTAGTATATGTATCTTATAGAAATTAATGGACATTAGTTATGAATTCTCAGCAAAATTAATAATTGTAACAATCAAGTTATTAGATGTGAAAACGTCATAAAAAACATCATGAAATTTTATTTATTTAATTTATGTAACTCATCATCATCACAAACCATAACTGTCCCACTGTTGGGCTCAGATTTCCTCTGACAGTATGAGAGGTTTTTTATTTATTTAACTACCAGTAGATTCATGTAACTACCATGTCCAAATTACAAGTATATCTAAATATCTATTAATAATAAACATTCAGTCGCTGGTCAAAATTCGACCATATAACTTAGTGTCATACTATAGAATCATTTAATATCACTGGCTATCAGAAGTCAATTTCAACGTACTTTGTCAACGAAGACATCCGTCTGACATATGTGTGTGTGGGTGTATATAATTATGTAAAATAGTGTGGGAAATGTTTTATTATCTAAAACAATGTGTGAACTTATGATACTTAAACTTAACTAAAAAACTTCGATAAGGTAAAAGTATACATTCTACAGTTGTCAACATCGCAAATATAGAACGAAAGAAGAAAAAAAAACATATTTATTCCGCCAGCATGATTACAAGGTACATTTAAGAGGACATTTGTTGAATAATGTTGACCAAAACATTTAATTTCCTGTCTTCTACTCTATGTATCATCCATGAAGCCACTAAATAATCAATTTTAAATTTATTACTAGGTGTTTGTATTTCCGTAGATACCTCGTAATACTCAAGCTCAAAGTTCTAATTTTCTCAAGGCATTCAGTAGTGTGTAACATGAAACTCAAGTAGAAACCAAACATATGCATTACCTGCGCATAAATGCATGTAGATATGCCAACAAGTTTAGTCTTGAAGCCTCTTGATTTATCTACATTTCAGTAAACCGACACTACAAGAACCTGACTCTTCATATTAGATAATTACTCGGTATTAGTTCAGTTGATATTATCATTGGTAACTAGTAGACCCGCCCTCGCTTCGCTTCGGTAAACCTATGCCGAAACGAAGGTAAATAAGTAGTCTAAGTTACTCCTTACATTAGCTATCCACCAGAGAAAGTATCGTGAAAATCAGATCAGCCGTTTATTATACACTACATTTATTAGAAATACTCATGTGTTTTTTTAAATCACGTTTGTTTTTCTAAAGACAAAATTATTTCCAAACTTTCATAAATAAATGATTTTCCATACATTTTCACATCTGTACATAAGAGTAGGTCTCTTCCCTTAAGTACATAATAGAATCAAATACTTCAATGCAAATGCCGATTATATAAGCTTTATCTTTTTAGCATTAAGAGCTAAAATCTATATTATTTCTTAATTCTTCATAGGGGCCGTTCATGTATTACGTAACGCAATTTGGAGGGAAGAGGGTTGAACAATGCGTTACGTAACATCGTTTTTTCTATTTAAAAAATAACCCTAACTCGGCAAAAAAAAATACGGACGAATTGATAACCTCCTCCTTTTCTTTGAAGTCGGTTAAAAATGACAACATTGTTAGATAAAAATGGTCATTTGAGCGTTACGTAACGTTTAGGGGTTACAAAAAAGATAACGGAGCGTTACATGGGGGGAGGGTAGATCAAAAATTGCGTTACGTAGCATTTGAACGCTCCCATAGGACAAAGGAGCTTTTGATCAGTAATATTTTGTATCTGTATATATGTAAATAGTGGTTATTTACAAAGTTCCAGAAATACTTTTGATCAATATTCAATTGATCAATAATCAATATTACGTACATACTGCATGTGGCAATACGAATCTCCAATCTTATTTTAACTACATATTCTACTTATAAAATATAAAGAAAAATCTTTTAATATTTACCATCTTTTCTTATTCCTGACATGGCGATATTCTATTGAAACGTTTGAATAATATGAAGAACCAAAGTCGTGAATTGTTCAGTAAGATTTATTTAAGTAAATGTATTTATTACTCCATCAAATTAAAATTGTAACTAAAATGAGTTTGTACTATAGGTATGTGTCCCTTTCTAAGTCAGATTTCGTTCAAGTGTGTAAGAGAGACGTAAGATATATTAGGTTCCATCTTTTTATTCTCAATCTTTTATTGAATATGTACTATAGTGAATTAAAAAAACGAAACTGTTTCGCTTAAAGGTATTTGTTTTAATAATTATTGATGGTGTTCATGTTAGAAATATTATTGTCTAATGAAATAAAATGTCGTTGGATGGATTTGGTTCTTTCATTAAACTTACACTTTTTCTTACACTTCTTTCCTACTAAAAGCTTTAGTAAGTAGGTATATTCTATCCATATATGCATAAATATATAAGTATGCAATTCTATCGATTGACTTTGTTAGCAATAAGATACGAAAATTATTAATAAGCTAAAATAACGAGTTCTGCAAATAATAATATCAATTTATAGTAAACTAAATATAACTGCAAAGGGGTAAGGCCTAGAAAAAAAGTAACACACACACTTTTAATAATTATAATTATTCCGTGTACCACTTTTAAAAATGTTGTGGATTTGCGAAGAATATTTTTCGATTCAAAGATCCGTTTGCGATTTATAAAACTTTTAGTTATATACAACATTATGTTAAAGACCTATATTGCTTTTATAGACAGGAAAAAATCACGTAATTTTTAACGAAGTTAAAAATAAAGTATCCCGGAAAGAAAGGCTTAACTAATTAACGGACGTAATTAAGGCACGGAAAGCCTATCTTGCCCAAAATTAATAACCTTGACGCTAATAACTAGCTAAGAATCCTCCATAGATATAATTATAACTTGAGAATGGCTTACCCGATTTGGCATTTTTTTTATATTTATTTATGCGAGAACAAGGTTTATGTCCTAAAACTCCTAAAATTGTCCTCCATAAATCTTAAAAAATGTGGTATGAAAACCTCAATTAAAATCACAATTAAGAATCATCATCTATACTATAATAAAACAGTAAAATAAATTTGTCTCTACATTGAGTATATTTACCAAAAACAAATCTAGAGTGACTCAAAAACAGTAACTGAGTACGAATTTACAATTTTTAAAATTTTTGTATGTC
>LGAG01000622.1:67320-77805 GCA_001278395.1 Lerema accius | reverse complement strand
TTAGTGTTTAAATCTATGGTCATGTGTGTGTAAATGTGTTAATAGGTTAAAGAAACTGGATCTTAATTTGCAATGAAAATAAAAAAATAAGTTTTTTTGGGCTTATGTGCCCTAATCCATACACTATATTTGATAAATCGTAGGATATTACTAACTTCGAATTGAATTTAGTGGTTCACCTCAAACATTTCATTAAAAGTAATTTTAACATAGAATATTAGTAGGTAAGAAATAATTTGGCCCACAAAATATATTAGGGTGCGTACAGATTACATAACATGTTGTATAACTTCTGTTATATAACACGTCCACATTATCTAACATTGTTGTATCACTATAAAACATAATAACAAGACCGTACACACTAAAATAATATTGTAATATTACAATGTTAAATAACAAGGCAATACGTGTCAGTTCTGCAGTGCTTTTAACAATAAAAATTAAAGTTAAAAGTGAAAACAAAAAAAAAGTCATGGTGGGGTAAGACTAACACACGGGGCAAGACTAACACTGTCTATTATCTCGATATGCACTTGAAGAAACGACATGTGTTTGTTTTAGCCGAGAACATTTACATGCTATATAACTTGTTCTTGTAACACATGTCGTCCACATTTATAAAACATGTTATTTAACTATGTTTTATAACATGTTTTGTTATACAGGGTTAATTTTAATTAGCGCATCACCTTTTGCAAGCAGCTTCTCCACGTCAATCCCAACGACATTAGTTCTACGACTTTTTGAAATTAATAGATTTTAAAATTTAAGTTTTCCAATATAAAATTAATGTGTTGCCTCTGAACTAGCATTACTCTGCGCACAAGTATGCCACGCACCTTACGTTGGCGGGAGCTGTCATTCTAGGCACTTCTTACAGAATACAGAGTTTTAAATAACAGAGGGAGCAAAATTTATTTGTTTTTTGTTATTTTTGGTTATTTTTCGAGCTATGTAAAAAGTCGTAGAACAAATGTCGTTAGGATTGATGTGGAGAAACTGCCTGTGAAAGGTGATGCGCTAATTAAATTTTACCTTGTATAGTATGTACGCACCTTTAGAAAAATAATATGAAACTAAGAGATTAAGTTAAGCAATTTAAAGCCAAGCTCATAATACCTTACTAACAATATTTCACTAAGTAGCAAGCTTAGTGGATTCATTATACAAGCTGCGGTAAAGAGGCTGTCTTATTAAAACGTGTGTTGCTTTACACGTTTTACGTGAAGTTTGAACAAGCAATTAACTCATGTGGAGCTAACTCCACGTTCACTGGTCGTAAGTACCTATGCACTAGTTAGTATAGGTATTAGTAGGTACCTGTGAACCAACGACCAGTGAACGTGTTAGGAATTAGGTAAGAGTTAATTAAGAAGTAAACAGATTATTATAATCGGACAAGTGAGAAAACGGAATATTACAAAAAAATTAAAAGAACCACTCTGTAGTCAAATTTCGAAAGTAACTCATTATATCTGGACATACATACACACATACACTCGAAAAACATTACCCTCCTTTAGGCTTAGTCGGGTAAAAAGCTCACACACAGCTCCTGATCATCATTTAACAACTAAAATGGCGTAGGCGAAGTTAATATTTGCGCGAGTGTGGCCGTCACAATATTCAACACTCCCAGAGGTTGAAATCGGTGATCCCAAATATTTGTACAGTATAACTGGATTTTCTCGAATTACCAGATTTTATTTTTATTTATATCTTTATTTATTCGACGGCTTCATTCAATACTAATCGTACTACCAAGAATGACTTCTGGCAACTACTGAATTCTAACTACTTACCTATTATGTACCTAATGCGTGTGGGTGTACGTAATTTACCGAACATAGTACCTACATACGAAGCTCACGCAGCTAGCTAGCTCTTTAGCTATGTTGTACGGTCGTTAATTACTGGTGCCTTTGATCAATTGTTGCATAGTCCAACCCAGAATGCAATCGACAGCCGTTTTTATAGGATTGAAAGCTCGCCTCGCCAAATATACTGATTCACAAACAATGCTGCATGCCAGCATTCAAACAAGAGTTAATTTTAGCCAATTTCCGCTTTTGCCTCTCGTCATTAAGGTTTAATATCGTTTGAATATTATATCCCAACCTAGTTTCGTAAAGAAAATAGTCTCCACGAGTAGACTGTATGACGCTGCTTTAAACGTCTGTTCTAATGGTAGAAGTTTCTTCTGTTTACTTGTTCCTGGATCGTTTTATAGGATTTTGCTTAATTCTATAATGATGACCCACATAGCATAATGGTTATTATGCCGCTCCGCCGTTAATTTGGTCCTGGGTTCGATTCCGATAAGGCAGTTAATTAAAATTAGCCTTCTGGGTGTGGGTAAGTAAAGTACCTATGTGTCCTTTGTCTACTTCTAATTACTATAGAATCGATGATACTGAGAAACCTAGTGAGGCTATGAATGTGTAGGATTATTTATTTGTCCTCAGTTATACTGTTTGATGCCCCTTAATTACAAGAGACATTTTGCAATATTTTTAACATAATCTAATTGTCTCCATTGCTACATTAGCCATACAGGTACATTATATAGGCACAGCGGTTGTAGCCAATTAGACACATTTTTGTAATAATACTGAAAAACTATACTAGATGGAAGTTACGGTAGTAACACATCACTATTAATGATTCGCAAAAACCAGCAACACAGCTTAAGTCAATTTAGTCCTGAGCGAGAAAAAACATACTTTGTGTGAGCCATTATGGCCAACACTAGAAATGATGAGAGTATTAACCCTAGGTACCTACAGAAAAATAAGCTTTTTTGCTATTGTACTTATATGAAAAGCTCTAATGGGACATACAATGCATGAAAGGCGTACTGTCTGTCTCGGTGTTAAATTAGCGATGTCATAGTTTGTTATAAACAAGACAATGTCATTACCTCTTTGTTGGCTATGAAGGATAATATTTTTAGCTGTATAGTGTCGGCTCAGATGCGACGGATTTAGGGGGTAGACGGTATCTAATAAGAAAATGACGTTTTTAAATGAATAACTATAAAGGATAGGTAATGTACCTATGTAATTAAAGTGTCTACATTTTGCAAGCTTCTGAATATAATAAAAAAAATACTTTTGGTTGACTTTGTTAAAAAGGTCTTTTCTCTATGTTTATAAATGGAGAAAGCTACCATTTCACAGCAAAAAACCGTATCAACATAATATGTCGCCTTAATACTCCCGAAATTAAATTATACAGTATTCCACAGCGCCTGACAAAGATTTTAATACAAATTCTTCGACCTCGACTCGCCCTTTTTGCCCCAATTTAAATACCAGAGAAATATTTAAACTATGGTAAAGGAATTTAAATCCTTTTATGAGAGTTATAACTTGTCCTGTACAAGTAATTTTCTAAACTTTAAATATTGCTTAAGTCTGGTAAAGTTGTGAAGTTTATGGAATATTTAATTCGTTAAAGGAAAGTCATGTCAAAAGCATTCCTATGCTGAACGGTCACTGCGCACTGTTATTTCATGAATGCTTTTCTAAATTATTAGCACATTGGGTACGCGGGACTTACACCGTATATAATGTTATTTTCAAATTGATATTTACTTTTTTATGGTAAGAAAATAACGTAATAATAAGTAATTATGACCATGTCACAAATGTCGCTGGATCCCCATTCACTATGGGTTCCTTCTTCTACATTAAAGTCATATTCACTCAACCTAATAACTTTCCCTCAATTTCCGCATAATGGTTTATTTTTTACTGTCGGGTCCCACAGAATATGCCTCCATCCATATCTACTTTCAAGTCAGGCCTCGTCTGTTGGATTCCAAAAACAGTGGGAATTGTTTAAAATATTTAAATATCAGTCGACTATTTGAGTACATACCTACTTATAGCCCCATACTAGATTGCCCCGCATCGTGGTTAACATGGACAATAAACATAGAAAAGAAAATACTGAGATCGAGAACAAAAAAATTAATCAATCTGGGAGATCCTGGAGTGGAATCTAGGACTCATTGGACGGCGTTTCGGCATGTTATCCATTGTGTTGTTCAAGTCGTCAAGTATAAATATTAAAGAATCTTTTCAAACCCTTGTCGTTTGTCACGCCTTCGAAATGCGCAGTGACTTCTGTCGGCAACAATCGTTTTACCTTCGTCACTCCTTGTTACTTTTCTCTTATTATGACAACCTCCCTTTCATCATTACCGAGGAATTATATTACAACTTTTGGGAGCATTTAGGGACGTGGAAATTACATAAACACTTCCGCAATTAGCGTCCCTTTCATTTGTATAAGTTATTAGTCTTTCCTCTAATCTATTACTTCACTCATACATACTCTCTACAAACATAGCCCTCTTTCTGCTCCAGTCGGGTTATAACTTATATTCTTATCTGTATAAGCCAGATGAGTACTAACCTCATCTGGCTTAATAATTTACTAACAGCAGGTCTTGTTTTGCCAAATGAATTAACAATATACACATGTTTCGTTCTAAAGTCTTCTCAAAACCAAAGCGATCAACGCTGTTATGGTTATCTTTGAGAACCTGTCATTGCACCATCAGTGGCACGAACGTGCCAACGGTCGAAAGGGTTTAACATAAGCTTTGGGTAACATTTTAGTGTAACACAATACACAATGTTTTTACTAACAAACAAGTAAACACTCCTACCCTGCCACACTAAGCTTAAAATAAATAATTCAAATCTGCATTCACATGCCAAATTTGAGACTTACGAAAACAAATGCAGAAACAAACTAACGAACCGATATACAGACAAGTGCAATATCCATTTAAAAAAATTAAAAAATACCCCTATTAAAAGCTTCCTCTATTTGACACCCTTGAACGGTGAAATTTTCAAAAATCCTTACATAAATCACGCTTACATCAGAAGATCAATAGGTAATCAAACTACTCAAATTTTTTAACTTTAATTTTCCTTAGAAGGCTAGATAGATACGTCTGTCGGGACATTCCCTTCGTGTATACAGGTACATAGAGCAGTTGGATATTAATAAAACCGTATTCGAAGTAGCACCTATTATTCTTGCACGTGTCTGCAGAAGTTTTTAATTAAACTTCTTGGTTAATAATCGCCGGAAGGAAACTACGTTGGCCTCATACTTTATGCACTTTAATATTATAAATTATGTTCTAAGTTTAAGTATTACCTACTAGTACTTTGAAACAGAGCTGTGTTAAAAGAAAAAAGCATAGACTAGTTCTTGAGAAGATAAATATTTAAAAGCTTAACCATTCTGAACATTCAGTAAAACCTAATGCCTGCTACACATTATCGGCCATGATGGACAATCGTTGATGGTCTGTGATCGGCGACGATCATTGTACAAGCATCCACATTATCGTCCGTGATCATTTATTGAGCGGCAGCCTTCCCAAATGGACGTGGAATTTGTTGCAGCTACTGTTCATTTAATTTCAATTTTATCAACGTTGTTGAATTAAAGGTCATAAAAAATTATTCGAAGACAAGATGGTGTAGTTTGAGCATTCATCGTAATAAAACAAAGCAAAAATAACTACCTATACACATTAATTGGTGATACTAATCGGCGATAATGTGTGCGCGCAACACAACTACAACCGATTCCCTTTGATGCGTGCCCAAAAAACCGCTAAATCACCGATCGCGGCGATCACGATGACGATTACGGACGATGATGGGCGACTACAGGCGATTAGCCCTTCCACATTATCGTGCTCGCGTATAATCGCCCATCATGGCCAATAATGTGTAGCAGGCATAACACCGCAAGGTATGTCTATGTAAATATGCATAGGAACTACATAAATTGACAGGTTATGTCCGTTGGCACTTCCCCACCCACTTTGTATCATCGAACGAATCGACACACAGTGGATATCCATCCCTTCGTTGTTAATATGCATATGTCTTCGCGTCTTCTTTCGTCATGCGTACCATCCCATCAGATGTTATTGCAATCAAACGCTAAGTTTTTAAGTGTTTAAAAACCAGCTTACCCATCTATGACAACCCCTTAGCCTAGTTGGTAGTGACCCTGCCTGCGAAGCGAGGAGTCCCAGATTCGATTCCCGGCCGGGGTAGATATTTATGTGACAGATAAGTGTTTGGTTGTTCTCGGGTCATGGGTGTTAGTGATGTGTTATTTGTGTTGTCCATGCCACCCGCTATACAGGGAATCCTACTGCAGGAGTATGAGTGTGTTAGCGTTTATTTTCCGCAGGTGAGTACATCACGAGATATATCTCGGGAGTGTCGGGAACCAGCGCTGACGTACACCGACACCTGTGCTAGAGTCTTCAGACATGGCCCTAAACCTCTACGACCTTATGAGGGATTCGTCAGGTGAGATTACAATGCCGCTTACACTATGCTTTAACCCCTGGGCAAACCACTACTGAGCATGGGTGAGTGGGCAAATACGACCGTTTAGTGCTAGCCTTAAAATTTAGAAAAATGACTAAGGCCAATTACAAAATAAAAAGTTAGAAACACGACTTTTTGAAGTACCTAGGTGTAAAGAGCTTCAGAATAACGCTTGGCAACTAATGTGGTCGTAACCGTAACGTAACCAATCGTTTATTATTGTACTAAGTTAAATGAAATTATCCTAGGTACTTAACCCAATTACTCTAGTCGACAGTATCGGATAAACGAGTTATAGAACCACTAAGGATTATTTGGTCTTCTGTTCGATTTTCAACTATGCTCAACTTCACTTTGTCGAAAACTATTCCTCAAACATTCTCACTGAAGCGCGGGAGACGTCCATTTTATTGCCCGTCATTCGTTCTACTCTTGACCACTGTTCATTTCTAACATCGATTAGTTATAATTGGTAAAACTTGTACTTTAAGCGACCCATTTGGACGTCTATGGCGCAACCTTCTACATTTAATATTACCTTGACATTTTGAATTGTGACCCAAATATTTCCTTCAAAGGTAATTCACAGAGTACCTAAATAGAATTATATTTCGGTAAACCGTTTCATAGCTAATCTTTGTAAATTGGACATCAATTTCTACTTAATTAGGTACATTATTAGGCAGGTACAATAATAGCGTCAACTGAGTGTGGAGAGTGTCCTATATTTGGCACTTTTGGCGTGTGTGACCAAGAATATTGATAAGGCTGGATGAAATAAGGATAAAATGTCCACGCAAATGACACCAACGTGTTATCGGATGCTTGAGCGAGAACGTGTAACATCAGCATATGAAACTTATGACCTTTACGATATAATTTATTTATCGTACCTTTTCGCAGACATTTCGCTGACTACGCGATGGCTGGAGTCTGTCTCGGTGGTACCAGCGTCTACGTGATATTTATCGCTTCTTCCCTCAAAGACGTGAGTTGCACTGAAAAATATTTGAAAAAAAAACTTGAAAACTGAACCCTTTAATGCCATACTGCACTGGTAGTCCTAGATGATCGAGCGGTTTGTTATAATATTATGCGTTTGACATGCAAGTTTGATCCAATAGGGGTAAGTTGGACGTGTTTGACAAACTCGTGCACGTATAATTTGGACGGAAGGTATGTTTGTTAAGCACATTTGATCATTCACAGGCAATTTTAAAGCAGTTGAAGATCGGTCACCTGCATTTAACCAAAGGTACCAAACGCCAATACGTACGATAGCCAAACGTACATAATCACGTTGTATGGGAGCCGATGCACATAGGCTGCCATAAATTCTTTACATATTTTGGCTGCCGCAGCCTGACATGGTTTAAAAACAAACAGTTTTATTTAGATATCAAATGTATATTCACATTAATATTATAATTGTAACAGTAACTCTGTCTGTCTGTTCATCACGTCCGCCCGTAATTCCTAACCGAAGTTTAGAAGTCCACAAGAATCCATTAGGATATCCAAGAAGCGATCGTTCCTGAAGTTGCTCAACATCGTCAACAGTTGGACATTTTGCGGTGTTGTTGTCTACTAAGGGTAAATTGCAGCCATAATGGCTGGCGTGCACTATTACCTATGGCTAACTAGCCAACTAACTAACTAGCTAACGCTTGTAAGCTCACTATTATGGCTATACACAATATCAAAACATCCACGAACTAGTACCTAATCATTAAATGAAAGAAAATTCAACTGCTAAAATTGGATGAGGAAGTCAGTAGAGCCGAATTCAATTAGGTACACGTTGAAACCCATCGAGTTGTTTAGGCTAAGAGCGTGATGAATAAATGGAGAAATACATTATAGGTACTTGTATACGCTCGTAAACCTTACCCTTTTTCTGGCGCAATCGCATAAAATGACCTTAATTCTAATTCAAAGGAACTCAATATTAAATAGCGCTTTTAATGATATAAGTTTAGCTTATTCATCGAGTTCTTTTCGGAATGCTGTCGAACGAAAGAAAAATAACAGCCAATTTTGATATTAAATGACCTGGAAACTTTTCATTCATTAATCAACGACAGATTATGATCATTATTTATAGTCTTTGTTTTTCGAATTATGAAATAGTGAATTCACGTATCTCATCCTCAACAAATCGGGCTTAAATTGTCTCACAAATTAATGAGTTTAGTTATTAAAATGCATTCTATTTCGGCAACCATTATGCAGACTAGTTATTGAGCTTGCCAAAGTAATGGACATACAAACATACGTTTGAAAAACATTACCCTCCTACGACAGTCAGGTAGTAAATAACTACATTGTTCTTGTGCTTCATAATGGCTTATATTATATCGAAGGCAGAAACCATTATACTGACAGATGCGCCCTAGTTCCGGATATTGAGAATTAACTTGTTGAATATTGTTGACAAAATGATAAATAACGGTGTGGGCCGTAATCCAATGAAGGCTCAAACACTAAATGGAGTTACTACATACAATATAATAGTTTATTAAGCGTAGGTGTATAAGAATTTACTTACGGTATTTCGTATTTTAAACATACACAAAATAAAGTTCACTACACTTCTACATGTAAACTTTAACTGTGCCAAATGTTGCCGCAATTTATTTTTTTATTTTTAAAATGCAACAGAACAATTATCATGACAACCAATTAAGGCAATTACACGCTCGCGCTAAATTGCTACTCAATTCTTTAAGGCGTTATTTTATCGATAATTGGTAGCTTTTTGAACAGCCCTACAAAATTAAAACAGTACACGTTCTGTTCTGCTCGAATACATTATCTTTCGGAGTGCATTATGTTTAAATTAGGTTTTATCTCGGATATCGTGGCATCGTTCGCTGACACGGGCGTTACTGCAATAACCTACTTCGGTTTTTCATTACAGTCTAATGCAATACAAACAATATAACCTAATATTAGCAA
This sequence comes from Lerema accius, assembly GCA_001278395.1. Taxonomy (NCBI): domain Eukaryota; kingdom Metazoa; phylum Arthropoda; class Insecta; order Lepidoptera; family Hesperiidae; genus Lerema; species Lerema accius. The sequence goes on along the minus strand of LGAG01000622.1, from coordinate 68,464 downwards.
AACTGTTTGGAGTTGTTGTTTCGAATCTACTGTCTATATCCAAAATGTAATTACCTTTACTGGATAACTATAGGATCAAAGAATTAATTACAATAAGCGATTAGGTAGGTACAATGTACCTGAAATCGCGTACGATGGAGTTTGAAACGCTGCCGTTTTGAAGTAAAATTAATTAATCGGTAACATAAACGTATTCACGTACAACACACAGCCGTGTCCATGACACAATAATTTTTTCGTTACGCATTTTCGTTTCATCCATTTTCAAATCACAACGATTGTAGTTTATCTAGAAAAAATACTATAATTTTTTTAAACATAAAAATGTTCAAATATTTATTGAACTTTTTTTTATGTTCTCTCATCCGTAATAATCACTTTTAATCGAGGTTGCGACTCATTTATTACGCCATACGGCTTGTCATTTCTTTTCTATATGTATATTATTATCTCAAACTACAGCTTTTATTTTCCACTGTAATAGTTCCTCTAGATTACATTTCACGGAAATCAGATGACTCTTCAATAAACCTCTCTCGACTGTTTCCAATCATCATGAAATTTAAAATGAGATTTAAAATAAAGCTTCATTTTGCAATTTTTTTACTTTGATTATAACATTGATTCATAATTGTGAAACATTAATGTATTAAATACACGTGCATTGAATACATTATTATAGTGAAGTGCTCGTATCAAATAGCTTAAGAAGTTAAGCAACTTCGGACACGGTCAGAAAGTGGATGGGTGACCGCTAGTAGGACACAAAAATTGAGCGTTCTTGCACTTTGGAGGACAAGTTACGCCATCGGTCGCGGTTATTATCGTTAGATGGCTGTCGTTAAGCCATTTCGGATGTCCTTAAAGAGAAAGAATGTCCGACACTTGAGTTGGCCGACATGCCATCTGCACTGGAGCAGTGTGGTGCAGTATTTTCTAGGCCTAAATAATCAATAGTGGAATTGTAAACAGAAGATGGAATTTTAACCGAAACGCGATTTAATAGTCACACGACTGGCATGATATTCGCGTGAGCTAGAAGTTCATGTACCCACACAAAAGATAAGGCACTAGTTTAACGCGGCGGTAATTTATTTCGATTTTGGTCAGTAAAATTGATGACATTGGCAGTAAAGTTTGGGCA
>LGAG01000622.1:46222-61871 GCA_001278395.1 Lerema accius | reverse complement strand
TCCAAACATCTTTACAAACTTTCACATTTATAATATTAGTAGGATTTCAATATGATATTTTATTCTGTACGATTGGGTACCAATATTATTTGTTTTGATTTGAGTATTAATACAGGATAATATATTTTGATATTAGTAAAAATAGATTTTCCATTCGTTTATTTGGATGGATAGATCAAATAGAAATACCTACAAATATTTTTATATTAATGAAAACCCAAAAATAACCATTAGACGTAGGAAAGTATTCATGAAGTAAGCACTTTATAGCATAGGACATAGGACATTTAACACTAACTCTACATATATTAGTAGTAGGTAAATTTTTTATCTAATTGATTTACTAACCACAGACCCATAAAAAAAGAATAGATGGAGCCATCCAGCCAAAAAGTGACGAACGTAAATATGGAGAGCCGCTCGAACGACCGCTCTATTTTTTTTTATTGGTCTGTGTAATCTGTCTGTGTTACTAACATAAATTTAACCGCTATTTATTAGCTACTCTATGCTTTTAAAAAGGCAGATCGCTTCACTCGAGTCGCTCGCAAAGTAGGCGAGCAACTCAAGAGGACGACCTTTACCTTGAAAAAATTCGGTCGCCCTTTACGGACATTGCCGAGCGTTACCACGGCCCAATAATTTCCTTACTCAATAGATTGAGGCACGAAGTTTGCACATGTCGTTTTACCCTAAGTACTATTACATGGAAAAGCCGTTAGCGTGATTCAGCTTTTGGTACAGCGCCATCTGTTATGAAATAGTGTTATTAAAATGATAGTTCGAATCTATTCTATACAAATATAATTTCGAATATTATTATTCTACAGTTTTCTTCTTAGCTGGTCAAAATTAAAAAAGATATTTAATGAAATTTTACTAAGGTATACTGTAATTATCACATAGGTAACTGAAGAAAAATTTAACACAGTATCCGACTAGTAGCGCCATCTATGAAAAAATTATAGTGATAATGTTAATGTACTAAAATAGACTGACTAAATAACTCGTGTTTTAACCATTGAAATAACAGAGGCACATTATTAATTCACTAATAAATAAAATATTGAGGAAAAAGATAAACTATTCTGCTTTGATGTTCTCAGCAAACGAATGCTATTAACTTAGTACCAGGTACAAAATTGTTCCTACAATTTTATTACGTTATTATTTGAGGGTTGATTGAACTTTACTACACGACATAATTGGGCTGTGATAGTATTTGTAAAATTGTAATGGATAGTTAATTGCTTAAAAGCTATGAATTTCCCTAAGCAATGTCCGCATTTTAGACTTAGTAGATTAGAATAGATACTGAAATGCGATCAAGTCTGTACAAAGTGACTTTATTTGAGAATTTAATGTGGGCTTTGTTGTCGATTATAATTACATTTTTGTCACTATTATCTGCGAGAGCGGGCGACTAAATAAAATTATAAAACACACCTAGTCGTTTTTCTCTTTAGCATTTTTCCTGGAAAATTTGAGCTTATACCTACATTTAAATAGGTAGGTTATGCATCTTCATACTAAATAAGACAGCGGTTCCCAACCAGTGGGGCGCGCCCCCAAGGGGAGCGAATAGCATTTGCATTTTAGAAAAAAATTATAACAAATAACATTCCAATGTAACGTTCAATTATTGATGAACATACAAAATTAATTATTAAAAATCAAATATTATTTTGTCTATCTCTGTTTCTCCGGACGTCGTCAATTGCAGTTTATACGAGTTTCGGCTTTTTAATTTGCTGATGAAGTAAGCAAGGGGGCATGTAAATATTATTTATAGTCTCAACAAAAGAAAGGTTGGGAAACCCTGAAATAAAATAATGCAGTGAGTTTCCATTTTCCTCGCAGTAACTACGTGTCAGTTTAAATTAAGTTATTAACATACTAACTGGCTTGAATATACCTACGTGCTTGTATTTCCTAATATTTCTTTGTATTAAATAATATCTACCATTTCAATATTGTTAATGTTATATGACAACCTGTAAGACGTAACGGTTTTTCTAATATCGTTCATTGGGCCAATGTTATTAAAACAACCAATACAAGTTACTTTTTTTATATGTTTCCTTATTAGGTTAGTTGTTTTCCCCGTAAAATAGGTGAATTATCCCCTCGGGTAATTACCCAGGATGCCAAATGTTTACTCACGAATTTTCCTCTATCGCTACAAGTGATTATATTCAAAATAGAGACATATTCTAAACAAGCGGATGCGAGTGAGTGGAATAAGGGTCGCAATTCAGTAAAGTGCACACCAACCTCATTCGCCTTGTAAAATAGAACGATTTACCTATAAAATAAAACGATTTAAGTACTCATAAGTCTTATGTCAGATCCATAAGTATAACTCGCATTTTCAGAGACCATGAAAATGCTTTTAGAATAAATAACATGCGCACAGTATGCACCGAAGAGTTGAAAGGTGTTTTAGCATTTTACGAGACTCTTGTGTAAAACCTTACCTCTATATTGGAGCCAAAAATAGCATGTATTCTTAGTAGTATGGACCGGAAATATTTTCCTTTGGGTATATTAATATACAGGTGTAATTCTGAAGTTTAACACTATCTATGACCTACGTTTTGAGCTATATTTATGTGAAGTAGAAGACCCGGCGTGCAAGCAAAATTCGATCATAACTCATTATTATTATACAAAATACTATAGACTCATTTGTGTGAGTTTTGTTTTGGATTTAAAAAATACATGTAGTAACTATGCATCTATTGGAACCAGATTTTATAACACATAGAGATAACACGGTTAAACTTTTTAGGAGTTTAGTGGCAATCACACGTAGGTACCCACAATAGGTTTTTAAATATATCTAAGGATGAAAAATATTGTCCTGTCTTCCACACTATGTACTGGTAAATAATCACCAGAAGTCGTTATCTTAATACCTAGTCTTGATAGCTAGCATTAATCTTTAACTCTACGTAGACCGTAGTGTATAAACTACTGTTATTTTCAGATTAGCACTCACGGCGAAGATCCTTGTCACAGCTGCAATATTCTTCACCTACTGCCTACAGATGTACGCCCCCATGGATATTCTGTGGAGTCGGATTAGTGGGAGAATCAGTCAGAAATACCATTGTATAGGACAAATTTTGTTGAGGACAGTGAGCGTGTGTTTAACAGGTGAGTTACGTTGAGTCTAGTTAGGGAAATCCTTTTTCTGTTAGCGTTCATGTCAAATGCTGCTTTGGAAATGTATGCGTATGGTTCAAAATAAAATAGCATCGTTAAATACACAGAGCAAAGAATGTATCTGTTGTTAAATAAGCCGTTCAAATATTACGTAATGTATTTTTTTTCAATGTTATGATGCGTTGCATTGGGAGTTGAACGTGTTACTGAACATTGTTTTTTTATTACAAAAAAATAGCAATTATAATTCTACTAACACGATCAAATGACGAGATTTTCAGATAATAACTGTAATTTGTATGTTACGTAATATTTAGTGAGGGAAGGGAGGGTACAGAAAAATGTTACGTACGTTACGTAACGCACATGACGTACGTGCGTTACGTAACGTACGTACCTACCTAATACGTTTTTCGTTAACGTCCATGGATTTCTGTATATTGTGAGAAAAGGCTGGTCTACAGTGGATTTTTGTTATTACAATTGGATTTTGCGACTTCTGTAATGTTAACTCATTGTAAGGTCTTAAGTATTGTGATTAAAAATAACTATTTATTTATCTTGTTCCAGTTGCCTTAACCCTTGCGATACCGGATTTAGAGTTGATGATACGACTCGTAAGCTCCGTATTTTTCTCAACCCTAGGCCTGTTCACACCCATAGTGGTCCAGACTGTCCACAGGTGGGACCGTGGGCTGGGGAAATACTCGTATATCCTCTGGAAGAATGCCCTTTTACTACTCTTCTATGTTATTGTACTAGTCTCGGGATGCTATACTTCTATAGCGGATATTGTCAAGAAATTTAGCTGATTGTAATTGTAGGTACAATTAGTAGGTACAATAAGATAATATAATTGTAAATTACTTGTAGATAATTTAATAATAAAATATTTTTATCTATCATTTACCTACCTGAAAACTAGGGGGGTGTACATTTTTTTAAACTTCTGATTTTATACTTTTTTTCTGTCCCGCTTTCGACATAAGAGTCCCACTTTTTTTGTTAAAAAATTCTAAAAATCCTGACTTGCTACAAAAAAAATCTGTCAACGCTGATACGTAGGTATGTACTTACAAGTTAACATATTTGATACCTAGACAAGTGAACCGTATATCATTTAATGAGTTATCGAATTAAAAACGTTTCACCTCGATGAACTGAGTAGGTACCTACCTAACGATATGTCGTACCTATAAAAGAGTAATTGTTTATTCAATTCTGTAGGAAGAAAACTACATAGTAGATAGGTAAATTAATACTACAGAAAATATGGAGTAAAAAGTATAAACGAGATACTTCAAAGAATTACTAGAATTATTAAAACGCCTTCATAGTGAAAGATAAGCAATGTGATGAGTTATGAAAATTATGCGAAATACTAAAAATATTCAAAAGTTAACGGTCAGAAATATCTGATCTGGGAAACTACGGGGTCAACGACCTATAAGACAAAAAATCTACTAAAATTACCTATATTTCGATATCGATATTTTCTTAAATATAACTAAACTTTTTGGGTATTTCTGGCCCCAAAATTTAAAATTAAGTATGGTTTGGACTGTCTAAATATTTAATCCAAAAACATAATTTTCAATTTATGAAAGCAAGGTTGTTACACTTCCGGCAACTTTAAAAGCTTCCTTAAAACTCACCAATATTAATACAAAGGTTTGTTGTCTTGAAAATTAAATGAAAACGTAATGTAAACGTATCTAAAGTAAATTTAATTGAAAATTGATAAAATATTTGCCGTCATAAACTTTGTACCAGGGTTTAATTGTTTCAAAGTTTACTAACAAAGTGTGGCCAGTTATAATTATAAACACTGTTCCTACCTTAATAACTGTAGGCATCATAAGTATTTATTTCTCTTTTTACAACGCAATCAAATTATTCGGAATGCAGGAATTGCAGGATATTGGTTCAGACTACTTCAGTTCAGAGCACTCAATCTTCTAAACAAAAAACCATAGACGAAAAAACATAACGTAAATAAGAAATAATAACGTTTCCCGGTATTATGGCTTGGCACTTCGAGCTCGGCGACACAGAATGTCGGATCGTAAAAAAATACCTCACTTTTTTTTCTGAAGACCACATTATTTTTAGTCTGAGGATATTGGTTTCGATATTTAATTCCCGCCAAAACGTTTCTGAACGAATATGTATGAACTGACGCCGCCATCTAGTGGTACAAATGAGAACCTCGCTACTCGTCCGTTCCGTTGTTCGTTTCAAATAAATACAGAATACGGTATACATTCTTCGCTCTGTGACCCAAAAAGTCATGGTGGCGCCATCTGTTTTAGTAGCATATTATTATTAGATTAGGAAAATGATAATTTTGATATAAACTGTTGTCATGACAGCGAACGCTACGATTTTATTTTAATTCCTTGTGGCTGCTAGCCAGTTTTATTTAAAGTAGAATGTTAACAACAAAATATAAAAAATATACCAAAATTAAAAAGTATAATGCCGAGAAAAAGCTCGGCTTACCAGGGACTAGATCATGATGACTCCTGTAATATTTCATCTTGTCATTATGTATTTTTGCGACGCGTAATTATATCCTGAGCTCGTATTACTAAAGATTTTTCTGAATAAAACTCGTAAATCACAAAACAATAATTTATTATCGTAAACATCACTCGTATATAATTAATAATTATAAATTATTCCTGACAAGTGAATGTAGCATAATAGACATTGATCTTATTTATACTTAAGTATAACATTAATATGATATAATAGGATAGATTTTGAAGTATACACAATTGATATTTTATTTAAATGCATTTTTAAAATACGATAAGAATCACACTTGCTTTGGGCCACAAAGTAAAGCATTAGCAGTTAATAATTTTCATACTTAATTAAGTTTCTGTTATCTTAATATTTTATTTTTTTAATTTACAATGTCTGAATGCTTGCCAGTCTTTAAAAATAATGGAGGCATAGTCCGTTTTTTAAATTATCTCATTTAAAAAAACACTATGAAACCACTTTTTTAGGAATATTTAATTTTAAACATGAGATATTGAAGTTGAAATCACTTAAACAATTACTGGAACAGTATGAATAACAATAAAATGTATGATTTCCCTTACATGGTTTACGGAAAACTTAAAGCGAAATAGGACAATTAAAAAATTGGACTGTTTATAATATATTTTTTCTAAGTTTATTAAATAAAATGACAACATCTATTATATTATGAACATAATCCACTCTCTGACATGAAATTTCTGTCACTTCTATTTTATGACGTTTAATTTTCTACGTCACTCTTCACTATATGCATCTCTTTCTAACAATGCTTTTGTTTAAGTGTTAAAGAGAGACAGAAGATGTGTTAGCAAAAGGGGTTACGTCTTGTAGTCCAATCAATATAAACTGATTTGTTAATTGGCACTACAAAGCAATTAACAAATTTTGTAAATATTTTTTACAACCCAAAATTAATATTTTAATGTATATCATAATCAACTACTAAGTTAACTAATGTCATATATTATTATTATTATAACTATGTATAAGTCACATAATAATCAGGTGAATATTTATATAACAATAATATATAATTAAATACTTAACTTTTAAGTACAGTTGTGCAACATATTATTAATAATAGTCTGAAAATAATATATTTAATGTACATTGGTAATAAGAAAATATAATTATCGTTATACAACTCTTTACTTTTGGCAAACACGTTTTATGACTAGAAATAATATATTAATTGTCGTGTGAAAAATAATACTTAGGCTGCATTTATCTTTGATATTAAAAATATTAATAAAATTGCGCTTTTTTTCTTAATAAATAAACAAAACACAATACTTGGTCTGAATTTTCATCGATAATTCTAAAACATAGATACCTAAGTTATCTTACTCAATACATTTTTACTCAAATATTTACTTAATTTACGCAATAAAATGACTTTATTTTTTTATTAAATAAACATACAAGACAGTGCTTAATTAAGTTAATAAACAAAATAAAATACTCAACATATTTCAAACAAAAAAAAAACAAAAATGACTATTTTCTTACACAGTAATAAATGCAAAAATGAGACCAGTTTTAAAATTAAAATAATACTGAACATTTTAAAAAGATGTTTTAACATCAACAAAATATACGAAGTTTATACTTATCCCTACATTTATGAATTACCAAACAGTAATAAAAGAATTATATTTAAATTAAATACGATCTTTTTCCCGTCAATCTTCTATAAAAAAAAAACAGTCACAAAAATATCGAAAAAAATGAGACAAGAATAACGAAACGCTAACTCTGTGCGCTATACATTGCTTCCTATTAAAGCGAAGGCATCAAATAAATCATCCAATACTCTGCAATGAATGTTTAAACTGAAGCAATTTACTCAGATTCATGTAAACTAAGTCCTGTGGGTTGGAAATAACGAAGTATACTAATCCTAGTATTGAAAGCACCGCGCGCCATATAGAGAAATGTGTCCACGTGTGGTAGAATGATGGTATCGTTGGCTGGAATTAAAAACAAATTATCATCAATATAAAAAAAAACTGACTGCTAAAAATTGGGGTAGTATTTAATTTTGTTATTTAATCTATAAGTATTTCTTGTTTGTGACATTTTGCAATAAGTCTTTCTCTGTCGTTTATGACCTTGGAAAGGCGTGTTTAATTTTTTCCTGCAAACTATAATCAAATAACCCGGTATTTTTATGCTTTTCTGCGCCCAAACTGGCTACAGAATTTTTAACACGCAGTATTTACAGCCTATGTCACTTATAATCGAGACGAATCTAATGACACCGCCTATGTTGAAATCCGTCAAGCCGTTGTAGGGCGGGCCAAAGAAATACATACATACACTCATACATACACTCGAAAAACATTACTTCCTTCCGCAGCTAGGTAAAAACCTTTCTGCATTTTTTTTTAATAAACACAAACTGTTTATCATCAATTAAATGACATTATATTTTCTTTCAGTTACAATTAGCAACCTATAACAATTTAAATTTAAAATATATATATAATATTCAAAGTAGACAATAGACTGGGAGACCGAAGAAATATTGCTTAAACCTTTATAACATAGGTTTGACATTCACCACACCATCTCTTAGCCTAGGTTAAAAGTTAATTTAAGGTTAAAGGTTAATTAATACTCACAGTGGTAACATTGCTGGTGATATTTGCCACTAGTGGGGCATACTGGTAGACCATCAGCTCGTCATACATTCTGGCTGAAGAACTGACTAGGAGACACGCTGTGTATAGGATGACCAGGACTATCGGCTGAAACCATGGCTGGAGACCTCTTGATAGATCAATGCTTGTAATATCTAGTCTGTAACGATATAATTAATTTCTATATCTGATGGCAAGTACTGAGTTTAGTGGTTAAAATCTCGGTCACAGAATAGGAGCTCCTTAGTTCAAACCTGAAACCTCTCATTTTCAAACTAAGGTATGTGGTGATTAGAAAGTAACCATCTCTTGCTTTGGTGCAGCAACACATTGTGAGGAAAACTGCACACCAGAAAGTTCTCCATATAGTTCTCAAAAGTGTGTAAAATCTGCCAATCCGCACTAGGCCAGCGTGGTGGACAATGGCCTTTACGCCTCACTCTGTGAGAGGAGACCCATTCCCAACAGTGGGACAGTTACGGCTTATAATGATGGTGATTTCTCATGGAAAATATAACTATTTTATGTGTAATCTGAAACTTACCTATCTAAAACTGACACCAAACACATAACACAGAAGAAATAGTACGTAGCCACATACGGCATAGTGACCACGGCATGGAATGATAAATGACCAGCATCCAGGCTATCAGAATAGCTGATCAATAACAGATGCATCAGAGAGAGGCCTCCCAAGACCCCATGGCAGGCCGGAGCACAAGTCCTCCAGGCCTTTTGTACTGTCAACGCTACATCAAGTGGTGTGAGGTCTCCTAACCTGAAATTTTAGAGACAACAATTTTGTTTAAAAACAGAATAAAGAAACGGTTGCAGTTGACTCAGATACTATGTATACCTAGTTTTTTTCGTCATGATTTAAAAGGTAAACAATCTTGGCACAACTTTTGTTTATTTTATTAATTAATAAAAAAAATATTTAGAAGTATACAGAAATTTATTTTAACATTAAATTATTGTTTATTCTATAGTTTTAATATTAAATTATTATTTATACTATAGTATAAAACGAGGTATATTTATGAAATTATGCAGAATAAAGAAAAAAAATTATAGCTAAGAAACTGACATTTATGACGTGAATACAAATGATTGCATATCACATTTTAGACTATATAGTTCACTACTAAATTACTAACTTAACGCTATACAATATTTTTTTAAATCATAATAAAACATACCGTAGATACTTCTCCCCATCTCTAGACTGCTGTGACTCCAATATCCTGTCCCGGGACACAGCCCGGAAGGTTCCACCTCCTTGCAAATACACCTTCTCTGGTCTCCGAGACTCAAAAGGATCCATTCTCTCATCATTTGGAGAGGTAAGCGGTGATGGTGATGAAAATGGATTATCTATGTACTGATCATGATACGGCACATTTGACTCCAAACTTTCTAACATGGCTGATAAGTCAGTGGGTCGAGCTGAAAAAAAATTTACTTATTTACTCTCATATAGATTTAGCTCCATTAAATTTTATATTCAGTCTTAAATAGAGGTTAAACTAACTAGATTCAACTCAGTTGATAAAAATCTTTTTTTAAGACACAAAATGGTATAAAACCAGACTGTTTTATTTTCAATTTTTCACCAAAACATCAGTACTGGAAAAAAAATTCTGTATTATATTAAAACTAGTCTGTATAAGCATTTCTTATTAAGGCACCAAAGTTGTAGGGCTTTCGGACAACAAAAAAATATTATTGACGTCACTATTACTATTATATTGAATATTTAGGTAACCTTAAAATACCACCTAAGTGTAGCATTGATAAATTACATCATTAATTAATAAAAAAAGCATTATGTACCAGGTTTTGGTTCCTTCTTACTCCGACTGCCAGTCTTGAACACCTTAGGGCTAATATCTCGTGCCGAACTTCCCTCATGCCGTTCTTCCCTAAGTTTCCTACGAGTCTTCCGTGGCTTGTGTCGGAGTTCCTTTGAGTTTCCGTTATTGTTTTCAACATCATTTGCCTCTATCTCCAACTCTCCGCTCAATGTTACAACCTCATCCTTGTTGTATTCTTTGAGATAATCGTCAACCTGGAAATTATATATAGAAAATGATTTATATCTGAGTGTTGTAAAGAAAAACTAAATTCCATCATTTATTTGTCTAGCTGTACAGTTGTAACAGCATTTGTAAACAATTTTGTGTAGGAGAAAAACTAATAATAAATATATGTACTACTATTAGTAGCAGGTCCTAGTAGTCCTTAGTAAATCCTATGACCTACTGACCAATTACTAGAGACCTATTTTAAGTTTGTCATAGATTAAAGGACAATGACACTACAAGCTTGTTTTATACTTGTCATAAGTTTAGGCCTAACCACAGTTTCACCTGACGTCAAGTGGCAATACAGTATAGCACATTAACTTACAAAAAGCCTATTCACTATTGCCTTGAAAACACATACAATTTAAAAAAGTGTCATTGTTAAAAACAAAAATTCTCACCTTTTCTAAAGCACTTAAACTAGACCCAGGTATTTCAAAGTCATGCAAATCTCTGTCCCTATGTCTAGATGAATGTCTTTTCTTTTTCTTGTATGAAGGACTCCGTTTCTCTTTATGACCACTTGATGGTCTTGACAGGGTTTTCATATGCCTTTCGTCCAAACCATTAGGATCATGGGAGTAAAACACGAAAGAGGGATTTTTGTCTGACTTTTTAATTTCCTTCTCAACAAAGCCTAGAATGCCAATCTTTATTTGATCGTGAATCGGTAACTCAATGTCTAAGGATTCGTGCTCAGATTTGATCCAATTATCGCGTGTTTTAGTCTTATCAACGATTTCTTCAGGGGCAGATTCGCTCGGTTCAGGTCCGGTAGCGTGTCCATTTGAAAGTTTACGTGTTTCTGAACGACTCCGGGATTTCTCTTTCGTCTTCTGTTTCGGAGATGGTGATCTCCCCGTCGTATGGACCTCTACAATCTCCTCCTTCACTTCACCACTCTTACCAGGCTTCATCGTAGCGTAAGCACAAAATTTAAGCAACTTTTCAACTTATAATTTCCAGATTAAAACACACAAACGCCTAATACGATAATGACAAATTATAAAACAGTACGCTACATATTTTTAAGCTACTTTCTAACACTCGGGCTGTTATTCTTAACATATTTGGCGATTTATTTGTAAAACATTGCAGTAACAACAAAGGAAGGATCCATTGAAATGTCAAATGTCACTCGGCTCGGCAATGACGTCATTGTGACGTCACAAGGGTCGATGCGCAACGTTTCGTTCAACACTGAAAGGCTATACTATTAGCCCGATTTACATTAATCCAGTAGCTGGATCCAACGTCACTGGACTCCAGTGCTTATTTTTTTTTTGTAAATGGAAATACATATTTCTATACATGTATTGCGCCCAACATCCATCAAGAAATATTTACTCTGTGAAGTTGACCACATGGTTCTGCTTTCGATAAAAATCGACTATAGTAAGGGAGTTAGTCAACTAGTACAAATAAGCTTTAATTTTAAAGATAACTTATAAACATTTATGTAGACACTAGACGATGCCCGCGGCTCCGCCCGCGGAAAAGTCGATAAACAAAATATTGATTTCATCCCAAGGGAACCTATAATCGGGATAAAATGTATCCTATGTCGTATTCCTGGATGCAACCTATCTGTGTACCAAGTTTCAGCTTAATCCGTTCAACGGTTAGACCGTGAAGGAGGGACAAAAATCCAAATATCCAAACATCTTTACAAACTTTCACATTTATAATATTAGTAGGATTTTAAAAATCAAAGTTTGGCCTTCAATTTCGATGATCAGATCAGTTACACAAACTCAAATTACGATTACGTACTTGCGACTTGCGTATATCTTTTACACGAATTTCGCGCTATTGGCTCCAGCCACTGGATCAATGTAAATCGGGCTTTAATCCTGTTTCAGTTTACGCACGAAGGCTAAAAATAGAACCAGTCAGAAATTCCAAAATCGGGGACCTCGGGGTGGCTGGATAAAAATAGATTTTACGCATTGGCGTATCTGGATTTTTTTAGAATCGAAACTTTTAACATTTTCTACATTTCTAAACATCTTATCTTGAAGTAGATTAGCCGTTTTGTACCTAACTATAAAATAAAAATATTTGTTGCAACAAGCTTTTAGTTATCGATAAATTAATAATAATTTGTAAAACCTCTCGTCTTAGTGCTTAAAGTCTGACGACTTGCATTGTTTCTGTCTGATTGATTAGAATATTGGCTAAAGTAAATTATCAATGCAACTGCGAGCTCGGTCTATCATTAGATGGCTGACCGCAAGTGACATTGTTGGGCGCTTCCGTAGTTAGAAGCAATTTTACTTAACCCATTAAATAGGTCCTGGTTTCGGGTCTCGTACAGAATATCGATTTACAAACAAATATTTGGAAGACGCACATATTTACATACCTACATTTATAACCATGTAGTAGCCAGTACCATAGATCAGAGTAATATAATTATAAGGAAAGCCAGTACCCAGAAATGCGTAAGCATCGTCGACCCAAACCACAGACATGTAAACCGGAAATCTAAATCCTAAACAAATAAAATGAAGACTCCAGCGACCTCCAACAGAGCGACCTGGCACCGACAGATCTAGCAGTTTAGGAGTGGTTTTAGAGTAGAAATGTAGATGGAGCCACATGCATGGAGGATTATGTATAGTAACTAATGATAAAAATGTAGATAACGTATCTAATATTCAAATCATGAATTTCTTTACACTTTTTGTTATATTTATTGAGTACTAATTGTGAACTTCGATTAGGCATTAGGTCCTTATCGGTCCTGATACCTACGTAAATATGAATAATATTCGCACAACTAAGGAATATTAAATGAGTGTTGATTTGAATACCCACTTAAATAATAATTTCCTCCTCCGCCGCCTGTGCTTGGTTCGACTTTTAATCTGAGTTTTAAGTCAGGAGAAAGAGCGATAAAAAAAACAATTAATACTTTGTCACATTACTACTGATAGTATATCTATATACCTACCTATTTGAATTTTACTCTAGCTAGACGTAAATCTTGCTTTTAATGGTTTGAAAAAAAAATATCGCTTTTTATACTTAGATTTTATATTTCAACATTGTGAGTTATTGAATTCGTCTCTATTAAGCGGCTTTAACTTCCCAAAAAATATTTTAGCAATCGGGCTTTTATTTTTCTATTAGATAATTATTCATTTGGTAAAAGAAAATGCGCTGTATTACAGGCCAATGAAACAAAAATGTATTCCGTATAGTATGTGTGTACAATTTAAAATCTTAAAACGTTTAAGTATTTAAAAAAAAATCAGTATTAAAAATGTGACTACGTCTACTAATCGTCTATGTCTATAGATACCATACTGCCATGACATGTTCACGGTTCAAACTTACAAACATATACAAGTAACATGGGTACAAACTCGCTACTTACACACTTAAAACTTATAATGTACGGTATCAAACTCGCTTCATTGTATGTATTGTGGCACTAAGGCGCCGCTAAAGGTCGGCTACATTCCAAAATTGTGAGTGTTGACCAGTCGGCAACTGGTACGGCTCGCACGGCTCCACCCATCTAACTTACAGATTAATGTTATACAGAGTAATAAATACCTACCTACAATCCATTTTACAACTTGTCCTATTTAGCAACTAATCACAAAAACTGCTCTGGAAATGAAGGTTTTTTGTTTTAAAAATAAGACAAGTTAAAAAACGGACATTACTACATGTAAAGTTATGAGATGTTATAGCTACCTCAAAGATATTTTATACTGTAGATAGTAACTGTAGGCAAACATAGTTCAATTAAAATCTTAGTTATCCACATCTTATCAAACTCCTAATCAAAATTTTCGTGTACCCTTAGTAAAGACTCATTTTACTGGAGTTTTTTTTTTATGACAGAGTTTCGATATTTTCAAAACTTTGTACTGGTTTTTTGTCGAATCTCTACGATAATATTATATGGATAATTATTAGGTGCAATCTAAAAAAATGGTCAGCAAAGTGCGGTTCCAGAGCGGCTCTTGTGACAAATGTGGTTCTTTGACTCCTTAAATGTGGCCCTGACACAAATTTCTAAAGAAGATTCTATAATATATTTATTTGAAAAATAAACGTACAAACCTGATTTCCTCCAACATTCCAAGGAGATGCTAGCACATTGTTCGCATTAATAAATATTTTGTAGTATTTAGTATGAAAATTAATTTTATGTAGGTACCTATTGTAATAAAAATTTACCAAGCAGCTTGTATATACTTTTATGGTTTATACAATAAAGTTTTTAAATAAATAAATTCGGCTCCCGTTTTTTTTGTCATTGTAATATTAATATTTGGCTTTTGGCTAATAAGGTTGCCAACCACTGACCAAACCATAAATTGTTAAGTTCATATTCATTCAGGAAGCTTAATGATAACAAACGTACGAGTACGCTAAGAATTTGTATATAAAGAGAATATATTGTTCTATTCCAATTGATCGCTGTGATAATAATTCTGGGACCTTCAATCTTATGTAATCTCATTATGTAACTTATTAAAGTAGGTCTCGTAATCGATAAGGAGGCTGTTTGTTTTCGGTCTCTTTATTATCATGTAACGGGTCAGTTCTTAGAATAATAACATTTTTATCTTGATAATAAATCTTATCTTGGTAGGATAAGTACATAATGTGAGATAGAATATAGTTACATACGAGTACCTACATATTTATTATTCGATTGCGTCAGGAGGAGCATTAATAACGTCAATTTCTTTGCCACGCCCTAGATCTAGACGAACTAGCCCTAGACGCCCTAGATCTAGTGGTCCAGGCGGACCCCCAGGGCCCCCCGGGGGCTCGACGGAGGCCTACGTAGTAGTGTCAAAAAAGTGGGGGACCAATAAAATATAACTGATTTCGTTAGTGTAGAACTAAAATGTTGGCTTGACTTCACCTATCAATGTTTAAGAAGTTTAGTGTATGTTACTTAGGATAGGATAGGATAGAATATTCCCCAGAACTAAAAACGTCCAGGGGGAGTTTGGGATGTCCATCGGTACCAGTAAAATTTTGAAAGTAGTGTTTGGGAAAAATAGTTTAGCAACCTTTGATCTACAACCTAAACGGCTTGCAAGATTTCAATATTATTATTGTATCATTGTTCATCTTTATTTTGGAGTGCCATTGGCTAACGTATCTACTCTGCCTATTATTCAAATTAGGTATTATTAAATTATTATTTACTAGTGGACCCGCCCTCGC
>LGAG01000622.1:0-46061 GCA_001278395.1 Lerema accius | reverse complement strand
TAAACGGCTTGCAAGATTTCAATATTATAATTATTAATATTATTATTGTATCATTGTTCGTCTTTATTTTGGAGTGCCATTGGCTAACGTATCTACTCTGCCTATTATTCAAATTAGGTATTATTAAATTATTATTTATAAGGCCTATTAATGACTCTTGATGAACTAAATTAATGATAATAAACAAGGCCTATAAAGTATGTCTTATGGCAATACCTAATAAAGGCAATTATAATTGACTATTTAACTATTTAAGTTAACGAACTTATTTGAGGAGTTTAGGATAGGATTACCATTATCTCTTCATACATAGATTGTAAACATTAGTCGTTACGGTTGTTACACAATTAATAATTAACGATTACTAATACTCTCATTAACAGAACCTACCTTTATGTCAGTCAGGTTTTAGTATTTCTATCAGTGATCACTAGTAGCTTTACATGACTAAAATTTACGATATAACTACAACTGCAATCAAGTTTTTATAAAACTTGTTCATGTTCTCTAAATGTCAACTTATAGCGTCATTTCCTTCATATTCGAATGAATAAGACGTAGTATTGAAGCAGTCCGATTCAATCATCTTCGTGACAAGCGAAGCCCCCTCCGCAGTGGTGCCCCCTCGACTTGAAAGGCACTTTCACTCGTGGAATTTCGGTGAGTGACGTCACATTTGCGCAACATCATGCAATTGGCTGAACTGTTATGCACGCCAGAAAACGTCTCGGGTTTGCATGACTATTACGAGAAGATTAAGTTTGAACTTGTGTGTTGGATACGAATCCAATGACAGTTCATGTTGAAATTCGTCAAAGCTTTAAGTCTATGGGTGAGCCAAGCACATATACATACGAGTAGGTACTACGCTCGATAAACCATCTGGCATAATTGCGTGAAAAAAAAATACCTAAATATATGAAATACTGTATGTAAAATAAATACTAAATGTAAAATATAAATCTACCTAAATTATATGAAATACTGTGAGTCTTATGAGTTAGCTATATTATTTTAAAATCCATTCAAGCATTTTTGCATCACAGAGTATCAAAGCTAGATAGTTTTTTCAATGAAACCTGTAAGGAAACTGTAATTGAACGTACTTTACACTTGGTTTATCAAAAATCTGTAACAGGTAAATATTAAACAAGTACCCTATATAGAAAGGCACTGCAACTAATTAGTTATTGGCTGGATATAAAATAAAACAACACGATAATAAGTAAGATCACGGTTTATTCTCACCTCTCATCACTATACATTAATTTACAATCTACATTAGTTTGGTCCATTAATAAAATTAATATTACTTGAACGCTAACTGCGTTGTTCTTAAAGTTAAATGTCTTAACCTAATTCTTAACTTTATAAATCAGGGGTTGCCAAAATGTAATTACGGCGTCCGCCATTTAAAGTAAAGCACTCTAAGGTAGTTACCCTATAAGTATTGGCGGGTACAAATTAAATAATTAAAGTATAAATTGTGCCGCGGTCTGTAAAAGATTGAAAACCCCTATTTAACCCATCACCATTTGAGTAGTCATACGTTTACGACGGATGCATTCGAGAAATAATTTTGTCCCGAATAAATTCAAAGGCCTACATCTATTTGGCACAAAATTTACGTAACCCGATTAGCTTAATCTTTACCGTCATGTTATAATATAGTTACTACTACATTGCATTCTTCCCTTTGCGTGCATGTAAGCACGATAACTTTACAATTGACGTGAGTTTCGACCTCTTAAATATAAAGTTGAGTATCTAAATACTACACTAGGTAGTTAATGAATTTGCCTTTCGTCCGACTCAATTTTCG
This sequence comes from Lerema accius, assembly GCA_001278395.1. Classification (NCBI taxonomy): domain Eukaryota; kingdom Metazoa; phylum Arthropoda; class Insecta; order Lepidoptera; family Hesperiidae; genus Lerema; species Lerema accius. Next base: position 44,239 of record LGAG01000622.1, on the reverse strand, counting down.
ACGCAAATGAAAGCGAGTTGATAACTTGTAGAGTCATCGTAATAATTTTAACTTCGCATTACATTAAACATTGCACGCGTTTCTTAACATATCGTTAAATTACATTTACATTAATTTCACATTCTTTCAATAAAGCTAGATTTTTTTTACTTTTTTATTTTTTCTTATATCTTACAAAATAGCGCAAGAATAACACGACTTACGCTAAATTTATCTTAAACAATGTTCGAATATAAATATTTACATTTCGCTTACCTAAAAGTTCATAGAACGTACTAGAAATATATCATAGATATATGGGATAAACATTACCAGCTTTCGACATGCCGTAGCGGATCGATCAACCTATTGGCAACAGACCGATCGGCTCGCTGTGTAATCGCTGGTAAAAGAACTTATGTCTAACGCAATCAGCGAAATCCTCATCCGATAAAATTCTAGAGAAAATTACCTTTCCCGAACTTTATGGAGAGGTGACAATCGACGCCCTACCTCGTGGCGTACTGCCTACTCCGAGAATTAGGCCGTCGACAAACTCAGCGGCTGGAACGCGCTTTGCATTTACTGCGCAAAACGCGAACAGCCCTCGTTGCGTCCGCATTACCGCGGCTCTCACTGCCTTATTTACAATAAATTATTTACAGTAACCTAACCTACGTTTCTATGGAGTATTTACAAGCAGTACGGATGGCAAAATTGATACACGAGCCTTTGACTTCTCTCTGTCTTCTTCATGATTCCCTTCTTGTAGTACTGTCGGATACTTCTAGACAACTTGTCGTAGTTCATCGCGGGTCTGTTTTTTCTCTTGCCCCAGAGCCTCGCGACACGTACTGAATCTTCAATTTTGAACACCCCGCTACCTGTGGACACGACATGAATTAGTCATACGTTTGATAGGCCTTGTATGCTAATTAAACTATTCGGTACTTCTGTGGCATCTTTACTGTGGCTATTTTATTTATTATGCTTTTAAAGATATGGTACTCTGCCATGCTCAGTACTTTATGTCTATGCAATAAATTGTCAAGAGAAGCTTCTAAAACAATTTATACCAATTCTAAATTACAATTTCGACTTTGCCAATACGTTTACATTTCATTCGCAAAATTGAGCGAGTTTAAAAATGACCATCATTATTTATTTCAAAAGCAGTTAATATTCTAAAGTCTTTATTATTAAGTGACCTAAAAATTACTTATCTTATATAAAATTCTAGAATATTTAAAACACATCCAACAACGATTTATACAACGACTTGAATTAAAACACGTTTTGTTCATCTATCACAGCTGTTGGCAGTTTATCTTTATGCAAATCAATAAAGCCCAAAACGAGTAGGTACTCAAGATTTAATTGGCTCATAAATCGTAACAATGTACAATAGTGTCCTAGGCTAGTCACGACGTAGAAAAGCAACCTTTGGTATGGTAATACTAGTAAGTACTCGTACTACCAGATGGCAAGTAAATGGCTCGTTCACCTTGGCTAGTGAATGTTGGTATGGATTTCCACTTATTGTGTATGCGTAGTTTCTGATATCAGTTATAGATTTGATTATACTGCTTATTGTTTTATAATAACGGAATCAATCAGGAAGACATTATTTTAATTAAAATTAGATATTTATAATTAAGTTTTAATTTTGTATACAATTGGAACGTGGATGTCATTACGGAACTGATAAGACGCTGTGTTAGCGAATATGAATTGTTTTGTAACTGCAGAATTATTGAAATAATTTTATATAAATAAGTACATAATAAACTCTGGGTAAACAGATTTATTATTACTATAAAGTTCCTTTAAAGCAAATAGGAAACTACGATGAAAATGTATTGTGAGACAAGATGTCATCAACATGAAACTGACTTTCGTATCTACTGACAAACTCAATCATTATACTGAATGTAGTTTCTAGATTTTTCTAATGATCTCTGCTACATATTTGATATAAAATATTCAATTTAGAACAATCGGTGAATATTTGATATGTCTATTTACATCTATGTTTGCCAAACAAAGTAAACATACAATTGTATTAGGATATTAATGAACAAAAGAGACAACAAAGAGATTATTTTGATTTAACTTTAGTTGACATTAAGATTGTAGTAATTTATTATCATCGTTTATGACTATTCATTACGATCATCATGGTTATTAAATAGTTCAAAGCAAAGCTGTTACTAACTTTAAATGTCACCTAAATCTAATTATTAATCCAAATACCAAAGTTTACTATAACACTTATAACGTTGTTATCACTGAATAGTACTAAGATAATCTTTGTTACGATTATAATATACATAAACTAGCAATGTAAATTCCTTTGTATATTTCCTATTGTTTAAAATCATGTCAAACCAGTTTTGCAAGCATTCAATTTTTTTTTAATTAACAACTCGTAATACTAGTCGCTCTATTGTTCATCCATTTGTCTATCCAAAATACAAAAGTCTTATGTATTTTGTTTTTCACTTCTTTGAATTAATTTTTATTATAGTTTGTTTATTTTAAACAGTTTCTTTGTTACTAACAACTATACATCAGTAAAGCACGTAAAGGTACTGAAGTCAGATATACGCCGTTATTCTAAACGAGTAGTCTAAATATACCGTCAATCGTGATTCGTGACACACTATGACGTATCATCGTTTCCAACAACTGCACGACTGCTGTGGCGAAATCTTCGCTGCGATCAGAATAACTTGGGATATCGTCGATATCTTCTGACTTTAGTGCATTCTGTTACAATTGAATGTACTTTTGCTTGCTTGGGTCAATAAGTACTTATGTAGAGAAAATAATAAATAATATAACTCTTCTTATATTTTTATAACACAATGCGTGTAGAAAAACTACTTTTTTATGTAAATTTTAGAAGGAACTGGAAATTAATAGTCATAATCGCCACAAAATATTACTCATTATTCTGATTTAAGGAAATAATAATGTCAATGTTTATTTTTAGTGACAAACAAAACTAAGTTACAAAACGCGCGGTTTTTGCTTGCGCCTACTCTGTTTGTTAGGCGCCTAATAATGGAAACCAAAATACATCTACCAAAATTAATACTACCTTTATTACTATGATATTATGTTAGTTATTTAGTCCCTTATGTGCCAAGAAAAATCAAAAATAATATTATATTCTCATAAGTAAACAGTAAAAGGTAATTGTTATTCTGCAGCCATCAGAAAGTACCGATTTCATTACTAAGCATTACTTGGCTATCAGCCAGCGGTTGGATCACTTGAGGGCACGTACCATCGATATGTCAACCGAAAGTACTAAATATGACCTACGGGGTACAGGAGCACTCATGATTATAATATGGTAACGAATTTAGATTCATCAATATAAGAGTACTTTGAAGTTGTTTCTTAGGGGCCTTACACGCGACGTTTATTGAATGCTGTGACGACGCGCGTTTGAATCAACACAAATGAGTTCCATATACGTTTATGTCGCTTTTAACAATTACTACCCACAAAAAACGCTGTAAAAAATGTCATGTGTATCTAAGGGTCCTTATCAGTCATCATCATTATGGTTACAACCCATAACTGTCCCATTGTTTTGAGCTTAAAGCTCCTCTCACAATGTTAGGGGTACAGGCCATAGTTCACCACACTGGACAAGAGCGTATTGGCAGACTTCATACACCTTTGACAACTTTATAGAGAACTCAGATGTGTAGGTTTCCTCACGATGTTTACCTTCACCAAAGCAAGTGAAAAAATTCTAATTTCAAATTAATAAACAAATCAATTTATGCGTAATACTCACTTCGATCTAACCACCGAATAGCTGATCCGTGTACGTGCGGCGATGCTAGTAACTCCTTCAAGAACTGCCATAGATGTATGTGTGTGCTACCAGACTTCGCTTTTCCTCCAGCAGTAGGTACACTTGTGCCAGCTGACTCCGAGTCTTCATCTAATAACAAAAAAACATTTTAATAAACTAACACTACTTTTTAGATTCACTGGTAAACATCAACACTAGATATAGCTATTAATATCACGCCATTAATTACTTTTTGATGCATATTTCAGCAAGATTTTTAACCCAGAATTTAAATGTATATCTATGAACAATGTAAGTAAGTACCTAAGTTTCGCAGTACCTTTTCATATGAAGATATTAACCTAAGCATTTCTAATATTCTCACAATTTTCTTTGTGTCTTTTGAAAGCAAGTTAGAAGATTTGAACAGACTTGTAACGTTTAAGGAGAATAATACAAATAATTCAAAACATAGTATTAAATAGCCAGCTTTTCATGCATTCATCAAGGTTGACCGATAGATAATGCCCTTAGGCGTTAATTAGAACTGTTTGTACCTTTTTGAAGAAACGACATCAATTTAGAATTAAACAAAGGTGTAAAAAAGATATAGCTCATTGATTTTAAAATTTCTAATTACTAATTTTGCGTACAGTTCTAATTACATCATGCTTATTTAAATCTAGTATTCAACTTGGTTCCCGATAAAAAATATCGTGTCAAAAAAAGAGTACTTAAAAGATATTATTATGTGATAGTATTATACACACTTCAAATTAAAATTCAAACTATTCCAATTCAAAAACAACCGTTAAAACTATAGACTTTAATAAATGCATTATTAATTTCAATGTTGCTGAGCAAAACGATCTAGAAAACAAACATAAAACCAGGTTTCCTGTAGATTCTAGTTCAGAAACATTGATAAGATCGATTGGAATTCATATGAATTTTTATAATGCCAAACGATCTATCTTGGTCGGCAATGGCGACCTTGTGAGTCCAATGGCAACTTGCAAGATCTGGGTCGTCGGGAAACGACAGAAAAACCTACCTCGACGTATATGGGTTCTTTAGACCTGCTTGTATGGAACTGAACGCGAATGGGATGGTCTGATTGATTGAATGGCTAACTGTAAATTGGCTAGGTTTTAAGTTCAATTCGATTGAGGGAACACTTTGTTCGCTTTACTTAAGTCTTCATATTTCTTTAATTCGTTTTACTTCTTTTACTGCAAACTTTATTTGTCTCAGATCTTCTAGATTGTTATTCTCTAGCTCATTATTCCATTTATTTTAAAACCAGCAAACGACTTCGTTATCTACGTAATTATACTTCTAACAGATAAAATTTTATGTTCTTGGTTGATGGCGGAATGCAGGTGTTTCAATATTCAATAAATATATAATAATATTATAATATTGATCTATATCACTGATGACGAAATTAGATTCGATATTAGTGGCTGCCAAGCTTAGCTAAAAAACTGGAGCTATTATTATAAGCTACTCATAAAAATAAATGTTGTTTGCGCACTACTTATCTGCTACAGCAATAAAAACTTGAATTACATTTTCGATGAGAGCATTTAAAAACAAATCCTATTCTGCGTTTTAAGTAATTAACTGATCATTAAAGTCGAGTATATTTACTACATGTTTCTAGTCGCTATAGGTCTGTAACATAAACAACGCGAGGAAAAACGGTGGTCTGATAATTGCTGATAGCTGTTTCCTGTGGCACTATCTAACACTTTTTTACTGCTTGTCTATATACTCATAAATCAATAAGGATAGTACTTATCATGGTCACAATTAAAAATATTTTGAATTACGCATGACTATTCAGAAAAACAATAAAATTTTTAGGACAATTTTTTTTTAATAGGTGACACTTATTCCTTTAACATTGATATACTTAAGTGATAAGGAACAATTTCACAAAAATTGACCCGATAAGGATTATTTCTTTGTATGTCACATTCGTTGATAAATATTCATTAAGTAATTTCGTTATCATGTTTAAATTCTGTTAACTTATCGTATCATCAATTATGTTCATCTTTATCAACTATACTTAACGTGAAATCCTTTTAATACTTAATCTCCTATCGATCTATGTAGAAATAACCTATGATTGACGAGTTTCCTGAATCAACACACCTGAGTTGTTATTGTCCCATAAACTATCCAATTTCTACTGCAAATTTGTTGCGAGTGTGGAATAAAGCTACCGCTGCAAATCTCGACACATCCATCATTTTCAATAAAGCCAGCGTCCTCGTTCTGTCTGTATAAGTTAAGCAAGCTAACAGCACCAACATATACTACACTTGGTCATATATCATTGACTCGTTTGTCTCTAACGTCTTCTGTATGTGGGTCCGCTTACCGTCTAACGGTTATCACAATGCGAGCAGGTGATGCATTACCGTGCTACATTGCTCGGACGACACTGTTGCGTTTCTTCTTATTCTCATTAAACATTTACAAGTCACAATCGTTTTACACTTTAATGAATTAGAAACTTGCCTATGTAAGCCCTGCTATGCAAGCCTCAAGTATTTTCATGACATCATTGGTTTCCAAATAACATTTCTTTTTTGGCGACCATGTCTTATGTTAAAATATTTTTATGTTGTTCTATAGAAAGGAGTCTTCTACATTTTTTAACATTATTTATACAACGACTTCTGTATTGCATAAAATCATAAATTATCTTAGAAGTAGGTTTTTAGACTGTTATTATTGGTGATAAGAAAAATTTCACAACGCAACTACATTATCAAAATGTTATTCGGTTGCTATGCCACTGAACTCTATCAAGGCCCATAAATTTAGTTATCACAATTATCGTTCGTCGATTATTCCTAATGCTTTACATTTTAAATTAATATTTAAATTCAAAACTTGTGTTAAAATACTTCGATAGTTATGCAGTTTGTCAAGAGGACAAAGGTTACAAAACATTTAGTTATCAATTCCCTGTATATTATTATGCATCATGCATCTATTTTCCCTATAATACATCTCATGTTTTGCGTTTCAATTTTACGTCATGTTATTTACTCCTATCACTATTGAACTTTAACTTTGCGTCATTTACTATGTTAGTTTAATTAATATACTTCATTTGAAGAGCATTATTGTGGACTATCGGTTTCTTTGTTTTATGTTCTTTGACGTTTACTTCTTTAAGTTTCAACTCACCATCACTCATATCATCGGCTGAAGGTAGACCAGTAGGTGCTGGGGTGGGAGATGGCTGTTCATGTTCTGACCAGGGGGTGGTCCTCCATCCTTCATGTCGTGCGGCCTTCCAGATCTCTAGCTGTGCGTATAGCGTGCTTCCCGCCTGCAACAATGACAAAGAAAATTTTAATTTCATTAATAAAAAATCCCACCAACTTCATGATCCAAAATAGTTTTGTAAACGCGAGCAGTTTGTGTTTTAAAAATCTGCTGTTCTTATTTTTTAAAGATTTCATAACGGTACAAATAAGATATTGAAAATCCATGGATTTTTGACAATTGGAATAGCGATTTAACGGTAAAATTTTGAGTGCCGTCTCGATATGTCCTTTATTGAGATTTATGAATTGAAAACAAACCAGATTGGATGTTTTGTATGCAAACGCTGATAGCGCGCGAGTCGCAACTTTCATCGGCCTTGGAGAAAGTCTGAGCTCTGCTGATGACGGCGATTATCTACCCACTTGAACGATTAGAGCGAGCTTACATGGACGCGACGCAAGGTGACTTATTTACATAATTTTACTGTAAAGAGCTTCTTAGAGTATGTTATAACGCTTATAAAGTTCCACTCAAAATACCCTTACGATATTTTTCCTTTAAGATAAATATACTTAACAAAGTATGTGTGATGAAGCCTGTAAAATTACTTATTAACGCGTCCGACTAAGCGTACTAACATTTATGTTATGGACGAAAATTTTTCGTGTATGAAAAATATGCTTACCATTAAAAATATTGTGATGATTTCATATGTACATTTGGAGTTAACATAATCACTGCTTTTATGATTCATTATTAACTTCTGAATATAATAACTTCTTTTTATACATACAACTCATTAACTTGCGAATATCAGTGTTTTTTCTTATTGTTTGCCGCACCGCATGTTTCCAAGGTAATGTTTGGATATTATAGTAATTGAACATTGTTGAAGTTTTATACTAGTTGGTATAATATAAAGCAACCTCACAAAATCTTATTCTATAAATGGAAAGCAAAATTGTTGCAACCTTTTTAGCAATAAGTTAAAGGGCATTTTATCCTAGGGAAAATCATGCCATATTTTTAATTAAATTATAATGTAACTAATTTCTGTATTATAATGTAACTAATGTAACAAATTTTTAAATAAATTATAATAAGACTGCATGTGAACTGCATATTTAAAAAATAAAAAACCTAACTTATGTTCATTTTTTCACTATTCGTAATGAAAAACTTGTACAACTCAAACCTGTCGTCTTTATTACAGAACATATGTTAAGGTTATTTGAATATGTATAAGGTTTCTTCTAATATCCAATAAAATAAATAATTCATGAACTACTTGACTCATACTAGTACATACAACTTACGTAAATTCGTTTCACACGTCAATCATAACATATTCGATACTAAATGTTTAAATATTTTTAAATGATAATGAAAGTAGGTACTACGTATGTAACTCGCGTGTTAAAATATCAATAAACATCTGACAGTCTTACAACATGTGTTTAGTATTTTAAAAGCCTTTTTTTCAAACTTAATTCTGATACGATCAGATAAATCGAAAAGAAAATAAAATAAGTGCATTGAGTGGTGATTAAATAATGACTCAAATGGCAACAAATTTTGGTGGAGGAAATGGTCTGTCAGTATTGTCGACTAGTCGACTTAAAATACACTTAAGCCGATTAAAAAAAAATTATCTATATAGTAAGTCTGTAATGTACTAAATGGATAAAGAACTTACTTAAATGCCGTACAAAATTTAATAATAATCAGCCATTCTTTTCCTAACAACCAAAGATGTTTTTTTTTAGAATGGTTTCGGAATAAGTGCGTGCTTTTTTACAAAATAGGTACCTACATTCATTCGAAAAATTAGTATGCACGAGTATAGTTTTGATATCAACAATGAATGAAAGGAATTGTCCTCAAATATTTTTGAAAGAGGAAAGTAAATGAAACCTCTCAAGTCATTATCTACGACCCATGTAAGCCTACCTTTACATACCTGTTTAGCAATCTCCAATATCTGCCTTACATAATTATTTCTAGCAAGACCTGTGCGTGTTGTCTCATAATTAGTATTGTTTTATATAATTGTAATAGATAGTGCATAATTGTTTTTCTGATGTAGTAATAAAAACAATCGCTTACATCAAATGTTAGTTAGATTCTTTCTTAGTATATTGATAGTAACTATATAAAACAAATATTTATTTTCTTAATTTCACTCAAATGATTATGATTATTAAACAATGATTGATGAAATAAAAACCTATTGTTGCTTGAAGAATATGGGTTTTAAATTATTAGAAATTAATTATTTTTCGATGGATAAACATTGCGTAGCCATTTGCGAGCATGAGGTTTGTTCATAATGGTCTAAAGAGTATGCAAAACCGACATACGAGTAGGTACATTTTGTCATAATGGGCATAATGATGAGCTCCTACGTTCAAAGATTGTACGCTGTATGTATTGTACGCTGTATGTAAGTATTGTTTACGAACAGTGATTGATGAGTTTCCTTAAAGGTCTGGCTTAATAGTTATTTTGATGGCTTTTAACTGACTTTAAAATTGCTATGTAAAATATTTAGTTTGCTTTGTCTGTTACTTTTTTCACAAACTTACTAAACAAAAGTAAAAGCCCCGAATTTTTATGAAGCTATTAAAGCTTAAAAATTCCAAGCTTTCCGAGTTCAACTTCTCTTTATATCACAGGGTTGACCGCAATAACCATTTTCGGTGCAATTATTGCGAAATTGTCATTTAGTTTATGAACTCATTGCGTGTCGATTAGTTGTATAACTGTAACCCGGTTAATACGCGGATTTCCTCGGCCTTAGCGTTATAAAGACGTAAGGAAGTGATCAATATTGTTGCGTAAACAATGTGTAGAAAGAAGTTGTTTGGTTGTTACCTGTCAATTTGTGCTATTAGGCGTGGGGTGGATCTTTTGACATTTAATTACACTGAAATTATTAACGATAGAGATAGTGTAGAGTTGACATTTAACAAAATATTTCTAGGAAACTGTAAAACTAATCACTTATTTGTGCAGTGTTAAATGTTGTGTTTTTAAGGAAGTACATTTTACATAAATAGATTATAATATTAAGTAATTTCCAACTTTTGTTTAACTTTCAATCAAATAAGATTTATACTTAGGTACTTACTTTTATAATCATAACTTTAGCTTTAAAAATACTTAAAAAACTAATTAAAACTAAATACTATTGTTTCAACAAAATTATTTAAGTAACAAAACATAACGAGGCGTTAAAAACTGATACCCTATGTTAAAAGATACGAGACTTTGGACTTTAAACATTCGATAATATTACAACAGAGGTGATAGCTCATGATAAAGAGAAAGGTCATGGAAGTGTTGGTGTCGTCTCCATGCCGGTTATCATGCTCCTACATTATCAAACAACCATAGTTTCTCTTTGAGGTTACATCGTGAAAAGATCGTGTAATTTTAGTGTGTAACTATAGGCTGGCAGGACTGGCAAAATGCCAGGCCCCCGGCCACAGGGGCCTCTAGCCCAAAGGGTCGTGAGCTTTTTTTTGCTAAACAGTTTTGTACTTTTGAAAATTAAATTTTATTTATCAGATGTTTAACTAAAATAAAGATTTTTAGTGGGACACCATCTCATTAGATTGGATGAATTTTCCGCAGGTTTTGGGTGGTGTAGTTACTCCAATTAATTTTAGTCATATTAACCGCAATCTTAATAATCAAATGATGGTTTTTCGTCTTCAATTCTATTTTTCAAGGCACTCTTACATACTTACATTTTACATTTCTAGAAATGCAAAATATTAGCCACCGATATTTCATAGTAGGTATACCCACAAAATTGTGTTCATATGACATTATTTTTTTTACTTTAATAGCAAGGTATTTTGTTTTATAAATTCTTATTATTCTGACCCTCTCTTGTTTGGATGAAACCGAGATGTAAAATTAAGACCCAAAAATTTAATTTTAAGCTTTAATTTATTCAACTCTTTATTCCTATCATTAACAAATTAAAACCAGAGAATTTCGAGTTCTAGCCGTATACTCGTAAGTAGTAGCAAATGTAGCAATGTTTATGTTATTATTATCAACTCGAGTATTTCGACTTGCCTATCGTCTGCCCTCAATCGCTCCCAGGGTCGTGAGATTACGAGAATCAACACAATCGCAGGCTTACAAAGTTCAACTTTGAATATCGTTTGATAACTTTAATATGTATAAATGTACCTATTCTTTTACTATAAGTTCATTGCATTTTAAGCTTTACTTGCAAACTAAGACATAGACATATTCGTATACAGTCTATACAGGTAGGTATTAATTACCTGATAGGTGGTATAAAAAAGTAGCTGTTTTAATGCAATCTTTATCTTTTAAACTCTAATCTGGACCACCCATATAAATCCACGTGTGCATGAGATAATGATATTTTTATCGGCGGGTCACTTAGGGTTAATTAAACAATATGTACTGTACAGTATTTGATGAGCTGTACCTGTTTTTTTCTTTTAATGCTTTTCTTAACCGACTAACCGCTCATGTCACGCTGACAATTCTTCAGTAGTTCTCCAAAATAAGTTTACTACTTACCAGATTGCCCTGCTCATTTAACTATTAGTATAAAACTACTTACTTGTGGCGCCCTCTGGTTAAACTCCTCTTCAGTTAGAGCTACTAGCGCGGCTCCGTCCATAGCAAAGTACTCGGCTGGCACCATAGGCAAGTTGAAATGCTGCAGCGTGAACATAACCCAGGCTTTTACGTCCGCTGTACTCCATAGCATTGGGTCTGTAACAATTATACTATTGTTAGTAGTTGCACGGCAATAAATACTTAAAATGTTTCAAGCTCAACCGTAGGATTACCTTTGTCGTGACAAAATACACTCGACCTAGCTGAGAATAGTAATTGAAATTCATTATTAAAATTTTTGCCTTCTTGAGAATCGAACCCAAGACTGACATACACATTAAAATATACCATGGAATTAAAGCCACGTAAATACAGTACACGGCAGTTATTAGCCTCTATTCATAGATGTCATTACCATAACAGTGATGATATTATAATAACTCTGCCTCTCTAGAAAAATCTTATAGGCTACAATTGTTTTTTTAGACTGTCTAAAATTAAGGATACATCGTAAAGAATGTTTGAAAATTGTAAATTCTTCACTAAGTTCTCCAATTATACAAATATGTAATCACAATTTTAAATGTATTTTAGACCACAATATATTCACCAACATAACAAATGTCTATGCCACCTACTAATTAACTTTATTTTTTTTATTATTAGTTTGCCTTTTCCTCACTACAATTATATCTTGATGAGATCGTGTATTTTTTGCTCAATTAATTTTTATGAAGCGTAATTACAACTTTATATCTCTATCGTAAGGTAAGACACAAAACTTGATCTGTTGCCACGTCAAAAATAATATTTTTGATTAATATGTACATGTAAAAACAGTAAAACGAGTGATTAAGTACTGATGATCAATAGCGGTATAATAAATGCTTCGAACATTGCGTAACCACTTATTCTTGTGAAGTTCTCAGAAGCCATTTATAATTTAATAGCTGTGTGCTTAACCAGTAGCTAACTCGATATTTACGTGGAAAACGTTTTTTCTGCCATCCTACGATATAAGTGACGTCATTGATAATTGTACCGACGTACAGACAAGATAGTACGAGGTGAACAAGCCATGTTAAACACGTAAGAATGCCTCATGCGTGAACCAGCTAAGGAATGATTAATAGTGAATAAATTTCTTTGTGACTCACCTGGCGATATTCCCAATACAGTGCAGGTATTATCCACGTCTCTTTTAGATTGTTCGATGGCCATGGACAAAACGCGGTCTATATCTGGAGCGACTAACGCATCATCACCAGTTCCGCTGGCACCTCCACTGCTCTCCTCCATTTTGATGTTATCTAACTCCAAGGGAATAGGCCGTAGATTTAAACGTTTCTGAAACGATGTGTCCTCTAGTGCGGATCTGAGCAGAATGTGATCTCTTGGCTCTTCTACTTCGATTTTAGGTGTGATGTAGCTGTGCTGAATGCTCTCTTGCAGGATCTGGTTCTCTTTGAGCAACTCCTCGATGTCGATGTATTCTTCGTGTTGTGGCACCGGTGAGGAGTAATGATGCTGGCTTCCGTAAGAGACGCAAGAGCCTGACGGCGACAACGGGTACGGGGACGCGAAACCAGGCACTGCGAGCCGGTTTGGTTCCTCCTTGATGAAAACCGGAGAATTGTAGGGAAGAGAGTTGTAGGGGGAAGAAGGTTGCAGCGCCACTGTGGGGATCGATCCTTCGTCTGATGATGGAGAAGGAGTGGGGTAGCCCTCGAAGTCGTATAGGCGTTCTAGGAAGTGATTATCTTCCGGATACGGAGGCGGTGGCTTTATGTGTGTGGAAGGAGAGTGCAGCATCTGTTCTGGGGGTGACGCTGCGCCGAGGAGGCGCAGGAGATGGTGGATATCGGAGGGAGACGCAGGGACTGCTCTCTCTCCCTGGGAGGACGATGGCGGGCTGCACCCCGACCTGGGCACCGTTTGTGGCATCTGGGGACAAAGAAAATTAACTCATAAATAACGATGCTCAGTGAAGACGTATTTTAGTTACGGCTTATCTTTCCACCTGTCTCTCTTCGGGTTAGCTATGACTATTGACCAAAATATCGAAAATAAAAAAATGTCTCTCTAGTAATGGTGTAATCTAAATTGTCAGTGGATTTGTTTTGCTACATAACCTAAACTTCGAGTATCTGTCGTACAGACCTAATAAGGCGCGATATTAAACAATGATATGACGTCAATTATTATCCTCAAGCTAAATAAATTGCTATGAACACGCGAACGGTCCGCAAATATTTGCCGGTCCCGTATTAGGTTGAAGCCCTCCCTTCAAAACATGCGTGCAAACATGGGTAGATAAATATTATTATTTCAACGAATCTTGAGAAAAATAACCTTCTTGTGTTAATATAGATTTGTAAATATATCGTTCAATCATAATGGGCTATATTTTATTTAAAAAAATTAATAACAGTATTATATTTTTGTATCTCTGTATCACAGTACTTTTCTATAGTTATCACTTCAAATTAAAACCCTAAATAATGTGTTTAAAAAGTTTTTCCTACACCTCTAATAAATATTAGTAATAGCTTATTGTTTTGTACTGATAAAAGTAAAATAAAGTTATTTCTTTCTTTCTATAACTTATAATTATTAAAAAGATAATCGCGTTAATTCTACGTAAAGTTATAACTAGCTTTATACCGTTTGCATTCACTTTCCGCTGATCATTCGCAGAACCCCATATCACCTCATGGTTTTCCCATGGACAATCAGTATGCAAATTAACTGCACTAATTACATTCATGGTACAAGATATTCCATTCTTATATTAGGATTTGCAAAAGTCACGATTGGAATAATCCAGTAAAACTTGGGTACTTTATAGAACAAGGCTAGCTAGTAAAGTATATCCGTTTGATCCTTAAATCATTTCATATTTTGAATTATTGTTTATAGTTACAATTATTTATACAAGGTCTGACGCCCATACGTTTTATATGGGAATATCACATTTTAACTTGAGACTCTACATACTAGTATACGACTCATATAATACAATACGTACGGCTTTAAAAAATCAATAATAACTCTTTTTATGGTTATTCTAACGTCTTTCTTAAACAATTAAATAAAACCATTGTTAGAAAGAGACACATTGATACAGCACTTTACATATCAGATCCAATTTTTAACTATAATCAGATAAATAAATTATACCTACTATGCCCCTATACCATATTGTATGCCGTATTATTATGCCGAAATATTGTGTCGGTCGTCATCAGTTTACGTCATAGCGACTATCGCCAGATGTCTTGAAACATTCACTTCAGTTTCATGCTTTGTTTGTTTATGTAAACGTCAGGCAATTCTAAATTTAGTTCTGAGTTAACACGGGTTAAAAAAGTCGATATGGAAAAATTTTAATTTTCGTGTTATTCTTATTTTTATTACGAACATGGAAAATACCAAAAACTTGTTTGGTGGTGAACATTATTTATAGCCATATCTATTTAATGTTGTTGCTGCGTAATATCTATGAGATTTAGCGATAATATTCAAAATAAAATTTAGGACTCTATTTCAAAAATGCACTAACCATCGCGACAAGCAATGTATATACAACCTTCTATTTATTTATATTGCTTAGTTCTCTACAAACTAATTTGAGTCAGACAAGTTATAGAACTAGAATCGTAGAAGTCTTACGACTCAACCCAATTGATCTACGCGAAGATCACAGAGTCTTCATTAATACAGAGGGAATTTTATAGGTACATAACTCCCCTAAACAAAATTTTACGTAGACGAAACAAATTATTTAAAAACTCACTCGCAACAAAGATAGTCCCATCTTTAAGCCGGTTGAAGCGTTACTGAGTACCATTTCTTATCATCATACCACTGTATTTACCGGTCTGTCCACTCTTAAATGAACCAGTCAAGTCAATTTTTTCTTTTCCAGAACAATGTTTTTCCCACGTTAGATCTCGTTATTGTGGGTATTAATTTACTTGCTGTGGGAATATTCATAGGACTGGACGAGTTTTATTGTTTGTGTTCTTGTTATTGGCAATATACCCTAGCAAGGGGTCCCGGGGTTAGTTCCTGGTTGAGGCATGTTTTACACATGATCAAGTCAGATTAGATATTGCTAAATTAACAACTACTTTTATTGTATTTTTTTTATGATGCAGTTATTTAAATCAAATCTCTATTAAACATCACTTAGATACGTAATGGTACTATTACTACCTACATACCATACCAAATCTATGAGTACTTTGATCTGAATTCGACACGCATTCGACATCACGAAAAATCTTCAGACCTTCAAATCTATTCGACCTATTGTTAAAGAAATTGAACCGAACCCCAAATGTTAAAAATTAGTCATACATTAATAACATTTTACTGACATCTGACCTCTCTAAGTTTAGCTGAGAATGAGTCACGCACGTCTAAATTATCCAACATTTGCAGACGATGACCAAAAGCCAATTGGATTAGATTGAACGAGGAAGCTTATAGCATTCCTAACATATCTCAAATTCAGCATAAACTAAAACTATTAAACTAGTTTTGTAATCGTAAATACTTCGAAATTATTAAAATTTATAATACGTCTTTTTATCTCTAATCTTTACGTTTGTTATACTTCATTATTGAAAAAAAAAACGTGCATAAGGGTATCTTCATTGATACCTATATGAATAAATGACTTTTATTTTGAATTTTGTATTTTGAAATTGTATTTTTAAAGCTTTAAAGTCCTAATTTCGCAAATTTAAAGTTACAATTTTACTATTTTCCACAGATCTAAAAAAATGTCCAGGCCACTTAATACTTAATCTTTTGCAAGTTTAAATAATGATAATCGTGCATGAATACAGAATATATTTGTTAGATATTTTGAAACCATTGCGCGGTGAATTAAGGTATGCGGAAATATTCTCAACGCATGCTTATTGAGAATAGAAACGGATATTGAATACTATTAAGTAACAAATACGAATACGGAGCAGAATTAGCCTTGCTCGGGCTGGAGTCGAATTCAGCAAATTTTTTTAAACGTCAAGGTTATTGATGGCACCTTTATTATGACTTCACTAAAATTGTTGTTATTTATAATAAAAATATCAACTGAAACTTTAATAATACATTTATTATGCAGTTAAAGCACGGACAAACAAGGTTGAAGTTTACATGGCGAAGAAGTGCACAAAATTAAGCTTTAATGGAACTTCAAAAATAGGCAAAATGACACACACACTCATATACGCCCACACGCACACACATCGTAGCATTTTTTCATATCTACCGTCATCATTTCAAAGACGTAATCAGATAGTATGGCGTCAAACGTTTTGCTAGATCATAATCAAACAATGAAGTGATGACGAATTGTTATTGGGAGTTATTTAAAGGTCCCGATTGAGCAGAAACTTTCAAGCAGCTTAAACTTCTCGGAAACCTTCATTACTTTGATTGAAATAAAAAATAAACGATGAGATAATATATTAAAAATAAACCGTAACTAAGTCTAAAATAGTTGAACTGAATTGACTTTAAACTTTAAAAATAACTTTTTGCAGGCTTATCGGTTTTTATAGGCTGCCTCGGTTGACGAACAAAAGACATCGACGCTGCCTTCTGCTTTTCCAGTAGGAAACGTACTCTATGCCTATGTGATAAGGTTCAAATTGGAAACTGATATTGTACTTAAAATAATGTCATACTCCCAGTTTATTTATATGTAGCGTCATTTATGCGGTCATAAATTAAAAAAAACTGTACCGAATTAAAAAATATGTAAAACAGTGGTGAAATCACAAAATTTAATGGAAAAATTAGGGTGACAACCTAACCTATTTTTTCGCATGTAAACGATGTAATTGCGTACTTATTGACGTACGGAACCTTTTTTTTTAAGAGTCCGGCTCATACTTTACTAGTTTTTATAGGTGGCCTACACGAAATTGTTAAAAAAAACGTAGACGCATGAACGGCGTGACCAGCCAAATCACATTGTTACAATTTCGGCATAACCTTGAGGTTTCTACAATATAACTACTAGTTACATCGTCATGTACTACATTACATTCGTATGACATTACTCTTAATCCGTTGGAATAAGGTGCATTTTTCAACGGAAGGCAACGCTCAACGGAAACAGTTGAACGATAACGTCAGTTCACGTCTCGGTTAATTATTAAAATTTAAATACTAATAATAATTCAAATTATACGTGAAACAGGTGTTGTTTCTACGTCACGTCACGTTACGTTACTTTTCCAAATTAGGACAAAAATAAGTCTATTACAGAAAACGTTAAAGTAAATTATAACTATCTGTTAATAGGTAGTGACATCATCTTAACAGTTTTAATTTTAAATTATGAGACAATGTAACTGTTGAAAAAAATCTTCAGTAAGTTGTGATAATCAACTGTGTTTTACCAACGGGTCATCTTATCTAACATCCCCTAACTAGAGGCGAGAGTCCTATTAGAACTTTATAATGTATTTCTATACAGATATAATCTTTTGTACGAGCGTTTGTGCCAGTGAACTTCTACTAAACGACTGCACTGTTTCGAATTTTTAGGTCTTGTTGATGAAAAACGTTATAAATGGTTTACGTTTATAATAGATCTTAGAATTTAAAAAAAAGAAGCCCTATGACATTACTTTATAATGGAAGTGGTCGAAACCTGACTAAACCTAGTTAAACCCCGATAAAACCATGATTAAACCGCGGTCAAACTCCGTTGCTAACTTAGGAAACTCAGTTGAGCTCTAAATTCATGTATTCTTTAATGACTACGTCGTAAAATCACGTGTGCTTAAGATGTAAGATCTGCATAATACAACAATAACGATACACGACTTGTTACAAGATGTCTCAGACAGATTACTTAAAAATGCCTGTTAGCTGAGTACAGTACCACCGGGCTTTCAGCTAGCTTGCAAAGTATTCAACCAAATCTCAAACTTATTACATGTACAGAAGGTTTAATTCTTTAACCGTCGACAGGCAGAGAACGTGCTTCATACGCTGCTCGGTGTACAACTTCTAAAATGTTATACAAATTTTGGGATTTCCGACGTTTTTAAGTATAGTTTACAACACTCTACATTGAGAGGTTATGTATGAGTATTCTTTAGACGAAAATAAGCAATGAAGCAAGGTATAGTAAACTTGTAAAATTAATGATTTCTATACCCGCTGTCAATAATAGTTGCTTAAACATGAATGGACTCACTTATTTACTTAACACCAAGACAATGACGTAAATATAATAAAAAACACACATATTAAATCGTTTTTCAAGTTAATAAACTTAAAAATGAACGCTTATCTCATAAGCGACATGTGACAACACAAAGATATAAACGTTGTTTGTAACCTATAAACACGTTATTGAAGAATTCCAATTATAATTTATGACCTTAAAAATCCACCTTTACATCATCTATATCACTTACATTAGAAACAGCATAACCTAACACTGTTACCTAACTAGAACTCACTTGGAACTGCAAGAACTCCATAAGGAAACGTCACTTCAAATAAGAAAATCCTCACTCACTCAAAACGTCAGCTGTCAGGATTGAAGCACGTTGACGTTCCGTTCATATTTGAAAAGCGCGATACCGGCCGGTTATGTATTTCGGGCCATAGCTGCGTGTGCGCACCGAGTAGTTCACAAAGCCACTGACAACTGCGCCCGCGCACGCCGTCTTAGACTATGTTACTACGTCACGCCGGGAAGTCCAAACTAATGTCTAAGTTAATAGAGCCTACATCGGAACTACAGTCCGCGTACGTCACCGTTCAATTAATTGTGCACCTAATGACGCGGGGAAATAGATAGAAATTCGTTTGTGGTTGGCTAGTTTTCCATCCGGCCCTCTCGAGGTTAATTGTTTTGTTTTGGTTTTATTACACAAAGACATAAGTACTTCAAAATCTTTTCTATTAATAGATAATTAAATGTTCGAGTAGGTAAATAATGGAAAATAACAACATCTGTTTTATTCCATACAATATTTTTTGTTACGTTAATTAATGTAACAAAGCCTGCCTAAAATATAACAAAATATACTCGTCGATCAATTTTATTTTAAAACAATTACATACTAGAAGCACTAAAAATGTCGTAATCTGAATGGTGGATGTGTATCCGGATTTAATAAAAAAAAAATTGAAAATATTATTCAACTTCTGTCAAACTTGAACATAAAATTATCTCTGTAACATCAATATTGACAACACACGAACATATTATGAACATGAGAAAGACAAAAGAAGAAAAGTTTAAAATAGTTAAGAGGCTACATTTAACATTGGATAACAGTAACCGTTCCAAAATAAAATCTAATTGAGAGCAAAGTGATTGGCCTGTGTTTATGACGTCATAGACCGCCTTCACTTCATTCATAGTCTAATTATAAACATAACGCCTAACTACCGCACAAACACACCCATACACACATTATAAATATACACACATACATACACTCCTAACGTGAAGCACGTGGGAAATCTTCACATCGTGATTTAATTGTTTACATATACCCACGCCAGAACCAACTGTTTAGTCTTGAGATTCTGTTACAAATTTGACCTTATTACCATGTATTAAAGATGGTATTTGCTTGCATATTTTCTCGGCAATATGCAGATTTACGTTGACAAGCGTACTTCAAGTCTATTCCGCGAAAAGCGTGCGCGTAAGTTCGTGACACGAGTCGACGTAAATCGCTATGTTTCCCGACGAATTATGCATATCTTAATATTATATCAGGGTTATTGTATAATTCAATACTGGCTATCCAATATTTATTTATTTAAACTTAAACCTTTTCCAAGATTGAAAAATTAAGCTTTTTCATTTTACTCGTAATCTTAATAAAGACGAATCTAACAGAATATAATGGCGTAAAATAAACAAATCAATTTATGAACGTCCATACTTAACAATTAATATGTATGTATTCTAAATAACAAATACACTATTCATGTATAATTTTATTATGTACCTACTAGTTGGATACAAAAGTAAATAAAATGTATAATGTAGTGTATATGTTAGCATATTTTGTTATTTAACATCAATTAGAATAGAAACACACCAATTATGTTGGGTACGTATTATCGCATTATTTTATGATTTAAATATTTTTTCTGAACTATATTTTACAGTCAGCCTTATTTATGAGTAAATGTTCTATTTATCTGTATCTTTCCGTAGTTTTTATGTAAAATCTATTGCATAATAAAGACGTCGATGAACTCTATAGAATTATGGTTTATGAACAGACAGTGACTTTTATGTACTTATTCTAGATGTTTCAAGTATAAAAACACGTGGAAATATATTTTTTACAACTACCACATTGATCGTTCAGATTAATGTTTCATCCAATCAATTATGATGGATTGACTACATGCTTTGATGATCAACAATTTTTTTTTTGTTAACCGTAAAACATTTAGGCATAACAATAGTACTTACAGTACATTACACTTTCTCTTTTTTAAATAATAAACACTGATTAATTTAATAGATATCTTATCTCTAACTTAATAAGGTTTGGAGTCAATAAACATGGAGTAAACTCTAATTTGTTTTTCGAACCAAAGTTTATCCTCATCGTACGGTCAGTTAGTCCCAACATAAATCCAGACTAATCATGTAATCAAATAAGATTGTCTATTTGTTTGTGTAGTTATCGAGACTAGTCTAGATCTAGTAGATACTAGTATATACTTCTATACGGTAGATACCGTATATCTGTTTTAATACATATATGAAACAAATTTCCCAATGAGATCACAATCTTTAAATACAGTTCTGATTCTTAGTTAAGTCAGGGTTTACTGTTGACAACTACATAAAAATTCCTGTCAAGTGATGCATGATTCATCGAATGTTACAGCATAAGTGCACATGCAATTCTAATACCTAGATATGTTGATTATATCAACACAACATTAAATAATATATACTCGTATGTGCTGCAATAGGTTAAATTGTCCTTGTGACGTAAATACTTCTACCTTAATACGTGGAGGTTTGATTAGCTTAAACTCTGTATTTTACGTTAAATTACACTAGTGGAAATGAAGAAGGAAGTTACATATTATTATAAACACTTATGTTACTTTATGTAGGTATAGGTACTAAGTTGATGTAGGTATTTACCCTAAATCTATTTTAAGAAATACCTACCGTACTAGTGGCGTTTTTTTTCTTATTATTAAAATATCAACTGTTTTAATCAACAAATGTAAAGTAATTGAGCGTTTAAGTTATATTAATTTGTGACACATTAATTATAATTATGAAAAAACTATGTTTAGAAAATTGAATAAAAAAAATATAACCTCCTTAATCGTTATAGCGAACTGTATAACAACCACTCAAGTGCAAGGAAAGGGCTGAATGCATCGCTCTCTTGAATACAAAACATTTATCTCGAATGCATCTTATAAACGTGACAAGAATACTTGGGAATCTATTTTTATTATCATCACAATGAATTATGTAATCGGGAATGCCGTTGACTAACACAACATATTATGTCATTATTTATATCCATTCATAAGTGACACCTACACGACAAAACTTGGATTATACCGCACATTTGTAATACGGTTCGTTAAAATTATATCGTTTTAGTAAACAAAGTGAATACTTAAGTTCTTTTTGGCAGTAATTTTTTTTTTTAATTATGGATGGAACTTACGTTTCACAAAAATGTATCAATGGTCATATGACCAAGTTGGTCACTATGAAACACTACTTCATAAAAATGAACACACATACGAGTATTTTTTTGAATAGACACAACTTACATTCGTCAGATGGAAGACCCCAGCCAGGTATAATGAACTAGTCTATATTTTTTGACATTATAAAGTATGTTCAAAGTTCGACCACTAAGCAGATGCATTATCAAAAATAATTTTAATTATACGACGAAGATATGCTATTTAGGTACAAGTCTTTTAAATTACGTTATATTTATATGAACTACTCGTATCATTATGCTAAGGTTCTAGTGTCATTGTAACTTGTGTTATCGAGTGTATTCTATGTTTTCAAAGCAATTAAAATTGTTCCTCTTTGACCTCGCTGTCTCCGTTATCTGATACATTATTTTCACCATTCATAAATAAATAATCAGTGTATTAAAATTATACTGAGCACAGAGTTGGTTAAACTTACGTGCTGTTTAAAAAAAGTAATTTAGAAAATGGACTTTCTAGATCTATTAGTGATTTACCTAATAAAAATGTACAAAAATAAACTATTTTATTGATGCTAGTCAATTATTCTACTTTTTAAAGAATAAATATCTAACTCAATTAAGTGTCCACTCATCAAATATTTTTTTGGAACAAATTATCAGTTTTATCAAAAACATCTTAGTAACCCTCTGACATAAACAAGGTTGCAATTACTGTATTTATTAATAATCATAAGTGCACAGATCATGATCATCATTAGTTACAAAACATAAACAATTATAATTACACTGCCTAAACCCAATCACGCTTCATTTACAATCTATATTTACCTCCTAATCCCAGCTAAACCCTACTAAAACCTTTTATTACACGGATAGTCTAGATTTAAGCTCGAACTAGGTAATCCTAAGATTACCATTAATTTAAAGAGCTAATTAGACTCTACTCCCTACTAACTTCATACTTATTAATACTGAATCTTACTAACCAGAAATAAGACACCGATTTAAGGCGTCATTGTTTATTAATACAGGGATTAGTGTTTTTTTACTTATTATTTTCCGTAACAAATTGCTAGAAATTGATAAAAATTTAAGACTAACACATTCCCTAACATATTAACGAAACTTTATCAAGAGTGGACAACGAACAAAGAAATAACTTACTTGTTTGCCATCTCTCCTTTGGTACATGTCCAACCAAAAATAATTCATAATGTATTTTTTATTTAAAATTAAAAAGATGTACCGTGTAGCTTTAGAAAAAAATGGGGTATGAAAAAAGTTAATACGGTTTTTTTATTTAAGCAAGCACTAAAACGTGTCAAAGGTTTAATCGTTTTTATATCACTAACTATATTTTTGAATGATGTCACTTTTTCGATAACTTTGATATAAGAAAGGTTTATCGCGAGTTATCTCAAAGAACAAAGTGCACATGCTTCTGATAAGATTACTACATTTAAATAGCGATCGGTGCGTTTTATAACAAACTTATTTATTGACGTCATTATGTTTGTACTTAATATGGTTGATAAGGACTTTGAATTACTTTATTAAATTCTTCATGTTACGTTAAAAGAGAATTGAAGTTGTAACAAAATTTTCTCAAAAAAACAAAACACTGTCTAGCTACAAAGCTTGGCTATATACCTACCAGCTAACTTTTCATACGTCGTTTAATTCCACAGTTTTATCTATAAAACCATACAAATATTATCTATTCCTAGGTTTTTTGGCTACTCAATCAAGGCTAAAGTCACAACTCTACGCAACGTACTCGTAACTACGAGCCTCGCTGTGTATGTGTAGTCACGTTAAGCGTCAAAAAATGTATTGCACCTGACCTTTTAAGGCTTCGACATTGCGTTACAAATTGTAGCAATATTATTATAATTTTAATTCAGTTACACTAATTACCAACTTATTGTAGGTTTTAATTTTTAAAAAGATATGAACATAATTCGAACTCAGCATTATAATAGGATTAGCTTTTGTAATAAAATCGAAAATCGAAACTCATAATTATTATAGACAAGCGTAACTTAATAGACTTATAACAAAGAAAATAAGCAGGCATCAAAGTATTAAAACAATATCTACAACAAGGAAATGCCGCACGAAAAGGGCATGCAAAATTAGAGTCGGATAGCTTTATTCACGGGCAGTAAGCTCGAGTGTCGTGAGCCGCGTTCGGAACCAGTCGTCAAGGCTTTGGGTTTTCCAGCTCGCTCAACAATATGGCCGCTCACGCACACAGCCACAACTAGGTGTGTGTGTGTGTACGTTAGGGTTTACAGATTTTATTGAAAAATATTACATGGTAAAATTATCTTTTGTAATGCTTCTCTCTAGAAGTACGTATGATGGCTGTACACGCACACTGCCACATTTATTTCTGTGTCTATGTTCGTTTGGGTTGATAGATAAAAAAAATGTAATATTATGTATATAAGCAATGAATTGACTTTTATAGTATTCCTATTTATAATTTAAAATTTTTAACAAAATGTTTTTGGGGCGTTCTGTTTTGAAGTTCACAGGAGAACGAGATATATTTGGTTTTATATTTTTACATTAATTTTTTTTTTGTACGCTTGAACCAGAATATTAAATAATACTACCGAATGTTAATAAGCAGCAACGTAACTTAAGTCAAAAATAACATTATTCGATCACAACATAAGTCGTTATTTATAAACAACACAAACACAAGACATCTTCACGTAACTGTGACCATTAACACAATGGCACACAGGTGTTTATTGCCTACATTCTAAATGCCACTTCACACATCCAAGCTCAAATTCCATTTATCAAATCATGCATTGTAAACACATAGCTGGAAAATGGAAGGTTGTCGCTAGGTCGGGTTGGATTCCAATTCCAATTAAGAGCGGAGTTATTTATTGGAAATTCTTGTGTTCTGTAATACACGCGAGAGCTATTGTATTTGAATTCCATTTAAATACTGGTCTCACACAAATTGGACTTGTGCATAGTAGAATTTATTTTGCACCGAAATTGGCGCTTAAGAAGTTTAATAGTATAGATCCATCTATTGTGCGTAATTATCATTCCTAAATGTAATATTTTGTCATTTAGAAAAAGGCATTGTCCGACATAGGTACAAACTAATGGTATTTATTAGTGATTTCATAATGGTTTTCAATACAGTGTTGTTAACACTAAATTGATTTACTGTTCACTTTAGTGGATATTTACATAAAATATTTACAGTTAGAATAATAGTAACTTAAAATATTGATTCGTGTCTGTACTATACCCGTTGAAGTCTTTCCTAAACACTTCTATTGTCAAGCACACAATGGTGTCATGTAATTAAAGTATTGAACTTTTAGTAATAAAAAGCGTATGTAATGCATGCATTTAGCTATTTTACAAGTAACAAAATTATTTTCTTTATGAGCCAAGTACCCAGTTAAAAAGTATTGTCCAAAAAAGTTGTACGACGGAAGTGACTTTGCATTCTTGTTCTAAATTTATCAACTTGATACGTACTTGTAAATTAGATTATGTAAATGAAAAGTTTACATTGCTGCCCCTACATTATTATCTGTATTATTAATAAGTGGATACTGATATACACATACACACACATACATCGCATACATGGTTGGTTTTTGTCAACCCAAAAAATTACCCATTTATTAAAATAAAATGTTCTGAATTCGTATATATTTTTGTAACAAGAGAACTGCGTCATTTTATCGCCAATTTCAAAAATTTAATCTTAATATTAGTCTCGGATTTTGATGTAAAACTGGTTTTAACCCGGCAACAGTGGTAATAATAATCTTAAGATGGGTAATATTACAAATAATATTAGGTAGGTAATTATAAATTATAATCTTTAATAATAATAGAACTTTATAATAAATAAATATAATGTCCACACTGCTTAGTAAACAAAGAAACATTATACTCTTGGCTTAAATTATAAAAAATCTCCAAACTTGTAATAAAATAAAGCTCTGATTGGTCACGCAGTTGAGGGCATTAAAACTAATCTTTCAAACGATTTTTACCAGTTCTACATAAAGAATAAAGACTAAATTAGCGTGATGGATTGTTTATTTAGAATTAATAGGTGTCGTTTAGCATTTTAACAAGAAGTTTATGTTATTTTTTGCTGCGAGATCTCGCGATGTATTTTTGTCATTTTGTTTTAAAACACTGTCGGTATTATTATTGAGTTTTAACGTGGCGAATGGAAACTTACAAAGTCATTCGAGCTTGCTTCGTTTTAGTAGTGAAAGGATAATTTATTATGAAAACATAAACATACATGTCTGTACTATATTACTTATTATTATACATCTTATTATATTTGTGACTCTTTGTTCTTGAAGCCTGACTGACTAATAATTAGTCACTAATTCAGCAGTATCACTAAAAATATAGGTTTGTATAATGTTCTAGCCATTCTCCGTGTAGCATTATTCCCACTTCAAAGTCGTAGCGATATCGTTACGACTTAATCTCTGAATTATATAATATTTTTTCAGGCATTATAATGAAATTAATATTTTCATTTTATCGACTTCATGGTTTAGTTTTTTTAATTAAAACAACAATAATTATTTATTGAAATAATTGTAGGTACAAATGTTAAACCTCATCGTCGGTGGTGCTTTTCGTGTCACCCTTTTCCATAAGAAAATGAATATCATTTTGTTCAGAAACTATAGAAGTGATTTATGATCTATTGAAAACGAATGTTATGTCTATTAAAGGACTAGTAATAACCGTTCCCTTTAGCATAAATAATAATTAAACAACGCAGCAACAAGGTTACTCTTAGTAACATAATACTGACGCAAGTAGCCGATTTCCTTTCACCACCGTCATTGGGCCGCCATGTAACTTGTACACACACATACAAACACAAACACACACACATACTAAAATCCAGTCGCTTATATGTACTTCCGAAATTAATGGAATATTTTCTTGGTAAACCAGAGTTCTTATACATAATTGGATCAGTGTTTTTTTTAATGGAAATAGCTGAGAAATTAGCAAGGCTTCGCCGACGCATTTTGGCTAGGAATAGGAAAGAAAGAAACAGAGTACCAACACAAAATTAACATACAATACAGTCTGTACACAGCCTAATGAAATTGTTTGATTTACGACGTATTTATGACTATTTTTTGTATTTATGACTATTGTTTTCGTAATATTTTTATTGCCTATAGCTTTTCGTAATATTTTTATTGCCTATAGCTTTTCGCAATAAATGGACTATCTTACACTAAAAGATTTTTTCAAATCGGTCCATGAGTTCCTGAGATTATGTAAGGTACTAAGTTTCTACCTCAATTCTTCTTTTATGAAGTCGACTTTTAGCACGTAAATACATAAGCGTAAAAAATTGTCTACTGCGTAAAAATATAATCTGTATGTTATCTGAGTTTGTATTTAATACTTCTACATATAAAAACTAAAAAAATAAAAGTCGTGTCTCTTTGTAACACCGCGAGCATAGTTTCACAACATATTGATACAGGTACTTTGTTCCATAATCGATTGTATAGATCGTTTCTCGAGAATCGAGTCGTAACGAATCGATACTATTATCGGCAGACAACTCTTTGTAGATGTGTAATTGTGTTCTGTAACCGATTTATAATGCATAATTACAAATGAAACTGTTATGACTTTCATGTTTCTACTATACTTTTACAAATAGGCCTTTATAAGTATTTATAGTTTATTTGAGTTACACTGATTCTAACATAATGTCAATAATCGTAGAAGGTTTAAAAGAATTGAATGGTTTATTGGAAATACTAATATTTGGTAGTTATCAATAACTTGTGTCTCTTGTATACATCCGATATTGCTTTACAGTACCTAAACATACATAGAAGTACATATACTTTTTCACGAACATAAATGCCAATTTTGATTTTTTTAAACTAAAATGGGTCATTGTTTTATAAGATGGTGTCACTTAATTCTATATATTCAAATTGATTCTATAAATTCTAGACGTATTTAAATAAAGAAACAGTAATTATTTTGTCCACAAAAGCTGATGTTTAATAGAAATTAGCACGTTCGTGTGATATAGGCTCCGAATCTCGTGTCACCATGACGGTATCATAAAAAATTGCTTCGAATAATTTCAGGCATTTTTCAATTAGATATACGAGTTTACGGGTTCTTGATATTATTTATCCTTTTTGAAGCAACCGTTAAATTATTAGGTTAGTTTCAATTCGCTTGAAAGCGTTTAATCTATGTATTTAAAAGTATACTTCACGGAGCACAATTCGCAACCATAAGTTTTTACGGATACGCTAATAAATAAATTTCAGGGTTAACATTTCAATCATTATTACTCATGTATTAATATCTTATGTGTTTCATATATTAACAATATGTAATACATAACTGAACAACTCATTATAACTTCTAAGAAGTATCAACCACCAGTAATGAGATTATTGACAAATTCATTGGTATATTGTAACTGAATGAGTCTGACTCACTGTTTCACAAGTGGGGCTAGCCGAGATGTTGTGATCTCTCATTTTCCTCTTAAAATCTTTGGAAGGCTTTCGCAATACTCTGATTCATAGCGAACTTCGACGCGGAGTAAGATTTTTGTGAAAACGGTATTCCCAATTTCAACACTAATTGCGAATTAACTGCCTGATGTTACGCAAACCGCTACTGCCAGTTATTCTGTTTAGAATTTACGGGTTTTTTAAATCTAAGTTTTCTTTTTTAATTTGTTTCTTAATTATTTCCTGGAGCTTTCTGACCTAATGGAGCGTTGTCACTTTAAAACATAAATAATTATTATTTAACTAAACAAATTGAGTTACATTATAAAAATCTGTCATTACAAAGTAACTTACATTAGCCGCAAAAATAAAAAACGAATGAATAATAAATTATAAAACCTCAAAAAAAAACTTTACTGTTCTAAGTAAATAAAAGTACGCTTAAAATTCATACTGAGCTACCTGTTAGTAATAAAGAATTCACAGTTACTTTTCTAAAGAACAAAAGCGTAGGCGAACTGACTCACACCACGTTCACACATCGGACCTCAGTTGACGATCACGTAACGAAAATGCGCATTCGTCCTCGACCCAAATTCGAGGCGAGTGAAAATCGGACTGCTAACAATCACCCCATTCTCTCGGCTTCTTAGGAATGTTACGAAACTCGTTAATAGACGAAGCGATGCCGCGATGGTGCGGTCTGTATTGTGTATGGCAAAGCTTTATGGTTGAGCGGTTGTTAGCCTCATATTTTGTTGTAAAGTTGCTAATAACAAGATTTTCTGTCTATTAACTGCTAGTTTATTTCCCACATTTCAATACGTTTGAAGCTCAAATCGGTAATTAAAGATAAGAAATTTTATAGAACAGCAAATTGAAAGTTCTATTAGTTACAATGCCTTTACTTGAATAAATAAGATTTGTGCAATTAAAATTATCGAAATTATCGATTAGCGGAGGATATTTCAATGAAATGATAATTAAATCTTAATCAGCAAATAGGACATTAACCATGATATTGTCCATTACTATTTTAAATTCTAAGTCTTTTAGGAAGCATATACCAATTTTTTTTCTAGAACTGATACGAAACAAATTTTATTGTGAAATCATCAACTTTTGCATCTGAATGGATGAGCAATTTGTAAGTGTTAATTAAAGGTCTAAACACTTCATTTAGTGTCACTTACTGATTTGTATGTCCACAATTTATTAACACCACAAAAAACCCAACAAATGGAGATATATTGAAGCAGCTGCAGTACTTCAAGAATATACATAATTATTACCTTCTAGAAATAGAGGTTTGACATCAAAGTTGTCCAAATTAGTTTGTAAATCATCCTATCCTCTTTGAAACTTCACAAGCTAAATATTCTTATACTTTACAGTTACACAAAGAAAAAAGATCTACAAAATGCTTAACATAAACACGTGCAATTAAACCGTCTCAGCTCATACTACGCCTTGTAGAAATGCGAGGCACGGCGGAAAATGATTAAAGCTAAACCAATTCCAACGAATTAGACCGCGTGTAGAATATACACTTAATAGCGTGGAGCGTGGGAGCCTTTTTATAATCTGTATCACACTTGATGATGACACTAATCCAATGTTAAGTATCGTTAACGCCAGGGTTAATTTTTTGCATAATTTGAACGTAACGCAATCTTTCGTAGGGCTTAGCTCAAAAAAATATGACATGTGCATACGGTTGTCAGATAATTTAGAATAAGGTTAGATCGAATTAAATATTTAAAACATGCAGAAGATCAGAGCAAGAAAATATAGCAAAAAGTTACATACAAATTCTAAGCTATTCTTGATTCTACTAGTCTCGCGTCTTCGACAACCGAATCGAATTTGATAGACGGCAGCGCGCAGTCGAGCAGCGGCTCAAATGGGAACTAACGTTGATCGAAACTTAAATGTAACTACAGAGTGTAATACACAAGTAACTTACTATTTTTTATAAAATGAATAACAACTATCAGAAATGATAACAATTATTATAGATGACAGAAAAAGATTAAACAACATCGCACTCAATGTTGATTTTAATCAAAGAAGTAATCAACGAAAAGATGATTGATAGAAAACCAATTAAAATAAAAATCAATTTGCACTTCGTCCAGTGGATCGGGCCGAGGTTTTTAACCCCAATATTTAGTTAAGGAGGCTTATTCGAACAGTTATTTGCTTCAATAGTGGAAACAATTTTGTTGATAATATTTATAATATTGTTCCAAATTGTAAAATCTAATTAACTTATCATTTACTAAGTTGTGGACAAGAAAAAATTGAGTGAGTATTTAGTGCAGCTATTCCATAATAATTCAGTAAATTATCAGTTATAAATAAACTAAGCGTAACTAGAAGTTTAATTGCTTCTCAATGTAGCTTGTGAACAAAAATGTAAGCGCTCAACAAAGGCTTATACAAAATACTGAATGGTACAGAAAAAGTTGATCAACATCAATAATATCGTTACAACTTTAAATATAATAAACAATAACGCATTATTGAACTCATAATAGACATGACTCAGCTTGGCGTCATTATTAAGCTCTTTTTTTACAATAATTGCCGCACATACGACCTTCGTAGGACTTCCGAGTTCTCAAGACTTTATAAAACCATAGTTTTTATAGCCCTCGATCTTGATACTTGCAGTATTGTAGGTACTGCTCTGTTGTTTATTGATACTTGATAAAATCCAGTTTGAGGAGACTCAATTTAAAGTCTTTGTTTATTGGCGTTTTTGGTTTTATTTATAGATCGATTGAAATCTTTAATTAATCTTCTAGTAAGTTTTGTTTGTTCCGTAAATTTATAAGTGTTTCTGTTGGTCTATCGACACATTCTTTAGGGAGGGCTTTAGCTATTCATGAAGCAAATAAACATAAGTATGTTCACAATCACTGAGATGTATAAAATACATTTTTGATATCACGGCAATCGAAATAAGTTAAAATAATCTATAATTGGTCTTAACTTTTTAACGTATCTTTTTTAATAATGTGGTTGTTGTTATCATTATTCGTTATTACAATTGATTAGTAATCGTTTACATTAAGTTTTGTATTTTCCTTCATACTGTGATTTGTGTATGTAATCAACTTATCGTTCATTTTACTCTTCGACTCATTAATGGCATTAATTCCTAATTGAGCTGCAATTAGGGTGTTTACACACCACACCACGGCTAGAAAGCGCAAACGCGGGTAATAGCGAGCAAACACGCGAGTCTAGTCTTAATTAGTATGCGAAATTATGGAACTGTATCTGGGATAATCTAAATCAATGATTTTCGCTTTTATATATTCGTTCTTCTGTTAGTGGTAAATAGAGCATTTGTTTACAAAGATGATGTTAATCAAAATCTTCATGTAAATTAGATTTAGCTTTTAGCTTCAACTTTTCTGCTGATTCATTTGTTTCTTTTATTTTTCCAGTCAAATTATCATCACCAACAATACTTTTTAAGACGTAAATTGCTGTTTTTAATGATATTGTTGTCAAAGTTTTGACAAATGTGTATTTCTATCTCCATAGTGCCGTAAAAATTTTTTTCGCCAAGTTTTAAGACCATTGAATTGAAAAATGTAGGTATAGGTGACATATAAATAAATCATTCATTTTATTCTGTTATTGGTTGAATCACTATAACTGTCATTGTTATGGGTGCTGACTTATTAGCGAACAATAACCAAGTATTATTTGCTACTAGCTGATGACGTCAACGCACCTTTAAGGATTTGAAACTTACTTTCACAATATCAGGATAATGCTTAAGCATTCATCTGTACACCTACTACGAATCTTGATACATACTTTAATTATTTTCTTGAAATAATAATTGATTTTTTTACATCACAAACTACAGGTTAGTTAAAAAAATACAATACTTCTTAATTGAAACGATTTACCTTATGTAGAAGTATATGTTTGTATGTAGGTATAATTATTAAAATTAAGGTAGAAAATGTAGATGATTTGTACCTCAAGGTCACAAGTATAGGAATGAAGAAAAAACGAGACTTTTTCTACTGTTGAAAACTTTTCACTACTCGATAAGTTAGGTATTGGGAGGTTATTAAACTGAAATGGTATTGAAGAATTGTTGATAGTACTTAAAGTATTTACAGCATTGTTAGTTTCATGCAAATTAATATCGTCGAATTTATATCCCATTATACATGATTATCTATATAGTTAAAACAAAATCGCCTCAAAAGACAGTTTATATCAGGAGTAAGGTTTATATATAATTCTGTATATTATATAAGTTGCCTGTATATTATATAATTTCTAAGATGTTGAACCCATTTCAGTGATAATAATATTAAGGTTTCTGTGCCGATAAGCCAATGAATATTTATTACGTATTCATCTGACAAACCTCCAATAAGACAATAGGTATCATTTAGGTCTCCTGAGTCGCACGTGTACTACGTAATTGGAAAGCTTCGAAGTCATAAACACATTTTCTCAACTAATTACAAATCATTTATGACACTCGGATACCAATACGAGATATCGATAAGACTATCTCTCTCTCGCCCTATTAAAGTAGATGGTGCTATCTCTTTCATAAAATATTTAGTGGATAGCTTATCCAGTTGTTTGTTTCAACAATTCTATTTCTGATAAAGGGCAGTTACATCATCTTTTTTACGTCAGTTCATTATTTTTTTCTATTACGCTAAATGCTTTTTCTAATTAAAGCTTGTCACGAACTCAATAAAGATTTCATACAGATTTATTTAGAACTAGGTTTATTACGTATTGTTACTATTTGTAATTAGAGAAATGACTTCGTATGCTACAAAAGAACAAATACATAGTTTCGTCATAATTAAATAGTAATTTTTAGTATTATACAATACAAATAAGCAAGCCAGTAATATAGGTAGTTATCTTAAAGATTTTCTGTACATTATGACTTAGACATGTACTTAGAGGCACCTAAGACATCGTTAACGATAATGTTTAAGTCATTTTAGCCCCCACTACGGCATGCATGTCGACGACCACAATACCAAGACCGTGTCAAAATCCACATTTATTTACATTTAATAAAGCCATTACTAACATTGTCACAGCGTAGAAGATGCGCAATGAATATTTACGAACTAAAAAGCTCTTTAAGTGGTCCCATGTGGTTTGTATTATGAAAAACTGTTCACGTTTTATGCAAATACGAGTGAGCTCCGAGCGAAAACTAGAAAGTTGAACACACACGGGCGCGATCACTCACACCGACGCAGAAGCCGACACCAACTCTTTCGGTTTCATAATCCTGGACCCATTGCTTATATATTAAACAGAATATTATGACAACTCACCGCTTCCGACTCCTCAGCTAGATTATTCTCCCACAACATTTTTATCTCGAACAGTTCAAAGTCACTTTCAGATAATATTCAACGAGTCGATGTTGCAGTTGTAAACATTCAGTCCATTTCCGCGCGCTGCGTGTTTACGGAGAAAATTCGCATTCCGTTTATTTATCTAATGGATATTGACGGACACGACTGTCGCCGTGGCTGTGTCGAGACGTTGTATGCGCGGGCGCTGGCTGCCGAGCGCGCACGAAGCTATCCGACCGGGGACGACGCCACCCGACCGCACCGACCTACTTTGTTCTACTTCGAAACGCTTCAAGTGGTCGAACAGCGATTTTTTTCTTGCATTTTCCGATGAAATGCTACCTGTCTTAGTACAGACGCAGCAAAAACCGCCGAGTTGTTTTCCTATATACTTTTTTGTAAGCAGGTCTTTAATATAAATTTCGCCTTTTGGGTTTAAAGCTGGCCATTAAATGAATCTTTCGTTATAATTCAAAATGTGGTTGTTTCAAATAAATATAACTATTCTGTTTCAAGATATTGTTTTTGTGGTTTCAATGATTAATGTAGAACAACAAAAATAATAATATGTAGATGGCTAATTCGTCATTAGTAATAAGTCTCCATTGGATAGAAAATAAATGAACGCAGAAATACATAGTTATCAGTTCAAAGATTTATTTTGGAGTTAGAAGAAAATACTAGATGAAAAAGAGATTAACGCACGAAATCCTTTGTTTCTCTAATCGCACAGGACGTGCAGAAGTAACTGCAAAAGAATAAAAAATTTGAAGAATAAGTATGCTAAGACCAGTAACGCTTTAAAAAATGTAACCCTTCTTTTATTAGGCATCACAAACCAAAAAATACAGCTTCGACTCAGACTCAGTCTTCGGAACAAAGAAGCGTAGTAGGGAAAAACAACGTTAATAACAAATAATAACGTTTCCCGGTACATTTCTCGGCAGACCGTGCTCAGTGACATTATGTCAGATCGTAAAAAATAGAAAAAAAATGCCTCACTTTTTTGTTCTGAAGTCTAATATTTTTTGGTCTGAGTTAGGCATATACCTAGATTATGCTTAAGTTGATATTTAAATGCCATAATGAACAGGTAGCTTAGTTAAGCTTACTAAAGTTGACGTTATATTTATAGAACTGTACCTCGCACTATGTGACCTTATGTACAAAATTATTTCTTAATTGGTCATTTATCTTTGTCAGGTTGGACTGGAAAAAATATTAACCTGTCTGTTTTTATCACCGCACTAGACCGATGCAGTCTATCTGAATTAATGAAGCTTGGTCAAGTATGTCTGTCACTATGCAATGAACTCAAGTCTTGTTACAAATAAAAAGATATGGATTTCCAAGAATACTTTTGTAATTAAAGTTTTTGAGGCATTTTTGAAACCCTTTATAGAGATGGATGGTATTTCAGGTCTCTAGCATTTTGCTTTAAGCCAATAACTTAAATTAAAGGCTTACTGAACACGGGTCTCTCCTAGTAACTTGGGTAGCTTTGAGCATTCTCTAGCCCAAGGGATTAGTGGGTAACTCGATTTAAGAATCATGTAGGCACGTTAGAGTAGAGATTTGACATGGTTAAAGTTTACATGGAGACGGTGTGCATAAAGCAAAATTTTGCTTAAACTGTATTTTTTCTAATACATTTATTTTTTATCTTAAGCCTAAATTCACACATTCGCACGCTTTATAAATAGATACAGCACGCAGTCGATAGACGAAAGGCCCGTTGATAGCCAATTAATTTATGGATAATACTGACATTTTCTAGCCAAGTATGTCGACGGAGAAATACTCTTTTGTTTGACGTAATAGCGTAGGTATTCTAGTTAAAAGTTTATTCTGGAATATAATCCCGCGTAGCATACAAACAATAATATAGTCCTAGGTCTACCACCAAAGAGGAAAACACTAACTTAAAAAAAGCCTATTCACCTTTCATTTAAAACACTTCTATTGCATAGATAGTTGTTGTACACAGGTGAATTGAAGATTGCATATTAAAATGGAAAGCCCGTACTTACTAGTAGCGACGCAGATTCTTATGTAAGATGTAGGGATATTGCGTGAATATTTCCTGCTCTACTTTATACCTATCTCCTTATAATCTTGTGTAAGTTGTACTCATTTCATTTGCATAAATTCATGACTTTAATTATAACGACCAATGCGAGTCAATGTTTATGTTTTTAAGTATGTTTATTGTCCTTGCAAATATTTGTGAGTGTTCCGGATTCCTCCTGTTCATTCATGTGTATTAAAATTAGTTAATTATTGTTTAATGGTAGTTTACATTTCTAATATGTAAATGTAAAAATGTCTGCAGTGTAAAAAATGGTTGGTTTATAAATATCTTTCGAGTACAATTTTATTTATTTTTGTTATCATCTCTTTTTTTATCAATTCTTATGGTTATTTGGAAGACATCACTTATAGATATTAGATCACCATTTGTCTTTCGTTTATATACGTCCTACTTCTTTAGGAACAGGTAAAAAAGAGATTTTAGATACCGTATTATAATTGTTGTGGTAATATTTAATAGTAACAAACAAGTACTGTAATAAAATAAAACTTTAAAGATAACTCCACCCAAACTTACGTAGCAGGGAGCTACTACAAAACTGTGTTTTTGGAGTTTTAAACAATACATACCTACCTACACGTTTTTACTTTCCTACGCACACATTTGATAAAATAAATTCTAATTCGTATAACGGAATTTCCTGTGCGTGATCTAACATCAATTGTTCTTACACAAGTCTATATTCATAAGCCGTATACATGTGGGTGCAAGTACCTAAGTTACTATAATGTATATACCAGTCAAATAATATTCCAAGAGCTGTCAACAACGATGCATGTCAAATCGCAATACACGAACGTCATAGCTAATATTATAGATCTCTTTGATACGACGAACATTACAATAAGAACTGCTATGAGATTTTATAAAATTACGTAATCTGCCGTCGCATGACTTCGAGAAACTAAATTTAGGTAACTATTGTTTCTCGATTAAAGATATGAACTGTTTGTAAAATTACTTGTTCAGTTTAAAATATGGATCATGTCAAGGGTTCTTAATGATAACCTAGATAATACGTTAGCTCTATTTCACTTCAAAATAAGCATAGATGTACCTAAATCCTTCTCATAAATATATATAAAACTAGTAGTAAATAATACATGATTGTTATTAAATAATTATTAAATGCATAAGTGTATCATTGATACCTATATGAATAAATGATTTTGAATTTGAATTTGAATTTGAAAATAAAAAAACAAAAACTCAAGCGCAAAAAAATGGGGGGACAATAACAAATTATGTAGCCTATATGTCGCCCCACTAAGGAACATGAATCCAATGAGACTTCAGTTGTTGAAATCAGATAAACTGTTGAAGGTTAAAGGTTGAAGGACGTGCTATAGACATTGACATACATAATTACGTACATAACATACATACGCACGAAAAACACCCTCCTAGCTCAGTCGGGAAAAAAACATTATCTAGTGGTTGAATTGACATTCTTTGCAATAGTTCCCAAGACTTTCGCATTCAGATAGCCAGCCAGAGATACAGTTTTATAATGCATTAGGGTATTGTATAGCGTTAAGACGTACGAGTTTAGGCATTTCCGGAGTGTTCCATGCCGGTTGGACGGGTTTTTTGATAATTTAACTGTAAAAGTGGACAGGAACTGAGACCTACGCCTTTTGCTTATTCTAAGTAGTGTTTTGAATGAAATTAAATGCAGATGTCTTAAATTTGAGAAGAAGAAGGGACGTGCTAAGTTGAAACGTTTTACCGTCTAACTATGTTATCTTAAACCGAGATCAAATAGAATTATAGTCAGGTATTAAGTTGTTAATAGAAAAATAACTAACTACATGATAGAAAAACTATTTCTGTTAGGAAAAAATACTTTCCTTACTTTTATTGTGATATGAGAACGAACGTAAGTTGTAGTTATAGTAGGCATTTGAATTAAAGGACCCTTAAAAGTTATAAAAATCACGATATACACGAGATAATATTTGCTAAATTGTTTTTTAGATGTCAGAATTTAGCAGAGTCATGTTTCTCAAAGCGAGGGGGCACGTATATTTTTATATGTTATAAATAAAATATTATTCTAAATATACTTAGTATAGTCTTATAATTTTAACAGGAACTGAATATGTAAAACCCAAATTATAAATATCCGTAAGCCGATCCTTGATCGTGAAAAAACCTTTCTAGGAAAAGCCCGCGGGTATGACATGCCATGTCGAACGTTATTACATATTCAATGAAGTGTATTACACCATAAATTATCTATAACTGTATAACAGGACTTGGGTATAAATAAAACAAAGGTATTCTAATTGAATAATTAATGGTGTTATGACTTATTTATTTGTATACGTTTGATCGTAGGCGTGACTTGGTAAATGACGTGTCGACTCAATTCTAAGTTTTTTACATGATACCCTATTACTTAAAAATTGTGACTGATATAACTATATCTACTATATGCGTCTACTTTATGAGAGGTAAAATAGATTACGTGTTGTGGTCTTATTCTTCAATAAATTTGTTAATGTATCAATAACAAAATAAGTTATCTAAAGCAATAACCCGCGGCGAGTAGATTGAAGTGATTTTGCGGCACTAGAAAATAAATTGTAAAAATACTATTCAAAAATCTTAGTTGTGCCAATATTGCACCCTCTGAATTATTTCAGCAATAAACGCAGATACTCTGCTAGGACTTCAACTGAAAGTAATGTTTACGTAAGTTTATTGTACCTTTGTTACTTACAGAAACAACGCAAAAACACGAAGGCTTTTCTACTTATTATGTGAACAAAATAAAAATAGAATTGTAGCTATAAATAAGATTGAACGTACACTATTTTTATTTTTTCTGTCTGCTTGTTTGATAGTGTGTCGCCAATAAGGCAGTAAAATTATCTATCTTTCTGCTTGATTTTCTCACATTTTCCCGCAGCTATCATTGTCATCATGAGGTTTAAATCAAGAACCTCCCAGTGTAAGCGGGGAGTAGGTATGCATGCATGCTGAAAAATAAACTTCTGATTGGAGTAAGCTAATATTCTCGGGTGCTGACACATTTATGTAACAGATAATTATGTAATTACTTAAACCATCATCATCTACATTGTGATCCTTTGGTATGATTAACTAAAAATCAAAGAATAAAATATAATTACTGCCTATATCAAAATAAATATCTGTCTATTTCATAAATCAAATATATCATAATCAAATCATAAAGCACGAATTCTATATCAGAATTACGCCTTGACCTTCGAAACAATAAGAGGAACACATGTTTCGAGGAAGAGAGCGAGTTATGACCTTTCTGTTCACCTGTAAACAACATTATCAAGAAATCGTGCTGCGGTTGATATTCTAATTGCGATATTATTTGGTACCTACAGTGGGATAAAAAATAATAAACTGGCCAAGTCAGTATGACAAGTAAACACGTGTCGTAATACTACAATACAAGCGATTGTTGTAGAAGTAAGTATGTCTGGTCGTAAACGAGTTAGAGAAAATTGCAAGAAAATATATCTTAGGATATGTTTTGTTTCCTTCGTTTAGATTAAAATTACATGTCAAAATTTCAGGTATATTTTTTAATATTTTTTTGGATTGAAAATAGGTTTGTGCTTAACTTCAGTCCCAGCTGATGAACGCACTAACTCAGGAAAAGCCTGTTCATTCTTTTCTTAAAGAATAAATCATTGAGTAAATATGGTTTCTAAGAAAATTTGTTCTTTAGCTTTGGGCATTTTATTCTAGAAGAGTGAAAACCGATCTAAATTAATGTTATCGTAGATTTTAATAATGTTATCTTACAAAGAAGAACGTATAAGAAACTTAGTTATTGACGCACACTAGACATTTTCCTTAATACTCTACGTTAACAAAACCTGTTAATTTTAAGCTACATTAACTAATTCAATCAGCTAATTCGAATTTAAATGGTGCTGATAGTTTTTCCTGTAACATACAAAAGAATACGAGCGCAGGAAAAAATGTAAGTGGATATTATTATTTGAAACCGCAAAGTAATAACGCACCATAGTATAAAAAAATGAATAGTTAAAGATGTATGAGTCCAATAAATTTTATTTATACAGTTCGATAACAATAACATATCGTCATTAAAAAACGAAATTACTGTAAGTAAAAAATTGTAAGTCTTTAATAGTAAAAAAGTGCTTTCCCGGTTTCCTATAAAAGAATCCTTTAAACAAGGCACTTG
Organism: Lerema accius; assembly: GCA_001278395.1. Lineage (NCBI taxonomy): Eukaryota > Metazoa > Arthropoda > Insecta > Lepidoptera > Hesperiidae > Lerema > Lerema accius. The sequence goes on along the minus strand of LGAG01000622.1, from coordinate 3,613 downwards.
TTAAATTACTTATTTATTTTAAACTTTGATTTCATTACTATGATAAATTTATTGCTAGTAGAAGTATTAAAGAGATAAAAATATTTTTTTTAATGTCAGTTGCACTTACGTACCTTTATAACAAATTAACTATCATATCACCTGTACTATGGGACTGTTGTATAAACCAAAATATTATTATCGAAAAAAGCGTATTGAAAAATCACTTTTAAGGCTATGTTTTAAAGCACAAAATAGTGGAAATGAACTTATCTGAATCAATAAGGTAAAGTTCGCATTTTATACTATAAAATTATCTTTAAATGTCGTCATTGATCTTCATCCATTGCGTCATTGGTACCGTCAAAACGATCTACGTATTAACCAACGCTTCGGTACTTTTTACCTCGTAATAATAAAATTGAGATTAACCCATGATTCTATTCTAAAATCGCTGTGGTTCTTTTATCACAAGGATGTTTATAATATTTTATATCGTATTTTACGAACGCACGGTTTTTCCATTTCACTTTTATCGTAATAAAACTCGATTTCATAAGGAAAGATTATAGCCTCGTTGAACTACTTGTGTAATACGTTACGAATTAATGGATAAAGTTACTTAATTATGAAACAGTGGTAAAACTGTGGCCGTCTTACACCACGTTATATTGAATACATGGTAGTTATATCAAAATTTCGGAAGCTTTTATGCATTTTGAAGCAACTTGGTGAGTTGCATTGATCATTCTTGTTATCCTTTGTTGCCATCTTGGGCCTGCGATTATAATATAGATACTATATAAAATTGTTATCGTATTGTCTCTTCTGCTGTCAAAATAGAGGATAACAGCATAAAATTAGCGCAGCATTCTAACAGACTTCGTTTCATATATTGGCGTAAGGAGAATATTTAACGATTTCAGGTAATTTAGTAGTGACAAATTATGATTCCTGCTTAACTCTAGCCTAGCATTACGTTGAGACACGTAGATCAGCTGTCACGCTAACTATGTAATAATGAGCTGGATAAGCGCGAATCGCACTTATTTTTAAGGTTCTGTAATATTTGTTTTATAGAAATAGCTGATAACGGCTAGAAAAATCACCAAATAAGTTGTTACGGACCATTGTGGTTATGAACACCAATCACCAATACAATATAGACCTAAAAAGATGCGTCAAAAGGAGGGTAATGATTCTCATTTCTTTGGGACGCTCTACAGCCCAAATATTTTGACGAAATTCAAACGTGTGAGATGTCTTTGGAATACATTTTTTTATTACGGCGCTTATAACCCTCAGAAAAAATGTAAGAGTGGGTATTTATTGTGTTATATTTATGACCGATAACTGCTAATGCTTCAGTTATGTAAAATAATGTACCTATTGTACCTTTTAGCAGACTTGTGCAGATTTATATATAACCAGTAAAGAACTGTCGGTTCTCCCTACGCTAGGCATCTCTAAAACACTCATCAAGGGTAATGATAAGCATTAACAGTGAGAGATGGGGTCTACCTATGTCCCCGGGCATCTATCACTTCCGATGTTATTGACCCTAATCTCCATAAAATATATTTTAAGACATAATGTTGGTTTTTTATGTAGAGTCTTAGTCTGTGGTCAAAATTTGACCATAGCTCGTTACGTCAAACTATAGACTGGTTAGCAGATATCCATATCAACGTTTACTCTCGTGGTGTGTCGACTGTAGATATGTCTATTAAACGCATGGTAATGTTGTTATATATTTTCTAAATATAATGTGTTTGTAACACGTATTATACATGAAATGTATCTTTCTAGTCTTCTTCTCGAACTAAACTTTAACTATGTCAAATCTCATACTTATTTGAACTGACGCTGTAAAATGACTGGAGTTAGAGCGAAGAAAATCACTAATGAGTTATATCGACTCATTTTACTATATGGAAAGACTATTAATAAATCTATTAATAAAAAGGGAATTCCCTTGACCCACTTTATAGGCGGTAGGTTAAATACAAAATAACAAAATTGAATTGGCAACTAAAAATATGTTAGTCACGATTTTCGCAAGTATCTGTTACATTAATGATAAAGCAAAGTAGGTAACGTGCAAAAACACATTTTTCCAATTACAAACAAAAAATAAGGTGACCTTTGCCTAACTTTAAATTATGAGTACCTATGTATATTTGTAAATGCTGGCTGGTTAGGCGTTGTTCTGAAGAATAAAAATACAAATATATTTTGAAAAATGGGACTTAAAATACTTTATACTAATTATTGCTATGAGTAAATGTTTCAGAAAAGTAGACAAAGAAAGATCACACTATACATTAAGTATATTATTTTCTTCTGTCAATGGATGTTTGTCAGATTTAGTTTAAAAAGAAATTTGAAAGAAAAAACATTCAGTCATTTTCCTCGAACTTCCAATTGAAGTTAAAATTATAATAATTTATTTTTCTTCATCTACAAATGTTACATCTCACTTAACATAAGTCAAATCTTTTTCAATTTAAATTAATTTGACACTACATTCGCTGAGTGACTATTAGTTCTTAAGACGAAATAAATCATTTGAATTTTGAATTAGAATTTATGCCACTACGATAAAAGTAAAATTTTCATTAAGTTCACTGATTATGAAATCAGTACTGGATCCAATAATAATTTCTACTATCTCGACAGAAACATAATCAAGTCATAGGACTGAGTTGTAAACTACAAAGACATACTTATGCCGAATAGTTACTATAAAACCTCCGCCACTTGGCAAACATGTAAGCATAACAACGTAATAACAAAAAATGTAAGTATTGTACTTCCTGTGTTTTGCCCAAAGACACGAGGCCTCTATAAGCCCCCTCACTTCACATTCTTATAGGAAAGTACTTCCAGATAGACAAAAACAACATAATACTTAGGACAGTAGTTCCCAGTTGATTGACGATAACGAATTACGTGACTATCTCGAGAATAACAACAAAAAAATAGTAGCGTGGACTAGAGTCACCATTTGTCCAGTTTTTCCAGGACATGCCCTAATTTTGGAGCATTTAGAGGTGTCCTGGATAAGTTTTGATTGCAACCTGGGTTTTAATAATCCCTATTTTGAAAATACTCGCGCCAACATTTTATTTACTTAGGTATTTTCTGTTTGGGAATAATCTATGATTAACTATTTTAATCAAACGTACCTAAATGTTAAATATCTACATACAATTTTAAGCTAATATTTATACTGACCTCGATCAACAAAGTTCGCAGTACTTAGAAATGATTTTCCTTATTAAGAGCACTGTTAATATCAACAATATCGCTCTTTAGATAAATAATACGTTTATCGAATGATCGGAAAGGAAAAGGAAAGGTCGGAAAATGATAACATCGTTGCTCAACGGATGATAAAAAACTATTTCTCCAGTGGGGCTGTTTATTCATTGAAATATTATGGAAATTCCTCCTTAATTCCTGTTTGTGGCTACCATAACATACACAGTGACCATTGTAAACGTGACCACCGTCATTTCTACCTCGTTGCCTAACCTGCATCAATTAAGAATAGATTTGAAAATTATGATTAGCCAGTGTTAATAATGGAAATTATTCGCTTTTAATTAACTTTTAATATTTTGGTTAACTT